>JACDOX010000078.1:331154-363191 GCA_014549065.1 Cardinalis cardinalis | reverse complement strand
GCTCTGGGTAGCAGGTCAAGCCTGGCTCCTTCCTGCCCCTCACACAGGGATTTGCCTTTTAGATGTATTTTCCACCCCTGTCTCCTCCTCCTGCCTCCTGTTGGGATGAGGTTCAGGGCCAGGACTCCTGTTTGCATCCCAGGACGCTCTGAGGGGCAGGCAGAGGCTGTGCCCTCCTTGGCAAGGAAATGTCTGCAGAGGTTCACCATTTTTTGCAGCCCTCGCTGTGGCAGGAGGGATTTAATTTCCTTTTCTTGATATTTTCCTGGCTTCCCTCATGCTGGTTGCTATTCCCAAGCACTTCTCTGGGTTAGCCACAAGGTGCCATCAGCAGACACTGCTACACCAGTACTGGGGGCTGGAGACACACAGAGAGCCAGGCAAAAACACCCTGATGCTACCGAGAGGGAAAAGCTAATGGATAAAAACCATAAGCAGAARGAGATCAAAACACAAAGGAAACCACATCAAGGATGGGCAGCTGCACCTCTGTGTCCCTTGCGGGTTTTTTACTGCTGCACTGGCAATCTCAGTTCAGATTTGGGTTTTTTTTGTTAAACTGGTTTTAACCCTTCTTGCCCCTAATGCCAGGGGCATCAAGCAGTGTCCCTGCAGCCCTGTGGCCCCCGGTGCTGGCTGCTGGGAGAGCACAAATCACAACAGGGTGTGCCCCCTGCCTCCCAGGCTTCCCAGCTGATCCAAGGCAGCCAGCACGTCAAGGGGAAATGATTGGAAAAGGGAGAGCAAGAATAGGCTTGGATACCGTTTGTTTGACTTCTTCAAATCCAGAAAAGCCATTCTCAACCTSCTTGGTCGGTTYGCTGGTAGACAACTGGCCAATACCACAAAATGTCTCTCCAGATCTTTCATGATTTGTTATCAGTCCCACTGAGGAATGGGGTGTCTGGACCAAATTTCTCCCTGAAGCACCCTATGAACCTCAGGAATTGGAAATCCTTGACTCAGTGAAATTGGATCTTTGCATAATATTTGATTTTCCTGGGTCAAAACAAAATAAMGACAAAATTACAGATGTCACTGCAAATCACATCTTGTACAAAAATGCCACATCTCGGTGCAATCCTGAAGAGCATCTTCCTGAAGGTGAAAGAGAATTTCCTGGTGAGATTTTGCAGTGCCCCTCTCAGGTGTCAGCTTCACACAGGCAGAGGTCTGACAGGGCAGGTGACAGTGAATTTACAGAGCAGCTCTGGAAGGAACAGCAAACAGGAAGGGAAGCCCAGGACCCACCTGAAATCCCAGGAGCAGCTCTGGTGGAGACAGGTCTTGTTTACAGAGCAGGGCAAACCRAAGTCTTTTCAAGTGTGTGAAGCCTCTGCAGATTGTACAGCTGTTTTCTGACAGGCTGAATTTTGGMAATTGGGATGGAGGTCCTGGAAAAGCAGGTTATACTCCCTGGRGAAGGAGAGGACACAAAGATTTTCCCAACAGGAATTATTATAGTTCTGCTGAGTGGCAAAAATTGGGTGGTAGGGGCTGATTGCCATTGGTCTGGAAAGGCACAGCCAGGACAGGAGTAGGTGACAGAGGAAGAAGTGAGGAGGATGAGGATGATTTTGGATTTTGTGCCATGCACAAAGCACACCATGAATGCCAGAGCAAGGGGGTGAGTGGGAAAGCTTGGGAGGAATGTGGGGCAGTGAAGGTGAGGCATGTGCTGCCTTCTTGGATGTGAGGAACTTCTCCCTAATTACATCTCTGAGTGCCTCTGACACAGCCTGGCTTGTTTGCCCAGTTTCCTTTTTGGCTCCTTTTACAAATTGACCCATTTGCTTCACTTTGTGTATTTTTAATTTTCCTTTGCAAAATAGCCACACTTTGGGCTCATTTGGTAAATTAATATTAGTGTTTCAATAAGGCTGCTATCAGTCCTTATTTTACACTAAATCTTCCCTACAAGTTTTTCTTTCTCCCTCCTCCTCTCTATGACTAATAGATATAATTTCAACASTTTGACTAACTGCAGTGTTATAGAAAAGGCAGTAATTTATACTGATGTAATGGCTGTGATAAAAATCATTTGTGTGCTGATTTTATAAATTAGGTAGGAAATGTGAGTGCCTCTGAAAAATGAAGTGCTACCACATGAATTCCAGTGTTGTTAATGCTTCATACCTTTCTGCTTCATTAAACCAATTTCACGGGGAGATGAGTTAGAGGAGGAAGCTGTGCTGCTTAAGAGAGGCAACAATGGTTTATTGAAAGAAATGGGGATAAGATTAAATTAAGTGCTACTTGAGAAATATGGAAATACAAAAATATTCAAGCTTAGAGATGGYGAATTCAAAAATATGATAAGTTAGCTCTTTCATACCCAAAGAACTGTCTCATCATAATTGCATAGGCTGAATTCACAGGCTACTAATTAATATTGAAGAGTTTCTTGAACCACCCTTATAAATGAATCAGAGTGCCCTAGAACTAATTTATAACTATTTCCTTTTGGAAATCAAGACAACTTAAAATGCTGCTTTCTGTGCATTCCTATCTTAGCTGCTAAATCCTTTGAAATTATTTCTGCCGTATATTTTATATTTATTTATTATTTCACATATTCCATTTATCAGCTGAATCTAAAGGGAAGACTGAAAAAAAAGGTGTAAGATTAAGAAGACTTCAGGTCTGGTAAGACCCTTCTAATTTAGRATAGTGATCTGGAGCAGCCTAAAATAACTTTTCTGGCCACTTTTTGATCTGAATTCAGCTGCATTGAAATAAAGGCATTTCCATTGGATTTATATCAGATTTTTTTTMTGATTGAAACTGTGGAATATGTAACTTAAAAAAGAATATATAACTGAAGAAAGAATATGTTTATGTCCACAGAAGGCCTTGGAGACCAGGTATGATCTACAGCTTAGAKGCTAATTGATTTTTTACCACTTCCATAAAATAGCTGCAGCTATTTTTTYCCCCCCCTCCCTTGAGGACGAGAAGTTTTCATTCTCAAACCACTAAACCCTATTTGTCCTGTGGATGGTGGAACATGTAAATACAAAGGGAGTCATTCATTAAATAAGAGGCTTATGCATACACAAGTTTTAAAAAATGCATAGTTTCAAAGCCCAACTGCGAGGCTGCCATTTTCCCCCAGCTCACAATGAGAACCCTGTGTACAAGTGACCCAAGTGCTGGGATTTGGGCCAGCTCCCAGATTAGCACAGAAAACACGTCCAGGCTCCATGCCCTCCTCCCCCTGATGCTAATGGGGGCTCAAACGGTGCCCATGGGGGGCTCTCAGGGACAGCAGCACTGCCCTGATTTCCCTCTGTGCTCTGGGGGTGCTGCCCCCATGATCTGCTCTGAAATAACTTGTGGTAGTTGAGACAGAGACAATACAAAGCAAGACTCCATTTTCAGAAGGCTTCAAACTGGTTTTTATTTMTAGCATGCATGCTTTTTATACATTTTAACAAAACTCATCAGTTTACTCTTTACTCATTGGTCACCAGAGACAAACAAAGTGCTCATTGGAACAGGCAGTTGCAGGTTTCTCTTATTTATCTTTCTTTTTTGCTTTCTATGTCAACTGTTGGAGTTCTGGATGCTGAGAATTTTAGACTTTCTATACAGAAAGACTCTGACTCCCAGGAGAGCACTGCATTTGACCTGAGGCAGTGGAAAAGGCTTCCACAATTGATTGATAACTCTAAGATTATGAGTGTGTAGTTGGTTAGCAGGGTGTAATATCACAAAGTAGAAACCTCAGAGTTTGGGGTTTTAGAATATAGTAATATATATGCAACAAGATGGAAGTTTTAGAGCAGAGGCAGGTTATTCTTCTTTACCTCCTTCTTCCTTCTTCATGACCTCGGCAGGAAATTATTTCAGGGATGAACATGGATCCTCTTATCAAACTTCYCTCTGGCTCACAGAAGKTGCTGTAGAAYCTCTATCCCAATAACTCACCCCACAAAAGGGGATAATGTGCCAGGCAGCTCTGAGGCTGCATCCTGCCAAGTGCTCTCCACTGCCCAGGAGGCGTAACCAGCRCTGAGGATGCTCAGCCCTTCCTGGGGCACTCTGGGCTGTCACAGCACAGCTCAAGGCTCCTGCCAAGGATCTGCCCAACAAAGGGCTGGGCACCATCCCCTCCTGGAGCTGCTGGATGGCCCCAGTGGGACCTGGCACTGCCCAGGACTGGCCTGGGAGCTGTAATTAAACATTCAGCTCACCTGCAAGCACAGTGCACAGCRCTCATGGCACTCTCTCACTTCTCTTCCTCTCTTTCTTCAAAATCTGTTGAAGGAAGGAGGGAATAGGATAGCAATAAAAATGGATTTCTTGCCAGTGCAAAAATACTGAGAGTCCAAAGCCTTTGTCACTGCACATAACAAAAAGTTATAATCTTGGAATTTGAAATGATGAGATTTTCTAAAAATAGCCATTTGCTTTTACCTTATAGAAATAGCATGTTTTGGCAATTTTTTCAGAAAAACAAAAGGAACCTGCACACCCCCATTAGGATTTTTAGTATAGACATCAATTTCCAAGGAAAAAAAAATGTGCTTTGAAGCAGGAATAATTGCACAGGATGCATATGGCTTATCTTTGAATTACTCCTTCTGTGARGTTCTCCCTCCTAACGGTACCAGAATAGCATTTTTCATTATCCTGTAGAGACATCAGGACATTTTCTCTGCARTTTGGTGAGTTTTCAGAGGTTTGAGCATGGCATTCCTTTCTCTGTGTAAGTTTGTTCCTGCCCATTTGCTGCCAATCCTTTCTTATCCCTGCCTGGATGCTGAGGATGGAGCTGAGGCTGGTGTGGATGTGGCACTGGTGTCACTGGTGGTGGTGGTGGTTGTCACCCAGGCTGCCAGAGATCAGATCTTGCTGTCCCTTGCTCCTCTGAGCAGTCATGGGGAGCCCTGCTTGCYCCTGGGAGCCTGTCACAAGTCTGAGTTTATTTTTACAAATTCAATTTCTTTCTCTCTTTGATCATGTATTTGATTTTATCCTTCTTTCTCTTTTGAATATTTTTTTTCCCCTCTAAGTTTGTTTTCCTTTTTTGGTCTCTTATTTTTTCCTTACTCTTTCCCTTCCCCTTTACCTTTTCATCTCTGTACTCTGCCTTTTATCCTGCACTAAGTGAATGCAGCTTGTTTTGAGTCCAGGAATAGAAATGCTTGCCACTTTCCCTTTGCTCTGCTCCAGGCATGTGTAAAGCAGCAGATAAATGTTGACAGCATTTTGTCTTTGTACAAGTTGGGCTTACTGCAGGCATTGAGTGCAAATTGCAGAATAAATTCACGTGCTGAATGCTRGAGAAGAATTACTTCAAAGATCTAATAATGGGCAACTGAAGCTGCCCACAGTTGCTAAAGCATTTAGCTTAGTGAGACACTTATAAAAGGTAAACATAAGCACAGAAAAGAACTCCGTAGTTTGCCTGTATAGATTCTTGAACTCCATTCTTTTCTGTATCAATGTGCATTTTGAATCAGTTCATTAGAAGAGAATGAAAGATAGAGTTTGGTTTACAGTGGCCACAAGATTTTGGCACATCATGAGATATCTCACTCTTTTAAACACTGAGTTGTACAAGAAAGTCTCTTTTTTTTTTTTTTTTCCTACCCCTAATTGTATTATTACCCTGGTTGGTTTTAATTTGGAGGCTTTCTAGCCTGCAACTTCAGTATAGAAGAATTGCATGCTTGCTTTTATCAGAAACTGCTTSTGCATCTTGGGACCAGCTTTGCTGCTTGAATTAGAAATGTTGTGGGTTTTGTTTCTATATTTGAGACAATCTGAATTAATTTTAGAGATTTCATGGTAATGTCCAGAAGCAGAGCTTTGTAACAAAGAGTGAAATTCCCAGGATTGAAGCTCTTGAATGGTTTGGGTCAGTTTGCCACAAGTCTTGCTGCTGCTGCTGCTTCCARATTTCCTTCTCACTGAAACCATGGCCTGGCACGAGAAGGGGCTGAAATATTCTTTATCTTGTCCAAACTGGTTATTCTCTGTCCTTCCCAGCTGCTCTCAGCTCTACCAAGTRAGCAGTTTGTGCAAAGGTGTGAGATTTAAATTCTCCTCTCTTTTTCCCACCATCACATCGATGATTTCCTACCCTCAGAGCTGCTGGTGCCAACAGCAGGGATTGATTTGTTTTGCACAGTGGAAATGGCAGGGCTTGGTATGCTCAGCCCATGGAAAATGTGGACACAATGAAATGCTTTCCTGGCTCATCTCTAGGTGAGTCTCATGCACATCTCTTGCAGGGTTATGAAACCAAACTCTCCAGAGTGCAAAACAAAAGTCTGAATAGTTCTGTGGCCCTGCTCATCAGCTGGCAAAAAACCATCACCTCATTGGGGCTGGATGCCTCATGCTGTACATGGCACTTTMTGGAATGTTTTATTCACTCACTGAGCATTTTGAGCTGTGGAAGTGACTCATGAGCACAAATCCCARTACATTTGGCCTTTTTCACTTTAGGATGTGTGTTTCCAGCATCAAACATTAGTTGGATTTTCCTGTCAGAATAGCAAACTCCAAACGTGTAGATTTGGTGCCAGCATCAGARCAGACTGGTAGAAAATCCTGTCTGATATCAGAATGGGGACAATACCAAATACCTTTATTTTTTATCCACCACTGAGATGCAAGTTGAGACTTTTGAAAACAGCATTTAGACTTTTACATTTTTTTAAATTTCACAGTCAAGACATCAGGCAGAAACTTTTGAGGGCTTCTAGTGCAGCTTTTCCCCTTTAATGAAGTTGAGCAGAGCTTGTTCACCACCAGCTTTAATTAGTTCCTCACCACCCCTGTGCTTACCAGGCTGATAATGCTACTGGTAAAATAGATATAAAATTTACTTACCAGAGTTTTTTATTCATTAAAGACTAAGCATCAATCATTTTTAAACAGCAGTGACAATCCTTGGTTAGCAGAAATGTCAAGGAGTGGGTGGAACATGCAGAACAAGGAGCTATCGTGACATTTGGAATAGAATGGGAGGGAAAACACAATTACAGACGGGATCAGTGATCAGTGATCAATGATCAATACCATTTGTAGGCAGTAAGAGGCCTCCCATTAACCCCCCCAGCCATGGGCCTGGGTTTTCATGCTTTCTTATCTGTTGACATCAGTGTTTCTTTCATGTTATTGACCTGCAGGATGGCACGTGAGAGGAAATCAAAAGTGCTGCTGGCAATAAAGTGCACAGCTCCAGAAAGGTGAGAGGAGAAATGAAACTGGGAGCTCAGCAGGGCAGGAGGAAGAGGTGAGTGAGGAAGAGGTGAGTGAGCAGAGCTGGCCTGACAAAAAGTCACGGTTTGACGCTGGCACAACGCCAGTGCCCCCATGAAAATATATGCTCCCTGGTGTCTGCTGTGAGATGTGACCAGGAATAGAGCAAAGCAGGCTCCAACTTAGGAATAAAGAAGAAAAACTTTATTCACCTACAACTATATATAAAGAGAAACACACACAGAACTCAGAATGAAAACCTTCCAAAAAACATTCCTCCTCCCCCCACCAAATTTCCAGTACATCCACCCCTCAGGTCACCAACTCTGAGTCCATCACCACCCTTTAGATAATCAATTCTCAGACCAAATCAGCAGCACAGGAAGCAGTGTCTCTCTTCAGGGGCTTTTGCAGGAGGTTGCTGCTCTTTGGCTGTAGAAGTCCTTTTACTGTTGTTGCATACTGCAAAAGTAATTTTTCTTGATGTTCTTTAGGTGGAATGATAAGTGCTTGCCTAATTCTTRGATATAAATTGGAAGAATTCTTCCTCTGTTTCCAAGGTCAATATTTTTCTGCCATAAAACTTGTTCCTTTTATAGTGTATTGGGCACATATATTGTTTCTTGTCTRTTTCCCCTGATGGAGATCTTGAGGCAAAATTTGTATCTTTTCAAATCCTTTTTGAAACAGGTGTGTGGCTCCCAATCTTTCTTTTATGAGRTTTCTTTTATAGTTAATATGAGGGCCTATAGAATCATGGTTGCTGCCATCAGTCTCCCAAGTCTGCTTTGCCCCTGTACCTGTGACTCAGCATGACTTATGGGTGTGTTTGCCTTTTTCTGAAGGYGCTGGTCTTATTTTCCCTAAATGTGCCATAGTTAAAAAAAAACAAGCAACATGACATGGAACAATGAYGACTTGCCTTGCCTTTATCCCTGTGTTTCCTTTCTGTGAGGAGAAATGCTGCACTTGAAAATCTTGTGGTTGATGACTTAACAGAGTTTGGCATCTTCTGGCACAGCTAAATATATTTTAATGCCAGGAAAACGTTTCACAGAACAATGGGCCTTCGACCCTCTGTTGCAACATTAAAAAAAAGTAGTTTATTTTAACATCTAGCTTCTCTGTCTGTTGTGGAACTATGAATCTCCTTCCCTCCTTAAGAATTTCTAAATCAAGTTGTGGCCTATGTAGCCTATTATACAGACCCTCATAAAAGGAAATAGTGCCAAAATAGGCCATCAGGAAGGTGCTGCTATAATTAGTGCTCTTGCAGAGAAAGAGAGAAAAGTATTCTGAGGTTTCTTCTTCCTTCTATGGATAAGAAATATAATAATATATTGCCTGATGATAGCATGATTCCAATGCAAATGGCAGGGGCTGGTGGCTTATTTAACAGGCCTGGCCTGTAGCAAGCCTCCCTTCCCCGCTTCAGTTCAAAATTGATTATTTTAATACAGAATTCCTGAATGAAAGAGGTTCTTGGCCTTTTCCTGGGCTGTTGAATAATGTATGTGGGAGAAAGCAAATAGAAGCAGAGGGTCTCAGCTGCTGGAACAATGGGCTGAGCACAGAGCTGAGGGGGCACATTAGTTTATCATTGCCTTGTCAATCCTCATAGGCTGGGAATCGTGGGATAGCCTGGAAAGAAGCAGCTGCTGAACGTGTGGTAAACTGACCGGGGCACTTTGGAGAGACCACTGCATTTACACATCTGAAAACAAGATATTGATTTTCCCCACAAAGCTGGGCAGAAATAGCCATCCTGGAAAAAAAAATAAATATATATATCTGGATCGTGGCTCGTTTGCAAAGCCCCGGTGCTCTCCTGGCTGTGCCCAGGGCTGGGAGCTTCCTCGTGATGGGGCTTGCACATCTAAAAATAGTCTCTGCATAAACTTTGCTTTTCCTCCTCGCTGATTGACTGCCCTCCTAATCCTTTTAGTGATTCAGTACAAGTAAAATGTAAATGCAAGCGAGCTTCGTGAATGTTCACAAAAATATTCTCCCTTGATTAGTGGATTTCTCTTCTTTCATTTTTTTATTTTTAAAGTTACATATTCCCTTTTGTGGAAGCATTTGATTGATCTTGAAGATACRTTTGTGTGATATGCCTGATATCACAGCTCTGCCCTTTCCAGTGGAAGTGGGATTCACTTCTGAACACCAGTTTGGGTTTAGGACACATCCTCAGGCACAAGGGTTTCCTTCAGAAGTGACAAAAATAAGAAAGTGAAGCAATGCTTGACACGGGCAGAGTGGGATGATTAATTGCTTTAAACAAGGAGAGGTTTAAGGCAGAGATGAGCACACATTTCCTGGTGATTAATATGCAGTAAGATGCTGATGCCTTGCTCCAGGCCCAGTCATCAGGRTGCTTTATTGCCACATGTTGATGATTATTATTTTAGCTATCAGAAATCCTATTTATGACCCAGGATTTTCTCTGCTGGGCGCATACAAGAACATGTTCACAATGTGAATCACAACAGGTTAAGAAGTTTCAAGTGAAAAACAAGTGGCCTGTCAGAGAGGACATTTTTTTTGTCGGTATAGGTTTAATTGTGGATCCAGATTCACCACAGGAGTAATGAGCTGGTTTGTCCTTATCTTTGTCCTTTTCTCTTGAATGACACAGCAAACATGAAAAACTCTGGGTKTTATGAGCTGCTCTTATGATTTTGTCTGTCAAAAAGCAGCTGCCTCATCACTCAGCTGGTGTAAACATTGCATTTTAGCAAATGTTGTAAAAGAAAAGAATATTTTGATATGGGATATCATCATCCATAGTCAAAAGGGCTCCCACAAGCAGGACAAAATGAAGGCATGAATTTGTGCAGGGAATTTCCAGGTTATTACAAGGTTTTCCATCTGCACAGATATAGGAAATCAGGATCCTCATTGCCTTCCAATCTGATATTGTGATGAGAGCAACAGAAGAACTAGTACAGGATAAAAAGGTTTTTCTGCACCTTTTTAAAGTCAAGGAGTGTTTAACACCTTTAGTGTGGTTGGATTCCTCCATCAGTGAGATGTATCACAAAATGTGATCACTTCAAATCAGGGTTCTAAGTCTGCCTCTGATAAATGAATAAATGCTCAGTTTTCCTGGTGTTCAGAGGAGCCAGATCCTCCTGATGACTATAATGAGAATTCAGTGATTTTAAAAACASTTTCATTCATTCATATCTGGACTCAGCACTCTGGGTATAGGCAAGTATTGTCCTAATTAATTATTTCTGAGTAGGGGATCAACAAGGCAGATTTTGCTCTCAGATGTGATCAAGCTTAACCTATTAGGAATTCACAGATTGTGCTGTGTGGTTTCCTGACATCTCTGGGCTCTGGTTTGAGCTGGTCCCTGTGAATACTCTCCCAGGAATAACCACATCAGGAAAATGTGAGGGGAGACACTTAAATTCTGTGGTGAGAATCTCCTGACTAAGCAGCAAGGAGAAAAGGCTGAATGACATCAGCCAAAGACCAAATTTATCATTTACTGGAACTTCACATTCTGTTTGCTTCAGAGATCTTCTTTTGAACAATAACAAGCTCAAAGTGCCCAATCTTTCATCCCTTTCCCTGTGACTTTAATTTTGCACTGGGTGAGCCAGAAAGGATCCTCTTAAACTGTGAAACAGAGGAAGGGTTGTTTCTCATATACATTAATATAATCCTACAAAATTTACTTGAATTAATTGCATGGGCAGAAAGCAGTAACAGAATGAGATGAAATCTTGATCAAAAAGGTGCAGTTTCAGTGTCTTTCCTTGGTGAAATAAATGCCAATAATTTATAAGCCAAGAAAGCATTGGRGGAGTTTTACTGAGCACTTTTAAGACCAGCCACAGACTCTAGATTCATTAAAATCCATTAAAATTCATGACTTACAGAGTGGTGTGCCTGTCAGCTCGGCTCAGTTTCCATTCTGGTGGCACAATCGTGCCACTTGTCCATGGGATAATCTCAGCAACATGTCCCGGGTTATATATATTTGAATTCCTTAAATTCAAAACAAGAACTACCCCAGAAATGAGTATAATGAGGGAATATACAAATATAGGCAAGTGTGGTTGTAGATCCCAGACAAACCAAAAAAATCCCAGTGGAAATGATGAGTTACAACACCCTCAAATAAAAATCCCTTGCAGAATTCCTTGTAGCTGCCACTTTRCTCTTCTCCCAGCTGGACAAACTCTTGGTTCCTCTCCTGCCCTTCCTCCCTGACCATGCCAAACCCTGCTGTGCTGGCTGTGCTACACAATCTCCTTTCTCCTCTTCCCACTGTAGCTCAGGGAATTTTGAGCTTCATTTTGCCCCAGCCTGGCCCTGGATTGCCAAGCTCCTGCAGCATCCCTTGCTCCTGGCTGCTCCCATCACAGCCCAGCACCTTTCCCTGTGACCAGCAATGTCCTTTCCTTGTTTTGGCTCCCATTTCCCCTCTCCCAGTTTACAAAGCATTCTGCAAAGTTAAACATCAATCTGCCCTCAGCTCCCAGCCCCAGGAAAGYGCCACCCTGCTCTGAGTCCTGCCTTGCTAACAAGGCCTCTATTACAAGAAGAATAGCAATATTAAAGTAATTTTCTCAAAACATTTTCTTCTGTGCCTGCGTGGTGTGGGGGAGAAGCAAGAAGGAATACCTGCATTTTTCTTCCAGAGTAAATGCTTTTCAAATTACTCATTCTGCACAGCAGCTAAATGCCTTTCATATTCCCCTAAAATTTCCTGTTAAAATAGAGCCTGAYAGGTATTCTCCTATTTCAAAAGATTTTTGGAATATATGAAAAGATTTAGTAGATAATAATTAGCCTTGCTTTGTTTCCACTGATGTTACAAAAACATTTAGCTATTTTTCCAAACCAAGGATGCTTCACAGAATAAAGTTTTAGAAAATGTAATCCATGTGTTTTGTTCCTGAGGACAGAAATAAGATTAATCAGAGATATCTCTGCAGTGTAAAAAGCAGTTAAATTTAACTTTAAACAGTAAGGGAGTACAGAAAGACTTAATGTGCTCATTCCTTCTTGCCCACAGCGTTTTGCACTGGATGCAGCCTATCACATCAATTTTTTTTATACAACTGGCTCAAGATAYCCTGCTTTGAAACTGTTGGTGAAAGTGCAGGGAGTGAAACATTTGATTGAGAGTCTGAGTTGAGTATACTTTTCTTTTAGTAAAAATTTGTGTCAAATTTGTTGCTTCTGTGCCCTTCCTGCTGTGCCAACCTGCAGGTAGAGGAARCCTGGGACCTTGTGCTCCTCCTCTCCCCGAGTCCTGGCTCTGAACCAGTGATCTCCTTACCTGGCTCCCTTTATCTGCTCACAGATAAGCCTTGGTCAGAAGCTAAACTCYTCTCTTCCAACTGTGGTTTATCACCTTTTATTGTTCAGAGAAGATGTCCCAGGTGGGTGCAATGTCACAGAGCAGCCTTTGCTACCAGGGTGCCTCTTGCTTGGTTGTTTTTGGCACACTGCATTTTCTTGGTTGGTTGTTTTCAGTCCACTGCATTTTCTTACTGTTCCACCATGAGTTCATTTGCCAGCTGGTGGTTTTCACTCCACCTCTCCTTCCTGGAGAAGTTTCTTTCCCTTGCTGGCAGTTGAGGATGCTGGCTGTGSAAACAGGACTGCCTTCCACTCTTGGAAAGGTTACCTCACACTGGGAGGGTGGGGAGGGGCATTTCTGAGTGCTGTCCCTCTGCATGCAGAGCTGTAAATGTGCCRTTTTTCCCTTGGACTGAAAATGAAGCTGGTGAAATATAAATTCAGTTTAATGTCATCTGATGGAGCAGGATCTGCGTTTCTCTGGGATATCTGCCAATGCATCTTGTTGCCACACCTGAGGGCTTCCAGGTTTCATCTCAGCAAAGCATTCATCAAATTCACCAGTTCTTTTCATGCAGGATCAGGTATCTCCAGATGTGGCTGAGCAGTGGCTGCAGGTCCTCTCTGCACCCAGACAGCCCCACAGGGAAGAGACTCCCTGACCTCACCTATGGGGTGGGAGTTAAGAAACACAAACCATTTTCAGGTAATSTGGAAATAGCTCTGTTGCATTCTGCACTTTTTGCTAGTTATTTTCCTGTATGAGTCAGGCTGAAATCAAAGGCAGCTGCAGCTGAAGGTAATCAAGGGTAACTTTCTGTCAAACCTTGCTGTGGTATGTGCAGCCAGAAATCAGCCTGCTCTCCTGAACCCCAGCACTGTCACCCTGTCAGGGACAAACACATCACTGGAAGCACCCACTGCAGCTTTTCCTTTATAGGGAAGGCAACCAACTGCTCTGATGGGTGAGGCCTTTATACAGGTGCCCATASAAAAGTGTGGGATTCACATTCTCTGAACCTGAGAGAGGCAGAGAAAAGAATGATCAAAACAATTCTTCTCATTTGCTGTGCCTGTGTTTGTGACAAAGCAGAATGCAATATGGAGATTGTCTACCCAGAGTGATGGGGTTTTGTTTCCTTGGCCTGTCAGGGCCAAGCACATGTCCAGACTGTCAGGAGACAGACACAAGATTTGTTCAGTGAGTTGAGTGCTTGCGCAGTTTCAGTTTAGATGTAGAGTAATATAGCATAGAACAATATAGTACAATAAAGTTATTAATTAGCCTTCTGATATCAATGGAGTCCTCCTCATCATTTCTTCTCGCACATTGGGGGCCCTGCTTTACAATCCAAAATTCACAGCAGTGATCTATTTAGTGAGATGACATCCCCCCCCCCAAATGCTGCAGAGGCTGTGTGTGTGCAAAAGGTCTCTGTGGTCATCTGGCCAGTGAAAATGTATTTATGTGCTTGGCATATATTTAATGTCATCTGTCTTCAGATAAAKCTGAACATCAGTAAGAGAAGATTCATGCAGGAACATTGTCTTCCTCCATTCTCCAAAGATCTTCTGAGGTTTTGAAGGTCTGTTTGACTTTGCTGAGTTTAATGTTGCAATGAGAAGTGACTTTTTCTACCTCCCCAGCATCAGGAAACCCCTGTCTCTTCTGGTGGACAGGGGTCTAAAGCAGAAAGTTCATCTGGAGGCTCAGCCCTGCTCTGGTGCTGGTGCCACTCACAGATAAGAACCAACTGCAGGAGAGCAGAACTCTCCAGGCAACCCTCTCATAATTTTATTCTGCACAACCCGGGGGCTGAACAACAATTTCTGATGTCCCTGGGGGGAGTGAGCCTCCTGCTCTGCTCCTGCAGCACAGACCTGAACGTGGTCCCTGTGGGAAACCCAGAACAGGACTGTGTGCTCCGGCCTAAAAGAGTATTTATTAATGCATTAATGTGTATTAAAGTACTGCATCTCAACTTCTCCTGGTCAAAAAGTCCAGTCTGATATGGCAATATAAGAGGGGAGGTGAAAGGAAAACTCAGTCCCCATGGGGGAAGGAATTTGTACATTGAAAAAGCAAAAAAAATCTCAAAAATACAAATGTTTCATCTTGTTTATTGCTTCACTGATTGCTAAAGTATGGAAAGAAAATTCCTGACCATTTTCTTAGAGGTCACTCCAGTTTCCCCAGTTAAGCTTTAGATTGCCTAAAATGCTAAAATTTTCAATTTAATCCATAAAATAAATGCAGAGTGAAAATATTCAATTAATGGAAAAAAAAGAGTTTAAAGCTAATTGAGGGAAACTTCTGTGTAAGCCCACCTCCTGAAGGATCTCTTTATCCCAAATCTCCCTYACATTTTTTAAACTCACAGCCTAAAGCATATTTTCTTTTCCCAGCACTGCTAGAATTCAAGCTGCATCTTTAGCTGGTTTAATGGAGCCACAAGGCATTACATTAGACAGCTTCTTCCTAGTTCACAGAGGTCATATTGACATGTAACTCGTGGCATTTCCTTGTTTCCAAGATAAGATAAAGCAGAAGGGAAGTGTTCAGTTCCAGGTGAGTGGGAGAGGGCACAAGGAATGGGAAGAAGATAAGAGTGTTTGATGCAGGTGGGAATTTATCATGCAGGGTCTTTTTCCTCTCAGGTTGCAGTTGCAGAGGAGGCAACAGCCAGCCCCTCAGTCCTGCCTGAGGAATGCAAGCAAATAAGGGAATGATCCAGTGGAGGGATGAACTGTTGGTCAGTCACTGTCTCCTTTCAAATCTCATAAGGCTGCAGCAGGTTTTACCTGAGATGGGATAACTTCTGCTATTCTCTCATGCCAGAAGAGCAAAATAAATGCAAGTAAAGCCTTTTAGTGGGTGGCTTTCAATCCTGTCCTCCCAGCAGAGCTCAATAAATTCCACAGCTATAAAAAATGGATTGGACTTTATCAACAGAATGCAACTTTTCAGCAAAGAGATTTCTAAACCTCCTCCTTTTCTCAGTGAAGAGTTCTCTGCTCTCTTCTACACCAGTGCAGCCTTGACAGGCAGTACTGGCAGTGCAGAGGTTGCTGCTGYCCTTGCTGAGTGCAGCTGATCAATAGCACAAGGCTGCCAGATTCCCTGGCTCCAGGATTCCCCTTCCCACTGGGAACCACTGCTCTGAGCCTTTTGTGCAGCTCTTGTAGAGGTGAAGATGTTCTCTGTCTTTCCCTTGGGATTTTTTGTGCAGCTCTTGCAGAGGTGAAGATGTTCTCTCAATCTTTTCCTTAGGATAGGATTTTCGTAGCCTTTCTTGGACACCAGGAGGAATTTTTTCACACAAGGGGCTGTTAAACTTYGGGAGGGGCTGCCCAGGGAAGTTTGGGGTCCCCATCCCTGGAGGTGTTCAAGGAACCCCTGGATGTGCTCTGGGCTGGGTGACTAAGGYGGTAACTGGTCACAGATTGGGCTTGATGATCTTGAAGGTCTTTGCCAACCCAAATTATTCTGTTATTATGTGATCTTTTGCCAGCTTGTGGCTGTMAAGGATTTTCCTTAGGATTTTTGTAGCATCTCTTGGGCGCCAGGAGGAACTTCTTCACAGAAAGGAATGTTAAACCTTGGGAGGGGCTGCCCAGGGAGGTTTGGGGTCCCCATCCCTGGAGGTGTCCAAGGAACCCCTGGATGTGCCACTCAGTGCTCTGGGTTGCGTCACAAAGGTGGTGACTGGTCACAGGTTGGGCTTGATGATCTTGAAGGTCTTTGCCAACCCAAATTATTCTGTTATTTTGTGATTTTTTGCCAGCTYGTGGTTGTAAGGGACAAGCTGAAGCTCAAGATCAATAGATTGCAGATAAATTGTTCTAATAGTGGGGGTTTTGTCCAGTTATCTTCAATATGAGCATTATTTGTTCTTCCAGACTTGGGGCCCACTCTTCAGTGGACACCATGGATTTGAAAGACACTGGGGACAATTGTGGGCATCAAACTTAATTCCCTGAATGGCCTAAGCAGTGCACTCCCCTGTGAACTGTTGCCGCAAGGTCAGTATGTCAGCAGAATATCAATTAAAAATGCCTTTTACTCATTCACGTGTCTTTTYCCTCAACCCTTGGATTCTCTGGTATCATTTCTGTGCTGTAAATGTCAGATTTTAGGAACAGTAGCAGCAGTTCTGGCTGTAAGGGTGAAACTCCTGCTGTTCCTGTAGCTTCTGCTGCTTGTGTGCCCCAAGCTCTCACTGGCCCCTYGCTCCTGTATTGTGCAGGACACTGATTCCCATCCACAACTCCACAGRTTTTTTCCAAAGCTTCCAGTCCCCCAGACAGATTCCTCAGCCTGCTCTCATGGCCTGCATACTTCATTTCCAGGTGTGTGATTTTACTTTGTGGATTTGCTCATAYTTGTGCATAATTTACCAAGCCATCCAACTCACCTTGTATTGCTGGTCCAGCCTTTTTTAGTTAACATTCTCCACTCTCTGCTCTTTATCTGTGATGKTTTTGTGTTTGCTTTTTCCCTGAGTCATTGACAGAAATATGAAGCAGCAGAGAACAGACCCTTAGGGACTGCACTTGAACCAGCTGCTAAACATAATTTCTATTTAGCAGCATGTGGAAATGCATTATTTAACCAGCATTTAATCCACTCAGTGATACAATTTTAGTGTTAGTTGGTCTGGTTTATTAATCAAGATGTCTCCTATAAACATCACAGACATACAAACACTTTTCATCAACAGCTGGCCTTAAAACTGTTGGGTTTGGGTTGGTCTGACAGTGCAAGTTGTAGCCAAACCTTTGCTGATCAGCTTTGGGCTGATGCCATCCTTCTTCTGTCTGTCTTTAGTTAGAGATGTGTTGTTTGATTCTCCTGGGATTATTTCCTACTCATTTTTTTAGACACCTCCTGATTTCATGTATCCAGACATAGCTAATGAAACTCTAAAAATAATATCATTACAACCAAGAAAATAGCCATTCTCTTTACTGATGGATTACTTTCAAATAGGTAAAACAGCTGAAATGAAGATTGTCCAGATAAACAGTGTGTGGTTTGGGGTTTTTGTGAGATCTAATCATCATGCAAAGCAAGAAGATAATATTACTTTGTGATATGGTCACAGCTAATGTTGAAATGTGTTAATGACTGTGGGTAAAACATTGCATTAGAGTAATGCAGCACAATTATTTCTGTGTTGTTGGGTTGTATCTAAGTAGGCATCTGGAGCAGCCTTTGTTCAAGAAAGCAAAAATCTGTGAGGAATAATACCATGTGYGTATTGCCTGAATATAATAAGCAGCAAATTACTCTAAAAATCTGATGGGAGAAGTTTCTCCTCAAAAAGCACATCTCAGAGCAGCTCTGTCTCATCAATGTGCTTAAATAAAAGGGGAAAATAACCCTAATGTGGCCTGCTCCCAAATTTTTCATCATCCAATTAATATTTTACTAAACCATCATATTTAGGCAGAAAAAATGCTTTGGTCAAACCATGGTGAGTTGTTTTTCCATGAACTGCCTGCTGCTGTTTCAATTACAGAACCTCAGTAGCTGCAGATGCAGATGAGCATTGCCAGTAACTCCTCAACAGAAAATGCAATGTATCACCTGGTASTCAATTATGCAAGCTGGAAATTAGGATAAATGATACAAATAAACAGCCTGCTCTATCTGTTCCATGGGAATTKTGAGCAAAATATTTATATTAAAATTTATATTTAAAAATTAATAGATCATATAGAAAAATTATATATAACTTCTATATAATTTGAATAAATTTAAATAGAATTTAAATATAGTTTTATAATTATACATAAAATTTATATATAATAGAAATATATTATCATTATAATACTATAAAGATGTTATAATACATTCTATCATAATAATATAATACATTCTATCATAACAATAATAGTTACATATAATATTCTATATTCTATATTGCATATTATATATTATATATTATGCAGTATATATTACACATTATATTCTATATTATGTATTATATACTATATTTTACATATTATATATTATAGATTTTAATATTTTTAATATAATTTTAATATTATTATATAGATTATTTTTATTAATAAATATAAGTATAATAATATTATATAAACATTTTATATAAATATAATATATATTTTTCATATATATAAATAGAAAATTAAAAATATATATAATTTATAGAAGAATGAAGACTTTACTGAAAACAGTTTTTATAATGGGTGTTGAGCCACTGTCTTCTGTGTTAATACCAAGTCAAAAACTCACTCCTGTAAAGCCAGTGCTGATTTTTCCCCCCTTGGAGTGGGTGGTGACCCTGTGGTGGCACTCGAGGTTGTTGCAGTGTTGTGAGGGTCCCAGGATGAGGTGAGAGATGAGAATTGACTCCAAGTTCTCAGAAGGCTGATTTATTATTATATTGTATTGTATTGTRTACTAAAACTATACTAAAGAAAGAGAAAGGAGACATTCAGAAGGCTGGACAAGAATAAATAATAAAAACCTGTGATAGACCAGCGAGTCCAACACAGCTGGACTGGGATTGGYCATTAATTAAAAACATTTCACATGGAACCAATCAAAGATGCACCYGTTGGTAAGCAACCTCCAAACCACATTCCAAGCAATCACATAATTATTGTTGACATKTCTTTTCTGAGGCTTCTCAGGAGAAAAATCCTGGWGAAGGTATTTTCCATAAAATATCATGGTGACACGAGGTGCAGCTGGCCCTGAGCAGGAAGGGTTAAGCTTTTTGGGAAGTGCATTGTTGGAGATTCCCAGCGCTGGGCTGAGCTCACYGAGGTGCAGCAGCCCCAGAGCCACCAAATCAGCTGTGACTGACACTGCTGGACATGACAAGTCCCCCAGCAAAGTGCAGCAGGACAAAACCCATATTTTTCTGAAAATCTCTGCTTAAAGTGGCTGTGTTTCCCCAGTTTTTACATCCTGTGCTTGAATATGGGCAGGGAGAGGGAGAACACATGAAAAGGTTTCCTCATGTAGAAAAGGCACAAGCTGTTGTGATGTGGGCACAATAAAACTCGGGCAGAGAGTGGTTTGTGCAGCCTTTTCACGGGGGAAGCCCTTGGGAAGATGATTTCTGTTTGGGTGTGAGGAGCTGAAGGCACATCAAGGATGCTTTTGTGATGTAAGAACAAACACATCTCACACAGAAGGGCTTCAGACAGGAGCCACAAAAGAAATCAGGCACCTGTGTAACTTTGTATCATACCTGCTGGTGATTTCTTCTGTTTCAAAGTACAGTTCTGGCCAAAAAACCCCTGAAAAACACAAACCCCTGGGTTTCACACACCAAAGGAGAAAGGCTCCTCTCACAGCAGAGTTGTTCTCTCTGCTTCTGGCTCAGTGCCATGCTCAGGACACGAGACACAACATTTCCACGGGGATTTCAAAGTTATTCTCAGAACAAACCCCAGCCTGCTTCCACTGCTGCTGTGCCTGAGCATCCACACACAAGGATTGCAGCAAAAACCCCCTGTAAATCCTGATACACCTGCTTGGAGTAGGATGTGTTTCACTCTCCTTGGAGGGCTGTATAATTAGAAATGTCCAACAAATTTATGCAGAGAAGAGTTCAGCTGCAGCTGGTTTTGCAAGGCTATTTCCTCTTTTTCTTTTTTTTTAATTTTATTTTTTTTCAATAATTGATGGCTTTACTTAAAAACTGACTTATATATGTAGTTTGGACATTATGACAGTCTTGTAGGAGAAATTATTGAAAGAGGTCTGTGAGAATTCAAACAAGGTAATATATAATAGTAAAAAATAGCTGAAGAATATTCCAGCCCTAAGGAAATGATCCCATAATTAAGTTCTCTATGTTTTTCTGTTTAGCCATCTCATTCTTGGTGGCCTTTTCTCATTCTTTCTCAGTGCAGTTAAGCAGGCAACTTAGATTCAGGAAAATAAAAAGGTGTAATGTATATATACATATAATGGTATAAAGTTCAGGTTTTTACAGTCAGGCAATGAGAAATCAACATTTAAAAAAAAAATGAAGGCGTTTGCTTTTTTTTTGTTGCATGAATGTGGATTTAGGAGTTTAATTGTAAGTCCCTGAGTTGGTGTTTTGTGCCATGCAACAGCCAGATCCATGCTGTGATAAAGTGGCTTCTCAAGAAGCAAGAAACGGAGGTATCAGCTTTCAAGAAGCTGCCTTTTCTCTTACTTCTGCAGTATTTATCCCCAAGACTCTTGCCAGGCACAGGAGGAGAAGCAGCTGTTTAAAATTAGAACAGTACACATGTTAACAAGTGCCTGTACATCCCCTGGCAGAGGCATGGGAATACACTGGAAAATAACAGCRGCTTTTAAAGCTGCTTTACTGCACTGCAAACTGGTGGTGCCTGAGAGCTCCAGGTTGAAGGTGTGCCCTGTTTTCCAGGCAGGGCTCCTCAGCTGCCTGCACATTTTCTGTGACCTGCCAGGGAGCTGGGCAAACAAGGAATAGGCAAAATTGGCAGAATATCCCAATATTGGCAGAATATGCCTTTTTTTGGGTAGGGATTGGCACAGAGCATTCTGCTCTAGAAGAGTTTCTGTGATGGAAGTCTTGCTCCCATGCAGAATGTAACATTGGGAACCTCCAATTTCTTACACAGAGGAGTTTTTATATTCAGTCAAGCACAAATGAGGGTGCTGAGCTGGTGCATGGGAATACACTGGAAAATAACAGGCTTTTAAAGCTGCTTTACTGCACTGCAAACTGGAAGTGTCTGAGAGATTCAGGGTGCTAGATGTGACCTGTTTTCCAGGCAGGGCTCCCTCAGCTGCCTGCACATTTTGTGTAACCTGCCAGGGAGCTGGGAAAACAAGGAATAGGCAAAATTGGAAGAATATCCCAATTTTTTATTCTTCCAAAATTGGAAGAGCATCCCTAATGGAAGAACATCCTTGAGAGCTCCAGGTTTCTAGGTGTGACCTGTTTTCCAGGCAGGGCTCCTCAGCTGCCTGCACATTTTCTGTAACCTGCAAGGAATAGGCAAAACTGGCAGAATATCCCAATTTTTTGGGTAGGATTCTGCTTTAGAGGAGTTTCTGTGATGGAAGCATTGTTCCYATGCAGAATGTAGCATTGGGAACCTCCAATTTCCTACTCAGAGGAGTTTTTATATTCAACCAAGCACAAATGAGTGTGCTGAGCTGATGCTTGTGAGTGTCAGGCTCTTCTCACTGGTAGTGAGTGAGAGCATAGGAGGAGATGGTCTCAAGTTGTGCCAGGGGAGGTTTAAGTTGAAAATTAGGAAAAATTCCGTTGTGGAAAGGGTTGAATGGAGTCACCATCCCTGGAAGTGTCCAAAGAACACGTGGAGGCGGCACCTGAGGACAGTGCTTGTGCTGGTTGATGGTTGGGCTTGGTAATCTCAGAGGTCTTTCCCAAGGTGAGCAATTCCAGGTTTCCAGGTTAGGAGCTCGGGGGGGGGCAGCTTGGCCCAGGTAGGGCTATTGCTCCTTAATTTTGGGGTGATTTTTCTCTCACTGAGAGCAGGGAGAGCATCACCCAGCCTTCCCKTGCCCTGCCCTGGATGCGTTTGGACAGCTCCACACCCACATCTGCTGCCCCTTCCCAGCCCCCAGGGTTGCCTTGTCCTCAGAAAGACCCTCTGAGCCTCCTCTCCCCCGGGGCACTGGAAACCTGAGCCTGTGAGCCTGCAGCTCCCCGGGGAAGAGCACCACATTAGCCTGGAATGATGACCAGGCCAGCAGCGTTTCCCCTGGGGTCTCTCACAAGATATTATTTCAAACCTGGGATCACCTTCCCAGAGCCTCAGGACTGAGTGTCAGCCACATCCTCTCTGTGTTTCCACACCTCTTCCACTCTAATCCTTCCGTTCTCCTTTTCTTTTCCCCCTGCTCCCCCTTTCCCCTCTCAGCAGCTCTGTGTCTGGGTGAATATCTGAATATTCTTGGGCTAGGTTGGTTACTGTTTGTATTCTGTAAACCCCACTCTTCCAAAAACGTGGATTACTGAGGTTCTTAAATGTAGGTACATTGCACTTCCCAACTGATGGTTAAGGGTCGATTTTTCATGTTTAAAAACTTAATTCTGGAGTTTTCCAAGTCCACCTAAATAAAAATCAAACAAAACACTGTAAGGTGGAAGTAATCGAGTTTTTGAAGGTGACAGCTGAAACCCTTCTGTGAGAATGAATTTGTTTTACTTTTGGTTAAATCACATGGAGATTAAGGGCTTCTTTTAGACAAGTCCTTGGCTACTCCTGAGAAGAACTGTAGTATCAAAAAGTGTCTTTCCAAAGTGCTTTGGTTATGGGGCTTGTTACTCTGACAAGAGGTTGCAGAAAAAATTAAGGTTACACTTCATGTTGCTCTCTCAGTTTCCTTAAAATTCTGTTTTTCATGTGTGATACAGCCATTAACATCTGGATGAACAAAGCTGTCTTGCAGAAGTGCTTCTGAATACTTGAATCCCAGCTTAATAGGTTGAAGGAGGAAACAATTATTCTGTAAGTATGCAAAAATAATTATTCCTGTTCTCAAGAAAATAGATCTTTGTGAAACAATTTGTATATAAACCTTTATTCAGAGGGGATTGTTTAATTCCTGTTTACAAGTGTTTGGCTTTTGTAACTATGGTTTTGCTGTAAGTTTCCCCCCCCTCTTTTCCCCCTGTTTTTCTCATTAGAAGGCCATGCTGCAACATATTTGTTCAAACAAAGATGTTTCCTCTCAATAAATCATCAGATGAGCTATTGGCTTCATAATCTTTACTTAAACCCAAAAATATCCACATGGGTGCACAGCATTTGGCTAATTAATTTCTGATAATTTGCAATGTTCCCAGCCAGCTGCCAGGGGCTCCTGTGAGTGTTAATCTGTTAGCCATGGTGAAATGATTGGAGATCTGCTCCTGCTGGTTGCCAGATAAATTCTTCCTATGACAATGTCACTAGGTTAATTAATTCAATTAATGACTCCCAGTGCAATGTTTTTCTTTGTCTTCTTCATTTGCCACAGGCTGCTGAACAGGTACTCCCAGGGATGGATTCTGAAGTTGTGTCACAGATAAGGAATTATGTACCATTTCCATGTCTAGTTCTGAAGTGTCTTAATTTTTTTTTTTATGAAGTTCAGTAGCAGTTAATTCCATCAGAAATTAGTTTATTTTCTGTTGTCTCTTAAATGTAAGCAGTCAATTACCCATCACCTTTATTATTTCCAGGTACAGTCACGAGTTTAGGTAACTTTACTGTTAGATAATTCTTACTCACTGTGTAACTTTGCTCTACACAAACTGCAAATTTGCTTTCACCCTTGAAAAGAGGAACTTCCAAGCTGGATCAGCCCTCAGGTGTATCTGCCTTATTACCCCAGATCCAATAATAGATCTGTTCTCTGGTTTGATGTTTTAGAAGTAGAAAAATACATTTTATATATAGCTTTTTGTTAAGGAAAAAGTGAAAAGAAAGATGCTTCCAAAGGGGACACGTGGAAAGGATCTTAGAGGCAGCCCCACGATTCTCTGTCTTGAATGCCACCTCATTTTACTGGACAAAACTAGGAGGCTTTGAAGAGAGCAGCCTTCACTTTTTAGATCAACTCATCTAAAAATGGGAGTAAAGCACAGAGCAGGCAGTGAAATGAGAATGAAAGTCAATTTTTCTTCTCTTCAGCTAAGGAGCAAAGCAGGGGCATCATGACCCCCATGCCAGTCATGGTCTCTGTTGATCTGGTTGTGCACCACCACCTCTGGGGCTTCCTGCAGATCCCTGTGGATTTACATTATAAACTGATATTTGTACTGAGGTCAGCCTGTATTCTCTCTACTGTGTTCCCATTCATGGCTTTGTTTTTATTCCTTTTCTTCAATACGAGGTGAAAATACGTTTGAATGTAAATTCTGGGTTTGGAAAAGAGCTGAAACAAGGTGTAAATCCAAATCCCACCACCRCTGAGGTTCTGTCCTGGCTTTTGGGTCAGCCCCCATTTGGTATGTGACTAAATCAGGCTTAGAATAATTTTAATCATCTGGAGGACTGATTTAAACCCAGTGAGGGCTCTGAAAGGCTTCCAGCCAAAGCTGTGTCTGGCTCTGGGGCATCACAGCAACCTGKAGGAAAAATGCAGAGAGGAACATGTTGAGCTGTTGCCAGGAGATCCGTGCTGGCTCTCAGCATCCCCCAAAAGCTGAGGAGCAGCYCCCAGCTGGTGTCAGCTCTGCAGGRAAGGTTGAACATGGAAAACCCTCTCTCTGAAGGACCAGAAGGAGCTGCCTGTTCCATTTGCCCCACAGAGCAATATCTGGCATTTGGGGCTGTGTTTTCAGAGACTCTCAGCTGGCTCGCAGTTCTTTTCTCCTGTGCCATATTCACCTCTCTGAATTGTGGGTTCCAGGTCTCAAAAAAGAATTATAATGTCTGTGGTGGGGGGAAAAGGGGATGGTTTCACACCTAGGGAGGAAGAAGGAAGATCTCAGCCACTTTTTTCTGGTTATTTTTCTATTAGTCAGCAAGCTGAAGGGTTTTGGTACAAAGCCTCACATGTGGCAAAGCCAGGACCAGGACCATGAATTGTGGATTGAGGGTGAGGTGTCCCTGCTGGTTTGGGAGGTGTCTGCTCTCCCCACACCAGGTGCACAGCCTTGACTTTGTTTCCAGGCACAGCAATSAGTATTTTGCCTTAGTAAAGGCAAGGAGGATCAGGCTCCACATTGCAATTTCATAAGAAAACGAAGTGGATKAAATACTTCAGCCCACGCAGGAGGGGAGGGAAGGGACACCTCAAGTTCACTGCTGAGCTCTGCCAGCCTCAAACAAAGCCTGCCCCGAAGTTTATGGCATCTTCTGACACTTGTCATCTCATGAAAAGCCTATTATCCCCCCGAGGGGGAAATCACCACGTGCTTTTCTTTAAATCCAGCCCAAACCCATCGTTTTTAAATAGAAACACTCTGGTGCTTGGTGCCAGGGCCCTTCAGCAGGAGCAGCTGCCCAGGAGCAGCATTTCCCTGGAGCTGCTGCTGCCTGCAGTAAAGGCTGTCCTTTGTCTCGAGTGAGAGAAACCAGAATATGCAAATTTGGGCATTGGATGTTAATTATGAGCAGCAGGTGTCTGTGCAAGGGAGCTCAGGTGAGGGGCACCCAGCTCCCCGCCTTGTACAAAGGGAGGGCTGCAAAGTTCCAATTAATTATCCACCTTAATGAGGGCCTTGTCTCTGGTTTTCTCCACAAACAGTAGTTTAAAAAGCAGCGATGCAGCTCAGCCTCTGAAGAGAAGCAAGGATGAAATTACCATGATGAACCACAAGAAATCAATTTGTGGGAGTGCAGACTATGATGGATCATCCTGCTGGAGAAATTAATTGTCTGAGGAACATCTCTTCAGGATGGGTTGACCACAGGAGCATCTTCCCAGTGTGTTGGTAAATGTAGATCTTTGGGGAGATAACTCTGTTTACCTTTTGCTGATTGAAGAATGGGTAATTATGATGATTCTTTTTTTAATTTTTGTCAGTGCACCACTAATCAGACTGCAAGCATTAAGGTCAGGCAAGTTGGGGCCATAATTCATGGCTAAAATAACATGTAATTAGTGTTGTCTCTGCCTCATGTCTGACAGGCACAGGTAAGGGAGGGCACACAGGGATAGTGCCTCCAGACCAGGTAAAATCCACATTTTATCCAGTCTGAAACCTCATCTGAATGGATAATTCAGTTTCTATGTCCATTCAMTGATGATTTTTGTACCAAGGGTGTCAATGTTGTACCATATATTGAAAAATCAGCCATTAATTTTCCTTTTTGCCCAAGTTACCAATCTGTTTTGTAATGAAATGAATAAAAGCCAGGTTAGACACTGTGGTTTCAGCTGATTTAAGGTCATGCTGCTGTGTGAGAGAGAGAATCTCATGGCCTGGTTGTGTGATGCTGCCCTGGTCCTGGCTTTGCCACATGTGAGGCTTTGTACCAAAACCCTTCAGCTTGCTGTGTAATAGAAAAATAACCCAGAAAAAWGTGGCTGAGATCTTCCTTCTTCCTCCCTTGGTGTGAAACCATCCCTTTTCCCCCCAGTACAGAATCATAATTCTATTTTAAGTAGGGAAGTTTAAGTAGTAGCAGAAAGGAGCCCCCCATGTGGACAGTAGGGAATAGGCAGGAAAATATATTTTAATTGAGTGTGGAGACCTTGGGCCATTTCTKGCATAACCCAATTTTTTTATTACACAGCTCTTGGACTGGAGCAGGTTCTGTTTGCAGCCTTTCAGTCAGTCCTCTTCCCAAACTCCTTTTGGTTTTCTTTCTCCCTTCTGCCCCCTCCAACCGTGGCAATGTCCAAGCAGACATCTGGGCCCTGATTATGCACACCTTGTGTGGCCACTGGGGCTGCTGCAAAGTGGGTGTTCAACAGCATCATTCTTATGTGGCAGTGCTTTACACCCCTGGGTAAATGATTACCTGAGCTCCAGAGAAATGAACTGTCAGCCTCAGTGCAGTTCTGCCACAAATCTGCAGCCCTGAAGTTGGAAGGAATCAAATATTTTCCTCCTTTGGAAAAGAAAATCAGACGCAAAAGAAATAACAAATCTCTACGTGCTGTCCCCATGTGGAGRAAAGGCATTTGGCTGGTTTACAGCAGGATAGCTGAATGGGTGACCTCACGTGGGAAACAGTCTATATAAACAAATAATTATTCAACAAAACCACTTTACTTCTCTAGCCCTGCTGCTTCTTGCACAGCAACAATCCTTGATTTGTTTTGCAGTAGGAAACTTTGGGATATGGGCGCAAGTCTAAAATGGTGACATCCTATCCATTTGTAATTCCTTCCATGGYCAGGAATATTCCTGAGTGAGAACTGAAGCATCTCTGCTTGTTTGGAGGAAACGCAGGACAAAACATTTCAAGCCACTTTAACCAGGATAAATGGATGAAGGCTTCAAGGTAGCATCATCTGTTTATTTACACCCATTGTCTCCTTGTTTCCCACACAAATATATTCCGTGTTTAAAATGTATAAAGCTGGGCAAGCCCTTCTCACGCTGTTCTCAGTAAAATATTGCTCACTGCATCTCTCCTGACAAATAGGGCTCTTGTTGTCCAACTTTCCCTCTGCTGAGGTTAATGATTAAGTGGTTCAGGAGGTTAATTCCTGCCGATAGTGTTGTCTTTGCCTTGAACAGATGTTGGTAGTGCTTTAATGTGGTTATCAAACTCTGCTGCCCTTCATCCTTTGCTCAGTGCAGCCCTGGGCTTTGTTCACCGCGCATTCCTGGCCCCCTCTATGGAGATCCAGCAGAGCTGAACATCCCATGGCCTCGGGGCTGCCTCCCCCGGGGTCAGCCGGGCAATGCCCAGATCTGCCACACGAACCCACAGCAGCCACAGCTGGAAACACTCGGCAGCGCAGAAAACCCGCTGGGGCTCATCTGCACAGCCACTCACAGCCTGGACATCGTCCCAAGCCCCCACAGGGCACAGCTTCACCCCAAAACCTGCCCCTCCTCCTCCTCCTCCTCAGCACCTCCTGTCCTGCAGGACATGAATTTCAAGGGTGCCTGAAGAGTTCTGTGCTGTAACCAGCACCTTCAGCAGCCTGGTAAAACCCCGGGGGTTGCACCAATATTTGCAGCCTGAAGCTGCATCATTACAGGAGCTGCTGGATGTGTGCAGGAGTCCTTTATTTTGCACATCTGTTGCCTCATAACCAGCCAGCAGCAGTTAAAAAAATTTAAAAAACCCAACCAAACAAAAAAACCCCAAAAAACAACAACAAAACCCCATAAAACAAACAAACAAACAAACAACCCCCCCAAAAAACAAAACAAAAAAACCCCAAAAAATCCCACCACCACAAAAAAACCCAAACAAAAATTACCCAAAATACCCACCAACAAAAACCCCAACCAACCAACCAACCAACCAAAAAACCAACCAAAAAACCCACCAAAAACCCCAAACAAACAAACAAACCAAAAAAATCCCAAGAAACCCCCAAATCTTTATGATTTCTATAAACAGATCTTGAAAGGGTTAATTTTAGGCTGGCCTCAAGCTGGGATTGGTTATATCTGAATGTCTGCCAATGCCATAAATAAAACATCATCTTCGATTTTACCTGTTTGTCATTATTTGTGGAATTGCCTCCTGTCCTCTCCCTGCACAGCTCCWGACCTGCTGTTGGTGTTAAAATCATCTAACCTCACTCAATCTGAATATGACAGTATAATTTTAATTATTGCACTGGTTTTTTTTTGTTATGTGCATTTTGGTATCACTAACTGACAAATTGTATCCAGATCAAATACAACATAAAGGTCTGAATTTTAATTTGGGGAAGAATACTGTTAATTTGAAGGAGTTAACTGGTTTATGGAATCCCAAGAACCTTGTGTTCCTGTAATATGGGGATTTAAAAAAGTAATTCACAGTATCGAACAGAAGCAGGGTCCTGTGACCAAAATACACGTTGGTATTTTAAATATGAAGATGCAAAAAAGAAAAAATATTATTATTATTATTATTATGATGATGATGATGATGATGATGATTATTATTATTATTATTATTATTATTATTATTATTATTATTATTATTATCCTTAAAATGATTAATTTTAGGCTGGTCTCATGCTGGCATTTGGTTATATTTGAATGTCAATCCTTTCAATACCACAAGTGAAACATCATCTTGGACTTTACCAGTTTGTCTTTATTTGTGAAACTGTAAAGGGAGAGGAATGRTGGCTTTTTGCTTTTGTTTCATTCCAAACTGGGATGAAACTCTTTGTTGGCCTATCATTGATTAGAAACTCCTTCCCAGCCTGCCTTCCCCTTTCTCTCTCTTCCAGGTGAGGATCTTCTCTCCCTGCTGATGCCTTTAGGGGGTGGAGCAGAGGCTGGATGGAGTTTAGGGGAATAAAAAGGAGATTTATTGAAGATATAAAGAGGATATTTACTGAAGAGCCTTCAAAGGCCACACCCTGGCAGTCCCAGAGCCACAGCCCGGATGGCTCCAAGATGGAAGCACAAGAGGGCTTGGTCATGAGACCTCACATTTTTATAAGTTCTGCTCCATTTGCATATTGGAGTTCATTGTCCCATTCCAGCTCCAGCCCCTGCAGTCCCATCCTTGTTTTTCTCTCTCCAGCCCACGGTGTTTGTGCTCTTAGGCCTGAGATTTGGATCATTTGTCCTTGGTGCCCAGCTGGAGCAGGAATTGCTTTGTCTCCCTGCTCTGTGCACAGAGCTCACCATCCCTGAATATGAAACCCAGACCCACACCTTACTATCCCTTATATGAAACCCAGATCCACACACCAAAGCAGCACAGAATCAAAAAAAAAAGCAAAAAAAGAGCCAAAACCCGAGGTATCACTGCCTTTGCTCCTTGCTTGGGGCTCACKCACTGTGTTTGCTGTTGGTGCTACAGGAGACCCAGCTCTGACTTAAAGTGATGAGAGCCAGAGGAGCTCAGCCCTGAGGAGTTCCCAGTGGCAGACACGAGCCAGGTGGGCACAGAGCAGCAAGGGTCAGGCTGGGGACATTGGTCAGTGACAATGAACTGGGCACAGGCTTCCCAAAGTGCTCCTCTTCACCCTGCTGGAGCTGGAGCTGGGTTTCCCAGAGGTTTCCACAACGATGGAGTTAAAAAGTTCCTTTCCCCATGGATAACTTACATTTAGCCAACAGTCTGGATTGGGCTAAAGCTCTCTGTGCTGCTTGTGTCAAACCTGGGACTTAGAGATTCATGGAATGGTTTGGGTAGGAAGGGACCTTAAAAACCCCCTCATTCCATCCCTGCCATGGCAGGGACACCTCCCACTGTCCCAGGCTGCTCCCAGCCCCAATGTCCAACCTGGCCTTGGGCACTGCCAGGGATCCAGGGGCAGCCCCAGCTGCTCTGGGCACCCTGTGCCAGAGCCTGCCCATCCCTACAGGGGAGAATTCCTCTTAACATCTTCTCTAAACCTTCTCTCCTTTACTTTAAATCCATTCTCCTTTGTTACTCCATGSTCTTCTAAAAAGTCTCTCTCCATCTTTCCTGCAGGCTCCCTTCAGGCCCTGGAAGGCCACAATGAGGTCACCCCAAAGCCTTCTCTTTTCCAGGCTGAGCAATCCCAGCTCTCTCAGCTTTTCCCTGCTCAAGAGCTGCTTCATCCCTCTGACCATCTCGGTGACCTCCTCTGGACTCGTCTATACCTGATGTGAGATGAAAATTGTAGTGACTTTATAAAGCCCTGGAAGAACAGCCCCTTGAATATTTCTGTGGAGGAGCACAAGCGTGGGATAGAAGGGAATGGAAGGGCCAGGGCCAGGGGACAGGAGCAGGGACAAGGGCAGGAACAGTGGCAGGGACAGGAGCAGTGATAGGAGCAGGGGACAGGGGACACGAGCAGGAGCAGGAACAGGAGTGGGGATGAGAGTGGGGATGGGAGCAGGGGCAGGGGATGGGGCAGGAGACAGGAGCGGGAACAGGGGACAGGAGCAGGGACAGGAGTGGGGACAGGAGTGGGGACAGGGGACAGGAGCGAGGACAGGAGCAGGGGGAAGAGCAGAGATAGGAGCAGGGAGAGAGGACAAGAACGGGGACAGGGGACAGAAGCAGGAGCGGGGACAGGGGACAGGAGCAGGGACAGGGGACAGGAGCAGGGACAGGGGACAGGAGCGGGGACGGGGCAGTGACAGGAGCGGGAACAGGAGCGGGGACAGGGGCAGAGACAGCAGTGGGGACAGGCCGTGCAATTCCCCCCCTTGAACAGCAGAGGGCGCAGCAGGGCCCGGCCCGTCGGAGGCTCGAGGAGTGGAAAAGGGATGGAAAACGGGGAAAGTGCGGAAATTAACGCTTTTATCTGCTTTATACAGTGCCTGACACATAAGGAGAATCGCAGTAACCACCCAGAGCTGGCTGCAGTACGATCAAAAGAGCGGCTGTGTTTCAAACTCACAGAAAATCGCTGTACCAGACATCCTAACCCCTTCCACTGTATCCCTGCCTCTTCGGGGCCGCTGTCCCTGGGAATGAACTGGGATGGTTCAGACACCATCCTCAGCAGAAGCAGGGACATGTCACAGGGAGTGATTCTGGCTTTCCCCGGGGCTGTCAGGGTTGTGCCCCTGTGTGTGCCCTGCACTGGGATGTGAATTCCCATKTCTCCATGTCCGCACAGGGCAGGGATGAAGCCTCAGAGAGGAATAAAAMCAATAATTATCTGATTGCTGCTCCTGTGTTTGCTGCTTTGGAATGTGGCTTGGACATTGTTTACCAACTGGTGAATGTTTGATTGGTTTCATGTGAATTGTTTTTAATTAATGACCAATCACAGCCAGCTGTGTCAGACTCTCCAAGGCAGCCACCAGTTTTTATTATTCATTCTTGTTAAGCCTTCTGATGTATCCTTTCCCTTTCTTTAGTATAGTTCTAGTATAGCATAATATAATATAATATAATATAATATAATATAATATAATATAATATAATATAATATAATATAATATAATATAATATAATATAATATAATATAAT
>JACDOX010000078.1:313493-331054 GCA_014549065.1 Cardinalis cardinalis | reverse complement strand
ATATCAGCCTTCCAAGAACATGGAGTCAGATTCCTCATCTCTCACCTCGTCCTGGGGACCCTCACAAACACCACAGATCTGTTGTGCTGTAATTGGTGTTGGTGAGCTCTGGGAGCAGATGAAGGCTGTGATGAGTGTGGCTCCCTCTGGGGATGCCTGGCTGACCCTGATCCTTTCAGGAATGTCTCCTCTGCCAGGATATGTGTCTAAAAATAGTCTGGATGTGGCACTGGGTGCCAGGGTTTAGTTGAGGTGTCAGGGAACAGGTYGGACTCAATGATCTTGAAGGTCTYKTCCAACCTTGTCTSTTCCATAAAMAAWGTAKRTTTYATGTRTATCTTTTTAGAAAAATGACAAGTTATTTCCTGCAGCAGATTCTGTGATTCTGTGACTCAGGGGTGATTCTTGCACAAAAGCAGCCCCTTGTCCCTGCTGCTGATTTCCAGCTTGCAAAACACATCATCAACCTCGACTGGCTGAAAAGTAGCCCAGCAAAGATAAGGAAATGATCCTTTTTCAGCTGGAGCAGTTTCCCACTTGGCTCATTACAGAACTGCACAGTTGCCTGTGCTGTTGTGGCACAGGAGGAACAGGAAAAGCAGGATGGAGGGAGTGATGTGATTCTTAGCCCTGGTGCTGAGCAAAGCTTGTTCTGAATTAGAATCTATGCTAAAAAAAAATATTAAAAATTGGTTGTCATCCCTGGAAGTATAAAATCCATGTTCAGCAGTTTCCCACAGTGGGGGAGAAAGGTAGTTCAGAAAGAACAGTTCTTGTTTTGGAATCTTCCAAGGGAAATTGAGCCCAGACCTCCACCTGACGGGGCTGGGGGATGTGACTACTTAGCCAGAGCTGCAGGGCCAGGCCCTCTCACACCACAGGAGCCTGGAGAACCTGGGAGGAGAGTTAATTAAYCATCCAGCACGGAGGAATGATCTTGGTGCTGGGCAAAGAAAGCTGCTGAATAAAGGGAGCTGGTGCAGAGGAACGAGGGAATTAGGCTGGTCAGTGGAGCAGAGCAGGCAGCTSTGCAGAGGAAAAGCACCACAGGCTGCAAGGGACTGGGGGAGCTTCCCCAAGGTCCTTGTGGAGGGTTTGGTGGAGGTGTTCCAGCGTTGGGGATGTGTCACCAAGGTATGAGGAACGGAAACGCTTCCTGCGACAGGAAACGCTTCCTGAAATGAGATTATTTATACAAATCCGTATCTTCACAATTTCTCCTAAGGAAGTTTCAGATGAGCTTTGCTATGGAAAAGTGAGCTCCCCTGATTTTTCTGAAAGGATGAAGCACTTTCAGTAAAAATCTYCATCATCTCTAAAGGTCATTCTTAATAAAGTCACAAGGACCAAGGAGGAAATAGGTCCCAGTTGACAGGTCCCTGGAAATAGAAACCTGGGAAACTGGATTCAATTTTCAGTATGGTATTGTCTCCCTGAGTGCCTGAGCAAACAATTTCCATTCCTCATGCCTTGGTTTCCCCAAGGTCCTTGTGAAGGGTTTGGTGGAGGTGTTCCAGYGTTTGGGACGTGTCACCAAGGTTCCCCTGGGTGCCAGGGGTGACAGGAAGCGGTGACACCGAGTTAAGGCCTTGCCATAGATCAGTCACGGGATGGTTTGGGTGGGAAGGGACCGTAAAGATCATCTCATTCCAGCCCCCTTCCACTAGGCTACAGTGAGGAAATTCAAGTCATGTTCTAAAAGAATTGTACAAACCTCAGTGGAAAGGAGAAAAGTGGGCAGAGACACCTTCTCCAAGGCTACAGAGAAGAAATTCAAGTCATGTTATAACAGAATTGTACTAACCTCAGTGGAAAGGAGAAAAGTGAACTACAAGTAAGCGATCTGGTGGAGTTTGAGAATGGAGATCAGTAATTTCTCTTTAGCTGAAGTGCTACAATGGAGCAGAAAATCTGGAAGTATTTTTYGTCATGGCTGTCAAGGCATGAGAAAAAATCCAGGTTCATTTTYGTCCCCTTGATTGCAGGTGGGAATTTACAAAGTCAGCTAAGAGAGTGGGGCACAAAGATTACAGTAAGATTAAAAATCAGCTGAATCCTTACAGGGGTCATCATGCCCCTTTGGAAAGCCTTGTTGGCTGACCAATGTGTGATTTATGTGTATCTTTTGGGAGAAATGATGAGTTATTTCCTGCAGCAGAACATGGCAGGTCTGAGGTTCTGTGAAAGTCCTTTTCAGATCACTGTTTACTTGTGATGCCCCTGTTATTTAAAATCTGCTGCACTCTAGAGGATGAAAATATTTGTGGGGCAGAGATGTGCCTTGGATCCTCTTTTCTCTGCCCACATCCCTGGGTGAGGCATTTCTGCACTTTGAAACAAGGAAAGTTCCCAACAGAAATGTTCAATTAACTGTTAAACACTCTCATCAATTCAGGGATCATTTCCAAATCTGATGGATGAGTTCAAAATCTCCAATTCATTCTAACCATCAGGCGGAAAAACAGTTGAACTCCTGAGGAGAAAAGAGCAGATAAATGCTGGAATGAACTTGCATATCTTTGAGAGGTGCAGTGCTCTGCAGACAGTGAGTTATGAACAGGAAAACTTCCCAAGAGTGTACTGTAAGCAGAATAATAATGGGCAATGGCTCAAGCTAAGGGTTTTTTCCCCTCTGGATTCATTTAGATCCCAGTTTAAAAGGCATGGGGTTTGTTTTTGTGTACACATGGGGAGAGTCTCACACCATGCACAATTAAATTATTTCCCTTGACAGTAAAACAAAAAAAAAAGGAGAATTCTATTAAAACCAAGAATCTAAGAAGTATGCAAATATTCAAGTGGAAGAGGAGAAGCTGAAAGAGGACTTTATGAATTCTTGGCCAAGTGAGTCATTTATTGAACTCTCAAAATTAGTGCCAATTTAAGTTAGTTTATTTGGACAGTTAGGATATAGTCTGAATTTTTAATCAGGTCTGTTTCTCACAGGTGCATCYGAAGGATTCACACTGCAGGAACTTCTGAGAGAGTTGTTAATTAATGCAACCTGTAAGCCACTGAAAACTGARTGGAAACAAATGCAATTCCCTGCTCCATAATGGTAGGATTCTGTTTTGTGTCAGCAGTGCTCTTAAACTCACTGATTCTATATTTTATTAAAAATAGGTTATGTAACATGAAAAAAACATAGTGGAGTATATTTTTCTGAATCCCATCACAGTTTCCTGTAATTCTGCATTATGCATGAACAGACTCAATTATATTTCTATGAGATTTTTAGACTCTGGCTYCTCTGGCTTCCATTCAGACCTGCATTTTGAATATGCTGAGCTATGAATTAAAACCCCAAATGCAAACAAAATCAGCAGTAGGTGCACCGATAGCAGTGGAAAGTCTTTTTTTCCGGCTAATAGCCATCCTGTTACTTTTCAGTGTATCCAGATTCTAGCCATTTCAGCTCTCATGGAGTGATGGGACCTGGCATAAGTGAGCTATTCAGCACAGAACAGAGGTCAGTGTTTTGCTTAAACAATCATTTAAATAGTAATAATTTTAATACAAAAATGTATCCCAGCTGCTCAATGCATTCCCAGAAGCACAGTGTCCATTCTGTGCTTAGGGCTGTATGGAAAAGTCCAGGAAGCTGGAAAAGAAGGAAGAGTTCTGCCTCCCATTTTGCAGGCAGAAAATTCTCTCACTGAGGGATCAAGAGACAAATCCAGGCTGATTCAGGGAGCTGGTGAAGGACCTAAACTGAGCCTGAAATTAGTGAGTCTCAGGGTGCTGTTCCATGGTGCCGCTGAGCTGCTAAAGCTGCAGGTCCTGCTGGAGAAGGAGATGCACTGAGCCAGGGCAGGGGCCCAACGAGCCAAAACCCCAACTCACCCCTCCSCTGGGAGTGGGAGGAAGGAGAAGGACACAGGGCTCCCCTCCCTGTGCCCTGCTGTGTCTGTCTGAGGGGTGCAGAGCTCTGGGGATGCTTTGTGAGCCTGTCCCAGCACCAGTGCCAGTGCAGCAGGATTTGAGGATGCAAAGGGATCCTGCCCTGCTTCCCACCACCGCCACCCCGGGATCTGCTCTGCCAGCCCCCAGCACAGCCGCCTGGATTTCACCCTTAGGTCTGTGTGAATTGATTTCACATCAGCACTGGAATCTCTCTCACTGTGAGATAAATGAACTGTGGGCACAGGGAAATAAGTTCAGCTGGCAGGAATTGGCATTTATGGTATGAGTGTATCACCTCCTATCGCTTGGAAATAACTCTTTGAAATAATAAACTTCACTAGTTGACCCAAATATAAGTACTAAAAATAAACAGATCAGCACCACTTTTCTTGGTTTTTACAGAATAAAAGGCTCCTGAGCCTTTAATTATAAAATTTTCAGWGCCTGATTTTTCCATTTCCCTTAATGCCCTGACCTCTCTTTACTGGCCCACTTATTAGTAACACTCACTTTTGRGAGATTGTAACATTGCTGAAAGCACAGAAAATACAATTCCTGCAGCCATTAATCCTTGTCTTGATGCTACCTCCACAGCACAATGCCTCTCTCTTTTACTCCTGCCTTTTTTCCTCCCTCTTTTTCTTCCCCTTTTTTATCCCCACTGTTTACCCCAGTGGAGCCACTCCACGAGGTAATTCCCTTTGTGACCWGCTTGCTGCAAACTATCTCCTATTTACACTGGCTGCAATTTTCAATTAAAGACAAGAACTTAACTTTAGTGGAGGGTCCTATAGAGTCCAGCATTTGGGACTTAAGATTTGCTTTCCCAGCTTGAGACTTTGAAGTTGGGAAGCTGGAGAGAGAGCCTGGATGAGGTGGCAAAGTGTCTTTCACAGAAGAGCTCTAAAGCAGAAAACAAGTTAACCCCCAGGCTCTGGGGCTGGGCAAAAACAAAAGGTAGGGAAACAAATCTCATGCAGAAATGAGGTACAGGCCTGGTGGCCAGAAACATGATTTAAGTGGCCGAGTTAGCCTTTGTACAGTATGATAATGTCAGCMCATAAAAACTGGGCTGCTTTTAAAGAATATCCTGAAGTGTCCGGTCTAAACCGATTAGGCTTGAAGCAGAGGACTGTGAAATGCCACTTAACGTGCTGGTTTAAGCTTATAAAAACCAACTGTAGGCAGAAGGAACTGTAAGCTCTTTGTTTGCTAAATAAGCAGGACGCACGAGAAATTATGGTCAGACAAGGAGAAGAATTTCACTGTACAAAATTCCCCTTACAGTTTCTCCTTTAACTCTGTGTACATTGGGATAGCTTAGGAGATTGCAAATAATTTTTTAATTTAAAAGATGGCAGGTGCCATTTGTTGTGCCTGTACCTATCACAGAGTAGGTCATGTAAATGGAGAGATTTTCTGGCTACATTAATTTATATAKTATATCTGTATCTCTTATAGTAGACAGGAAACAGTCCTGACTATTTTTGATCTTAGCCCCCAGCTGAAGAAAAACCATATCYAAACCAACCTTTTTTTTTCAATTTCTGTCAGCTCATCAAGCTTCAAACCCCTTGCATGCTGTCTGCTAATAAGAATTAAATCATGTAATAGCCAGTGGATAAATTAGCTGAGCACAAACCCAATGCTTTATTTAACAATTTTTATCATTATTTCGAAGCATCCAAGAAGAACAGGGTCTGAAAAGTTTTAAATCTGAATTAGCTTAACAACTTGTGACAAGTTTACACATGAGAGACATCGAGACTGTGTTCTACTTGCTACTTTGAGTTTCATCCTGGCTTTCTGTTTGAAAGATCCCAGCCAAAGTTAAATCAACCCACCCTTTGCTGATTTCCAACATTAGACATGTCCCCAGCTCTTTTTTTTTTTTAACCTTGCTTTCAGGCTGACTTTCTCCCAATTGAAATTCAGTTCCTGAATGGTCGGTTTTTCCCTTGCTTCTAAACGTTGATAAAAAAGGGTTTTCTTCACTCCCTCAATTTGATGTGACAGGGCCCTGACATGAATAATGGACGTGTTTCTTTCACAGGCAAATCAACTTAATTTAGCATGCTTTTATACTTTCAATAGCAGAGCCACAAGCCTGTAAATTCCATGAGATCCTTTAGGTTTGCAGAAATCTTTAGAATTAGCAGAAAATGTATAAAGTAAACAGCACTTATTTTGTCAAAATACTTGAATAACTTTTATACAGGAGCTAGAGATGAATATATCACTGCCTAATCAGATTGTGATTTACATGCAGTTGAGGATGGGCAGCCTGGGTTCAGCCTGCCCTTTTGCTCAGGCAGAAAAGAGGGGTAGGAGAGCTGAATAATCACAAATATTAAATAGAATTAAAATCCCAAACTTTCTTCTGAAGGTGAAGGAGGAAAGTGGAATTTGAAGAAGGGGTTTATGCAATAGAGGCTCTCTCAGAACTCCATTCTCTGCCCATCTGCCTGGAGCAGTTGCTGCTTTGCAGCTCAAGAAATGAGGAGCGRAAAAAGAATATTATTTATTATCTACAGAGGAGGGTGAGACACCAAACCAATCCACCAGCTTTAGAAAATAACCTGCCTGTGTACACTGGCAGGTATTGTCTGGGAGGGGTCAGACCCTTGGAGCCCCGATGTCACAGTTTCACCTGTGGCAGCTCCATCTCTGCCTCACTTTGCTGCTCAAGGTGTGCTAAAGCAGTGCTGGAACATTTCCTTTGTGCTGAACAACAGCAAAACTCCTCTTTGAAGCTTCAGAGAGCAACTTTGGGCTCCTCCTCAGCCATGTGGTTCCAGGATGTACCAGGACTCCTGGTACSTCCCTCCTGACCCACCATAAATCTCCTGTGAAGCCAACAAATGCAAGGGGGAGCTCTGCTCTCTTCCCCCACAGAAAGCCAGGGAGTGGAAATGAGGGGARCTCTCTCAGCTTGCCCTTTTCACCTTTAGGACTCATCTCCCAGCACTGCAGCCTGGTGACACTATCAAAGGAAAATAGAGGTTAATTCTATTGTCATTACTTATTATTGGAACATCAGGCAGCTGTAACAGCTCATTCATTAAAATACCCTGATAGTGCTGATAGTGGATCAGTGAGTAGGAAATAGGTTGGTTTGGGGCTGCTAAATGCTAAAAGCCATTCTGTTTGCACAACAGAGTGTTAAAAATATATCCTATCTTTGTAGTATTACATTAATAAAAGAGAAACTAGTTTAGARAAGGGTCTTCTCAAAGGAAATGCTGCTGGACTGGAAGCCATCAGGCTGGGTAGGGAAAAGGCAGCCCACGGAGATGCTCTGCTGCATTCAGCCTTGCTTCCCTCGATGCAATCAACGTGGCTAAGGGCATCCCACATACCTCCAGGTCTGTCTGTAATAAGCAGTTAATCAGCCAATTAGGGGAACCAACAATTACAAATTGGGAAGAGGAGAACAAGGGAAGGAGAAAGGGGGTGAGTCAAGGTAGGCTGCAATTCCTTTGAGAAGGTTTCTAACATTAACTCCCAGAGAATTACGTTCTACCCTACCTTGACTGATTTGTTTCCCCCCCTTCCTCCCCCTTCTCCTTTTCCTACTGGTTGGGTCAGTTAATTGGCTGATTAACCAGCAATTACCTCTGGGACCAGCTCTATATAGGGTCTCTTTTAATCGAGAATTTTATTGACAAAGGCACCAGAGCAAATTCATCTCTGGTGTGAGCTTGCTGCAGTGAATGGCCTGAYACCCAGGACAGAGCTGATCTGTTGTACCACAGGCACTGTGTTTTTAAAGCATTTGATTAACTTGGAACTTTTAAAATTACATTCCTTTTCCGCAAGGTCTGTTCGTTTTGGGTAGGAGCAGGAACGAGAGCTCGGGAGGGAAGTCAGTCAGCCAGGAGGTGTCTGGAGCAGCAATATCCTGCTCTGGGTGATGGCAGAGCAGCTACACAGGGTGACACCTCCCTTGTGCTCAGGCTGGCACTACTGTAGGCTGGCTGGCATGGGCTTTTTCCTCAGCATGTGCCCAGTGAGTAATGGGCAGCCCAGGAGGGTGGGGGCATCCCTTATCATTGGTGYGGTGTGCCAAGCCAGGGGAGAGTGCTCCTAACAGTATTTGGGGACTCAGCATAGACAGTAAAGCAGCTCAGCTGTCCCTGGTGCCTTTTCATCACTTCTACATCATTTTCCTTCTCCTTGTTGCTGRCACTCTGCTAGATTCCTGCAGCCCTGTGTTTGTGCTGCAGGAATCAAACCCAGTGCGTTTATTGCAGCAGAAAGCTTCAGTGGGACACTGAGGGACAATTAGGAATCCTCCATTCTYGCATGTGCCTGTGCTGTCTGGAGCTGCTGCCTCAGCTGCTCTGCTGGGAGGACGATGCTGAGCTGGGCTGGAGCCCCCACATGGTTACCAGGCAGYGGGGAAAGCACGATGCAGRAGGGGATGGAGATCCTGCTCTGGGAGAGCTCAGACCAAAGGGCCAGCTCTGAGCACTGCAGCCAAAAGGCAGAGGATCAGATTATTGAGGGATCTGGCAAATTCCCTAGAACGCTGGGGCCTGGCAGGAACACGTCCCTCCCTGCATGAAAGGGGCTCTGTGTTTTACAGTTTCAAACAGYTCATGGGTTAAAGATGGGCTAGCCTGGGGATGGACCAGGAATATGGGACCTCTGTGGGGAGGGAAATGGGAGAAGGAATGGCTCTTGCCCTTGCTATGCAAGGACAAAAAGAATTCCTGCTGCAGATGAGGCAGTGGCAGGTTTAGGTTTATCTGTCTGCCATCCTGACTGTGGAGCTCCAGGGGCTGCAAGGAGCAGCACAGGGGGGCAAAGCAGTTTGGCAAATTTAGACACAAAAGTCACAAAAGTGACAGTGGATGTTTTATAGAGGTAGAGGGACAGAGGTGGGGCATARAATTGCATCCTGTCCCTCTGCAGCTGTCCAGAATGAGGGATGGCACCTCCTGTAGCCAGCAATGCCAGCTGGAAATGTCCCTGCTTCTACCTGGGGTCACCTCTGCGTGGGTGCTCACCCTCAGGCCTGTGGGGAGGGCATCATGGAAATGTTTTCTTGCTACAGACCAAATTTTCCTGGCTAATCCAAGCTGTCTTGCTAAAAATGTTTATGGTACAGGCCCCAGTGTTCTAGGGAATAATATATCAATGTTATATATAAATGTTATATAATATATAARTCATATCATAAATGTTTATTATATAGGTCCCTATATAATAAAAATGCTGGTATTTTTAATATTTTTAATATTTTATTTTTAATAAAGCGTAGTTAATCCTTTCTCTTTCAAACTTTTGCACTTGGAATGAAAGGAGATTTGGGCTGGRAAAAGCAGAGAAAAAGAGAGGGAAATCACTTTTTTTTCCTAATGAAAACATGATATCTGGCTCAGGAAGCAGCTGAACAAAATCAGTGGAAGAAAAGCCTTATCATAATTGGTGTCCTTACAAAAGACACTTGCTGAAAAAACTCTGTTATCCTCAGAGTGATAAGAAACTTGTAATAGAATTGCCAGGATCTGAGGGATGTGGTTATCAGAGGGAGAGAGTAGCTTTGCCTATCTTTGAAGTAAATTCAATCCCACGAGGTACTTTTGAGTCTGAGAACACCTGATACCCAGTTTACATGGGAACTAGAGAACAATACATTTGAATTCTCATAAAAGTGATAAAATGTGTTCCTCAGATCCAGACAAAGCCTGTCACTGGTGGTCACATCTCTGGATTTCCCTGGAATACAGCTCATCCTAAGGCTGGATATTTATCAGTGTTGTGGAGGGACTTAGAGAAGAACTYACCCAGAAACATTGTGGATTACTAAAAAACATTCCTGTCTTTAATGCTAAAGGGTTTAGAACTCTCAGATTAAGGACAGATATTCCTCAGATGCCAAATGGGCTGCACTGAGGCAGGAGGCCAGACAAAATTCTCTTTATAACCTTTTCATAGCAATGTATATTTGCCTTTTAAATGAAGATCCAAATTTACAGGCAGGAGCAATAACTCTGTTCCTGGCCATGAAGGGAGGAAGGAAGTGCAGGCAGAGGCTCAGGAGTGCAGCAGTGCCTCTGATCCATCTCTGTGTAGGTGCTGGTGCTTCTTTACTCCTTCCTTCACCTCTGCTCTTTCCACAAACCACTRGAAGAGGTTTTCAGCCATGGCAGAGGATGAAGGACTGGGTGGCATTTCCAGGAACACATCCCAGGACCTGCTAAATTCAGGATTTGCTATAGGCTAGAAAAGTTCTCTCCAGCCTGAGCCAGTGGAGGTCTGTAAGCCAAGAGGTGAGTGCTATGCTGGGCACTTAAACATTCCAGGTCTTCTGTCCTTGCAAAGGGAATGGGGGAAAAGGGATTTTGTGTTAATGGCTTGGTGGAAGATGATCTGGAGAAGGTACAGTTGGCCCTCTGCAGCAAAGGACACCAGCTAGGGACTTCCTCTGTCTAAGAGAATTCACAACCTGTTAGAAGTGATAAATAAAAATGATTTCTCACAGCTTTTGAAACTCTGCTTGTCCCAAGCTGGAAAATTGTCAGAGTGGTGGTAGAAAGGTGCGGTTAGTTTGGTTTTGGGGCTTGCTAGAGAAACAAGGACCTGGATGCACTGTGGAAAAACCAAAGGAGTATTTTAAGTGTATATTATAAGTGTGTCTTATTCTTGTATTGATGGCTTCTTGTGTATTATTTAAGTGTATTATATAAGTGTATCTTGTTCTTATCCCCTACTCATTTGATGTCTCTTAATCTTTTGCTGCCTCCAATATTACATTCTGGTGGGGTGGAGGGAGAGAGGGTCTTTAATGGGTGCTAATTTATACCTACATGGTGTGATCAACTCACCAGGAGTGAAAGTGGCCTCTTCTCAAAGGCGTGGCATGGCAGATCCTCTCCCAGCTGCAGGGTGGGGTTCAGGCAGCTTTTATTCCCTGCTAAGCATGGATGGAGTGACAGCTTAGGCAGCCCATCATAACAAGAGTAAAGACATCACAGAGCAGGACAAGAGGAAGAGAGCTGGTTGGTTTTCAGTTGATCAGTCAGCTCCCCCCTTGGGATGTGCTGTGCCTCTGCCCTGCAGCCCTCCTGGCCAGCAGGCTGCTCCCTCCACCCCTGCCAGGAGTGACCACCATAGCACAAACAAGCTGGCAGCAATGCTAGATACTGTCACCTTCATAAAAAAAGAGAAATACAGGAGTCCAGTGCCCCTGTTTCCCTTCTCCTGCCCCCATGCATCCCTGCAGAGGCTCAGAACAGACGAGCCCACTATTACAATGTTGTCAGGGCCCTGCTAGTTTTCTAGTTCATATCCTTGTTCATGCTGTTTGCTAAGTACTTGTTCACTGTGACAGCTTTCAGCAGAACAGAACACACTGAATGCTTCTTTCCAAACAGCTCTGTCCTGCTGGGCTTCAAGTGAAACAAGCCCTTCAGACTCCATCATGTGAACTTTTCATAAGGAACAATCTCCTTTAGACAATTCCTTTCAGAGATACTATCCGTGAAACTGGGACTTGGGGATGAGGTGACATCACAGCCTTCTTCCTCTGGCCAGGGTCATGGCCACCAAAGTTGTATTTGTTAGGAGGCCTCCACATGGCATGGTGCATGGTTTCTTTAATTACCTAATGTTCCCCCATTAAAAAAAAAAWTAAAAAATCTGCAACCACTTGAAAGTGTATTTTAGTATGTTTTCTGTTGAAAGAAAAGKCTTTTGTGCAGACAGTCAGATCCTGGCTTGTGAAGATCAGAACTGATTAATGAAAAYATAACTAGCCAGCAGTTAAATCTTAAAGGCAGATGTGCCAGAGCTGATGGACCAAGGCAGGCAGATCTTTGCTRTTTCCCTGGTTGGTGTCTGTTCCTTGTGCCATCCCCAGTGCCAAGTGTGGAAAAAAGCAGGAGGTTTGAARAGCAAGGCAAGGTGTGCATGTCCTTAGCACTGAATTAGCACAAAAATGGGGCAGAAAAGGCTGGGTTAGAGAGTCTGGGAGTGTGCAAAAGGTTCATGTGCACTTCAGCACAAAGAACTTGGCCCTGTGGGTCTCCTCCTGCCTCACCACTGAGGGGAGACCTTAAAAAAGTCCCACCACTTTTCCAGGAGGTGCAATTGGAATTGCTGATCCGTGAAAGGTGTCTCAACCCAAATGTCTGCCATGCCTGGGGAGGGGAGGAAAAGTAATGTGGTAAAAGCACCAGAGAAGCAGTCACATGGAGGAAACTGAGTGAAAGAAAAGTTTCAGGGTTAGGATTGGATGCAGAAAATGGTCCTCTGGGTAGTGGTGTGTCCCATTGATATAGGAATGGAGATTTCAGTGGCTTTGTGCTTTTAATTATTCCTGTTTTGTTAAGTTAAATATGAAAAAAGATATCTCATGAGCAGTTTGATATTTTATTCTGATATTTCTCTTTTGTACTGTATCAAAGAATTGTTCTTCTGCACTGCACTACAAAAAAGAAAACCCCAAAGTGTATTAAGAAGGCATTGCCCTTAAATAACTTAAAATGCTAATTGGAAAACAAATCTAAGAAAAATGTCCTTCAACCCAAGCAGTGTTTGGTCCCTCATGAGAATGTGTTAATAGTGTGTCAGCTGCCCAGCGGTGACAGTTGGAGCTGGAAGCTCTTCATTTATCCAACTTCCATGATGAAATGTRTGAGGATTATGAGCTCCAAAATGTGTCTTTCCCTTAACACTGTTGGTAAAGATGTTGTTTTTTAACTCAGATGGTGTTTGTTCTCTCTGTGCTTCTCTAAATKGTATTTTCTGAACCAGGTTTGATTTGTGTGGCTGAGTCAATCTGTTGGYCAAATTTAAAAGGCAAGTGATTTACATGAAAATTTTGTCTATAACATATGTACTCTTTAAGATACTTTCTGTACCATCTTTGGATGAAATTAATTGTATAGACTGAAAATTTCACTTTGTTATGTCCAGAAGTAGCAATTTAATTCTTCTGACCTCCTATAAATCTTCATTAATTTTCAGTCAGACCAGGGAATTCCATCACTCTTTTTTTGTCTGGCCAATAATTCAGGACTAAGCACGTGCACCACCAAGGCAGCAGGTCTCTCCTTTTATTCCACAGGCTTCTAATGAGAAATATTAATTCACAACTGCAAAAAGTTMGGCATTTTGCCTGCAGGGTTGGAGATGAAGTCAGTAAAACTGAGACAAGCTTGGGGCATAAGCTGCTCATGATCCTGTGGAAATTTATGCACACGTGGAGTTGTCCCTGTTGATGTTGTTGTGGAAGGAATTCCTCTTCCCAGCTGCATCCCACCTTAATRAGAAACCACTTCCATGTGCAATTTCACAGGTATTTCTGTGCCCAAATAAAGAAGGAAAGTGTGAGGACAAATGTTAAAGATATTGAACAGACAGTAGCTCTGCTAGATTTTGGTTGGAGCACTGACAAATGCTCAGTACTTGTAATTCCCTCACTGGTATGGAAGAGGGAGACCATCCTCAAACTCAAGTGTTTATTTCTGTTTCTTTTCCTTTTCACAGCTCAGTGCTGTGCAATTCCCACTGAGGGCACTGGGGAGTTTTTAACACCATAATCAATGATATTAAAATAATTTAAGCAACAATTAGTGAATAATAATTAATCCTGCTAAAGAAAAAAGAAGAACAGAAGGAAAAGACCTCTGAAGAGTCTCAGAATATTTACAAATCAATTTGTCTTAATGTCTGTTCTAAATGTTACCAYAATGAAATCATACTTGTCATTAATAATATTGCTTTGTAGTAGATTGTATCCTGATTGTATCCATGAACAATGAATGTTCATTGTATCCTAAGCTGTCCAGTTCACATTCAGCAGGGACAGGCAGTGATAACCAACCAGTTTTGGGGTCAGCCAGGTGTTGGAGCTGGTCACAGAGCTTGGGCTGTGTAGTACAGGACCTCATAATAACAATTTGCTTCTGTTTTGTGTCCTTTAAGCTCATATCAGAAGGAAAAGAGAGCAGGAAGAGAAACGTCTGCATGTGGAGAACTCCCAACACGGAGTCATCTGCAATCACCTATTRCATTTGTTTGTGCTGTGCAGAGAAGAGTAACTCCTGTGCTCAGCTATTTCTCTTTAAAAGCAGAGAGGAGTMACTCCTGTGCTTGACTATTTCCCTCTAAAAACTGAGAAGAGTAACTCCTATGGTTGACTATTTCCCTATAAAGCAGAGAGGAGTAACTCCTGTGCTCAACTATTGAGAGGAGTAACTCCTGTGCTCAACTATTTCCCTTTAGAAGCAGACTAGAGTAACTAATTCCTGTGCTTGACTATTTCCCTATAAAGCAGAGAGGAGCAACTCCTGTGCTCGGCTATTTCCTTCAAAAAACTGAGAAGAGTAACTCCTGTGCTTGGCTATTTCCTTTGAAAAGCAGACAGGAGTAACTCCTGTGCTCGACTATTTCCCTATAAAACAGAGAAGAGTAACTCCTGTGCTTCGCTATTTCCCTATAAAAGCAGGAAGAGTAACCCCTGTGCTCGGCTATTTCCCTCGAAAAGCAGAGAAGAGTAGCTCCTGTGCTTGACTTTCTCTTAAAAAGCAAAGAATAACTCCTGTGCTCGGCTATTTCCCTATAAATTCCGACAAGAGTAACTCCTGTGCTCGGCTATTTCCCTTTAAAACCCATCGCAGGTTTCAAGTGCAGCCTGGAATAAACACAAACAAACGTCGCATTCATTCAGCCGCGAGTTTCTGCCATTCACCCTCCGCATTCTCTCACCCCTCTCCAAACTGCGGAACGCACGTTTCCAAGCGGGGGGATGAGGGGGCGCTGGGACGGAGCTTTTTTTTTCTAAGCAACCCTTGCTTTTTCACGATTCATTAAACCCTTTCTCCCTCGCGTGTAATTGGACCCCTCTCATTTACATGCATGAGGGATGCATAACTCTGCGAGAGGTGCCGTGGTCAGGAGGGGGGAAAATAAACCAAAGAGAGGAGGGCCAGGGTGAAGGAGAGACGGGAAAAGCTGGCCAGGGAGAGGCGAGCAGAGCCCGGGGGCAGTGCCAGGGCTGGGGAGGGAGGGATGCTGGGCAAGGGAGGGATGCTGGGCGATGCTGCCTCGCCTGACCCCGGCGCTGCCCTGCCCAAACCCGTCTGTGCAGCGAGCTGAGGCACTGTATAATAATAATATAATATAATATAATATAATATAATATAATATAATATAATATAATATAATATAATATAATATAATATAATATAATATAATATAATATAATATATTGGCTTTTCATAAATATTTAAATAGATATTACATGTATGGTATTAAAGTAACTTTGCTATAAATATATGGTTTTTATTTCTGTTGTTGATTAAGCTTAGACATAGTAGTGAAATAGCTGATATGAATATGCTTTTGTTAAAATGCCTGCTTAGATAACATCCAATGAATATATCATAGACACTACTACAGATATGCCAACTGTCAGCACTCACTATCTAAAAACAATATAGACCAAAGCCCAAAACTTAAAAAAAATACATAAATAAAAATATAAGTAAAATAAAAATGTTAAAATTCCATATAAATAATAAATACTAAAATAAATACTAAAATATAAATAAATAATAAAAATACACTAATAAATAATAAAATATATCAAGAAATAATAAAATATATAAATAATACAAGCAACAATATATCATTAAATGAATATATATAAATAAAATAAATATTYTAATTATTATTTYATAATAATAAATAAAAATRTGGATATATAATAAAATATTCATATATAAAGTAGAAATAAAGCAATATATAAAATAAAAATGATAAAAATAGACAAAAACCACAATCAAAGAATACACATACTCTAAAAAGGCAGACTCTAAAAGGTTCTTCTTCTTTGTATGAAGAAGAACCATACAAACCAGTTTTTAGAATATGTAAACTAGTTTTAAGAAAAGCTTACTATGCATAATTGTTTGTGAATATGTAAATAGAAATATAGAAATAGTCTATAAAAGGTGTTTACCAAGGTGTCGGTATAAAATGCCAGCTGTGCTCTTGGCTAAGTTCCAAGACACACCCAGCGATGATCCCTTTACTCTACAGTCTCTGTCTGCTACTGTCCATTATTAAACTTTTACACTTTCRCATGAGAGTAGATGTGTTTTTCACAGGCAGCAAGCAGCGTGTCTGCCCGGTAGCCTCTGCACCCCACTGATTATTTAATTAATTAATTATGGCTGGYAGAGCACTCAGGTGCAAGCTCCAGGGTTCACACCCACCTGCCGAGGCTGAACCAGCGGTTTTGGGATGCTGGAAGGGAACACACCTATTCCTCCCTTCCTCTGCACTACAAAAAATAACTCTTCACACCCAATGGATTTTTTTCCTTGTGAGACAATGTCAGAATTTTGGTAAGCTTGTTCATGGTGGGGAAAAGCCTCCRGCCAGAGGGTGAAATATTTAGCTGGTGTTTTATATTGCTAAATTTCTACTTAGGAAACTGCACCTTGCTTTTAGGAGAAACTGCTCCTCTCTTTCTCTGCAAGGCTCTGTGTTGCTCATCTCTGCCCAGCTCTTGAAGTTGCTGKGGCAATGCTGAGCTGTGTTTATAAAAAGCTCTAACATCAAGTCTCCCACTGGCACTCCTGATTTATCAGTAAGGTGGAGATATAATGAAGCTTGTTAAGATCTAGATACTGAATAGCAAAGCTTATTTTTTAAGCTGTGTTTTGGGCTCTATAATGCATTGCATAGACTGCCTGGATATGTCAGACAAAAAATGAGGGTCTGGTGTCTGTCCTGCAGGAGAAGGATTCCCTCCCCAGGAATACCTGCTCTTCCTGCCAGCTGCAAGGCTGCTCCTTCCAGCCCTSCCTCAGGGTAGCAAGTAGAAATTATGATGCTTTTCCTGGTAAAAAGAACACAAGAAGCTGACTGCTGCTGTGGGCAGAGTGTAAATATCTTTATATTCCWGAGGAATTTGTGAGAAGGGACTCTGCATGGCATGGAGCCCTGGTAATTCACCTCTAGAGACAGCAGCTGGCTTTACATGTCTTAAGAGATGCTGCTTTATGGTGGTAATAATTTGGTAATTTTTAAACCCTTAACAGAAAACAAGGAATGTGATATGACCCCATAGTGCAGCACTTAGAACTGTGCCCTTTGTTAAGATTTTTTTTTTAGYTTTTATTTTTCTAAYGATTTTTTTTTTAACAAGTTGATTACTTTTGATGGAAGAAAATATTGAAACACTCTCAGGGCTAATATTTGTTTGTCGATGGGAAAAGTTTTTAAGGAATGAAATAAAAAGAGTACATAGATATATTAATGAGCATTTCTTCTAAGCTCTTACTTTATATGCTCAAGCCTATCTTTTAGCTTAACTTCTATTTAAAAAGTTGAAAGAAACGAGGAAATCCCCGCAGAGAACAGCCAGCACACTTCTGAATTTCAATGTGTCCTTCTAGACGAGCGCCTTTTATTTTAAATGGTAAAGTTGTTGCTTTAATCAGGAGACAATCCTTATATATTAGTTGTACTGCCTTATAATTGTAGGAGCTAAATGATACACCAAACTGGATACACATCTTTGCAGGCCGATTAATGGGGAGGACTGAAAGCAAAAGTAAACACTAACCTTGCAAAATGAAAGAAGTTAAAAGATAAGTGTTAAGGACCTTTTCCCTTTTTTTTTTTTTTTTTTTTTT
>JACDOX010000078.1:299887-313263 GCA_014549065.1 Cardinalis cardinalis | reverse complement strand
AAAAAAAAAAAAAGAGAGAGAGAGAGGGAGAAAGAGAGAGAGGGAAGAGATTCTCAATGCTGATGATTGCCCTGTTCGAATTATGGGAGTGAAAGCCCGGGCCCCCCTAACCTACTGTCTATAAAGCAGAGCTTTGAAAGAGAGCTGCGCCCTACAAAAGCTGTCAATCTCCCCTGCCCCGAAAGGCTGGGTTCACATGGATTCCAGTGACAGCCCTCCTCCCCCACACACAATACATCAATCTGTCTGTCCCCCGAGCACCCAGGGCCCATTGTCCGCCCGCAGGTGCCTCATACAGCACCCATGGCCGCCCTGGGAACRGCCCCACAAAGGCCAGGCCGGGCAGATGGGCCGGGGGGAACGGGGCAGCCCACGGCCCCTCGTGGGGTTGGCTCTTTTGGGGGTGTCTCTGCTGCACAYTGGCACCTTCCATCCCCCTTGGCAAGGGGTTTGGTGCTTGGCTGCTGGTGTAGGAGCAACGGGGGGTAGGATGGTCGGGGTGGACAGAGACAGAGCTCTCTGCAGCCAGGTCTGGAGCTTGGGGTTTATTGCAAAGGGCCTGGGTGCAGGGCCCTACTGGGAGCTGCCAGCCACAGCTCAGAGCAGGCTGAGAGAAGAGAGGGGGAGAGAGGATGAGAGGGTGAGAGAGTAAAAGGGTAAGAGAGTAAAAGCATAAGAGAGCGAGGTTCCCATTACAATACAATAAATTTTCTTTTGTATTGAATATTCTGATTCTCACTAACCAATCTAATACAAGATACAAATCTTATAGCATTTCCATACAGCCTATAAAAATCACTACATTACCATCCTGTGTTACATTTTATACCCTAAAAACTCCTCCTTGGGCCCCTTCTGCCAAGCTGGCAGGGTCTGCTCTGACCCTTGGGCCTGTCTGCAAGCAGAGGGTGTTGTTCCATCAAAAGGGGATCACCTTCAGCTGGCCATGCCATTGTTTTCCAGTTGTTCAGTAACTGAGGGATCTCAAAGCTTGCTTTCATTTCAATCCCACTTATAGTTTCCATATTCTCAAAATCTTTTGCCAGGCAATCATATTGATAAGGCTTTCCTGTTTCATCTTCCCCAACTCGCTGGTATCTGGAAAAACGGGTGATGAGATGGATGGCGSCACTTCTGAGGGCTCAGGAAATACAGAGAGAGAGGCTGCTCCTGCCCAGGGAGCYGGGAGGGAGCTCCAACTCTCTTCCCAACATCTTCATGGGCAAACAAGCCTTGGGGAGCTGTCTGTCCTGAATTACCTGTGTCTGTCTGGCACTAGGACAAGAGGGCATCCAGCTGTCCAGTCCTGGTGGCCCTGGGAGGAGCTGACTGCTCACTTGGTTTTGGGCCGTAAAGGTCTGGGCCAGAACAGCATCCCAGGTTTTCTGCAGACCTGGAATAAGCTGCTTTGTYGCTTGGTGTCTCAGCTGGCCTCCATGTGAAATGGAGTGAAGGTTTTCTCTTCTTTCTTTGCTGATAGGAACTATGAATTTTGCGAGATGGGGATCTGTCTGTGTGATTGTGCAGGAGGAAATTCCTGCCTTAAATCAGTGGCGGCAGTAACGTGGATTTCACAGAAAAGCTGCTGAGGCACAGTGATAAAGGTGACRCTGGTTCTCCTGCTGCTGGCCATGTTCTTGGCCTGTCCCCCTGTAGGTCTGCAGGACTGGGTGAGGTCTGGAGAATCCAGAGGACAGCCATGGAGCCGTGTGACAGGGAACTGCACAAGGAGGCTGAACATGGGGAAGAGGGAGCTTGCCCCTCACATGCTGCTACATGAGGTGTGTAAATGGCTGCTACTGCTGGGTTTTCCCAACTCTTTAGAGCACAGGACTTTTAATCTCTTCCACTGGAAATACACTGTCTTTTCAAGAAGAATTGTAACTCTAAATTTGCTTAATACCCCTGCCTTTACTTACGTTAAGATTAGCATGAAAAAGCTGCTTTCAATTCCCCTTTACATATATCAAAAATAAGCAAGCAAACAAAAAATAACARCACAAGCTTGACTTCCTAAAGCTCCTTCCCAGATTATTTTGTTCTAGGGTGTCCCAGGGAGTCTCCCTTTCTCCTCAGCCGTGCCAGAGCTCCATGCTCCAGAGCTGCACACTCAGCTGCAGGTTTGGCTGGGTGCTGAGGACACCCAGAGCTCCTGGTGTGGCTCCTGCAGCCCTGAGCTGAGTGCTGGCTAATTGCTCAAGTATTTCCTTTGCACTTGCTGATGTTCTGCTTCAGCAGCTGCAAATTAAAGTGACACTGCAATTCAAGCCAGCACAATGAAATGATGCTCCTGCTGCTTTGATGTTGGTCCTTAGATAGATAACTCCTTAAAACTAAGAAAAAAGAGGAGCTGCTGACTAATTTGGTACTAAGCATCAGCCAGAGATCAAAGATGACCACGTGCAGAGCCTGTTTGTAGGAGTGCTGATGGCATCTGTAGGTGAAGACAGGTAAAAATCACCTGGTTCACCTGCAGCAGTTAAGAGTGTTCCACTTTGCTGGCTGAACAGYTGCATTTCAATTTGAATTTCATGTGGGTGTTTTATAAACACCAGCCAGAGCTGGGGCTGGGAGAAACAGCAGTGCAGCACAGTCCMGGTGAGCCTATGGACAAAACTGCTTGCTTTGAGTTTATCTAAGGAAAATATCCCAGATGTAGGATGCAAGGAGCTGAGTGTCTGAGCAGAAATGGTCTCATGGCTATTGACATTTTCTCAGTTTGGACTGACAGAGCAGCTTCAGGCAAATTTTGAGTCTCCTGCCAAGACACATGGCAAAGTGACTTGTTTAACAATTTCTTATAACAGTATAAGAACAAATGATCCTGTTGCCTGATATTTCTGGTTTCCTTCATTCCCCTTCAAGACTGGATGAGTGTATTCTTCAGCATATCAGAACATAGAAAAGCTTAGATGATCCAAGTTGACCTTTATTTACAACAGGTTCCTGCTGATGTCAATAGTAACTTTGCTCTGGATTCAAGTGCAGAACCAAGTCTTGTATTGAATGCTTACAGCAATTCTCATCCTCACTTCTGTCAATGTTGCTGTCAAGCTGCAGCTTTTGTTTCCTTTTCAGGACTGGTTGGCTCCAAAACCCCTCAAAAATTCAGTGTTTAATGAAGTTCACGGAAGACAGGTGTGTTCAGCCTCTACTGGGACAGGGCAACAGTGCAAAATAAAAATTASCTGGGTAGCATCTTTGCCTTTCTTCTGGACCTCAGCTTTTAAATTGTTGTGGTGTCCTGAGGTGACTTTATGATGCTGAATTGTATCCCCATCCACCTGTTTATCCCAGAAATAAGTTTTGTGCCTTTAAAACTAGATCTGAGAGCAAAGTGGGTGGAGAAGGAAAAGAAGGGTAAATTTTGCAGCTGTATTCAAAAACACAGAGATAAGAGCTTCAGTTTTGCATGTTGCCTGCAGCACAGACAGGGAGCAGGAGAGAGCTGTCCTTTGCTTTTAGTTGGTGTTTTTTAGCTAGCTGAGGCAGAGAAGTTCCCCAGACTGTGGCTTTTCTTTTCCTGGAACTGTTCAGCTCTGCTCTGGACTGAAAACCCAGAAGAACACCAGGAGCTCACACCAGTGACCCACCAGGGACAGGATGTGGCATTCCAGCACAGGAGGGACTGACAGACACCCACAAAAAGGATTCTCTCTGAATTTGCCATCCCCTCAGAACAATGAGAGGTTCCATTGTTGAATATTTTTTTTCATGTTTGTGAGTACTTTGCTCGTTAAATAAACAGTTTTTCTCACTTTTCTTGAAGGAGGTTTATCTCCTGAACAGAAGGAAAGGAAGAGCTGCTGAATTTTGCCCTTTAGAGAAGCATCTTTCCCTTTAGGGAAACAACTTCCCTTTGGAATTTCCCTTCCAAATTTATCCCAAACCAGGACATGTGGCCACCAGTGATGTGGAAATGTTTCCCTGAAGGCAGCAGTCCACCAAAGGTTTTTGAGACACTCTTGCCTTGAGCAGGCAAAAGCCTCCTTGGTGTTCCTGACCTCTTAGTTGTGATTATCTGCACAAGAAGTCAGGCTCTGGCAGTCCTGGCTACACAGTGCTCTGAGTCAAGCTTTGTTCTCCCAAACTTAAACACCTGAGAAGAAGTTTAGATCTACAGGAATAAAGTCGTGTAAATATGACACCTCTCTTTAGAGGWAGCTGCTATCACTCCACAATAAATAAAACCTTACAAGGCTGGATCTTCAAAAGACCTATTTTCTTCTTTCTTAAATAAGCAACTCTTGCATAGCCASAAGTTAAAAATAAAGGCAGAGCCTGGATGTTAAGATGAGCTCAGTAAGATCTGATGTATGATTTGCAGTGAGGAAAGTGGAGCTGAGCTATGGAAGTGATTCATTACCCCTGCATTCAGCTCCGGCACAGTGTTGCAGACAGTTATTCTGGGCCTTAATTGCTTCTGTTAACATCATATTCTAGAGCTCATTAGTGATAAACAATGTGTATTAATATCATTCAGACAAGAACTAAAGATTAAGGTGGAAATCCATTTKCTGTGATGGCCATTAGTCAATTCAGAGCTGTTGAATGATGCTTGAGAATCTAATATGAATTGGGAGAGTCAATATTTCATCAGGCAGATCCTCTCATCCTCCTGTGAAAAGTTCTTTGTCTAAAAAAAAGTTACTTAATGAAAAGTGTGTGCTTGAAAAGGACACACACAAAGTACTGCCCTGCTGGTCCCCTGCAGTTTCTGAAGGGTGGGTAAGGCCTGSTTTGGGTCTGATGGAAGCATGTCATCATGATTCTCCCAGTGCAGGTCTGGCCCAGTGTTGCCAAATTAATTATTTTCAAACGTAGAGACTTCTCAGCTTCACTTCCATTTTCTGGCCCAGGCAGATCACTTTTTGTAAGTGAGTGTTTCTCCAGATGTGACGGACTGAGGGCAGAATTTATTGCTTAGTTTGTTTTTAATTAATACTGGGAAGACCCCACAAATGGCTCAGCACCAGGGGGATGAGCATGAGCAGCACCAGTGGCACAAATCATCTCTTCACACTCAGAAGTGTTGCCTGCTCCCTTCTCACACACCATTTCTTCTCCCCTTCTTCCTCAGTGCCAGAAAATGTCCATTTCTCTTCATAACTTTGCTTTGAGTGTATTTTTCTTTATGATGTAGAAGACCCCCAGTGCTGGAGCCTGTGTCACCTGARGAACAAACGTGGTGTGGGTGATGGAAAGGCAAAGCAGCAGCTTCACTCCTGCACTGGGCCAGCTGTAGAATTTTGTACTAAGATCTGGAGTAGCTTCAGAGAGTTCAAAGAAAAACAAAACTAAATTTAAGAAACTGTGGTTTTTTTAGTTTATTTAAAAAAGATGGTAGAGAGGTAGCATGATTGTTAAGTTACTCATAAATCAGGAGGTYTGGAAAGGAGTTTATAGACACACACAGCCCAGTTACAAGCAGGAATTTCCTACCTCCAGTGAAGGTGTGATTGCTTCATAATAAGAGGATTGTACACKGAAAGGTTTTGCTTGGGTGGGCTCATAAAGTATCCTTGTTTGGAATACCTCTCCAAGATCAAATTTGTTCAGCTCTGGGAAAAATATTGTAACCTGTTTGTGCAGGTCAGACAAGATGATCCCAATGCTGCCCATCTTAGCCCTCAGAACCCAAACTTCTGTGAAAGATGGGAAARTGCTAAAAAATCAGCTGGATGTATTTGAACGAAACAACCTGTGATTTCTCTTGAGAAGTTTCATGTAGGAACTGCCTGTCCCTCACCAAAGGAACACAAATTTCTGCTACTATTTATTTGCTTGTTTGTTGTCTGGGAAGTGATTCAACTGAAGAAATTCCTCCACCCCACACCTAAGAAAGTCAGCTAAAGCCTTCTGCTATCAGAGATCACCCTTTCCCCGTGCCGAATGTCTGCAGAGGTGTTTGGGGTGATAATTGCTAATGTCAGCACAATGACCTCGTGTTTAGCCTCGGTTTTTATTTATTCTCCAGCGTGATCATTATTTTCTCTTTTCAGCAGCATTAAGAGGGCATTTCAGTTTACAGGAGGCTGCAAGGCTGAGTGAGCGGCTGCCTTTGCCAACCCTCCGGGCTTTTCAGAGCACAAACGCCTCGAGTTACCCCTCTCACTTGGCTCAGCGAGCGGCTCGAGGTGTCCAAAGCCCAGGGCTAATCCTGCCTTTATCCCCATCCTGCCTTTATCCCCCAGCTGCGGGATGGCCGGGGCTGCACTGCCGGGCAACGGGACAGCGGGGCGGGCGGGGACACCGGGCTGGGGACACCGGGAACCGCCCGTGCTGGGGACACCGGGAACTGCCCGTGCTGGGGACACCGGGCTGGGGACACCTGGAACTGCCCAACTGGGGACACCGGGAACCGCCCGGGCTGGGGACACTGGGCTGGGGACACCAGGAACCGCCCGGGCTGGGGACACCGGGAACTGCCCAACTGGGGACACCGGGAACTGCCCAACTGGGGACACCGGGCTGGGGACACCAGGAACTGCCACATGCGGGCAGGAGTGCCACCTGCTGAGGCTGGCACCGGGCCTCGGGCCTCGGGAGTGGGTACAAACTGAGCATGGTGCTCTGGGAGCGGGTACAAACCGAGCTGGTGTTTTAGGAGCAGCTTCCACCCTGAGTTGGTGTTTAAGAGCCGGTCCCAGCCCAAGCTGGGTAGGAGCTGGTTTTAGGAGCAGGTTCCACCCTGAGCTGGATGTTCTGGGTGCTGGTTCCACCCTTTTCTTTAGGAGCAGGTTCCACACTGAAGAGGATGCTTTAGGAGCAGGTTCCATTGGAACACGGTGTTCTAGGAGCAGGTTCCACACTGACTTGGTCTTTTAGGAGCCGCTCCCACACTGAGCTGGGTGTTTTAGGAGCAGCTTCCATCCTGAGCTGAGTAGGAGATGGTTTTAGGAGCAGGTTCCACACTGAGTTGGTGTTTTAGGAGCAGGTTCCATCCTGAGCTGAGTAGGAGATGGTTTTAGGAGCCGGTTCCACACTGAGTTGGTGTTTTAGGAGCAGCTTCCACCCCAAGTTGGGTGTTTTAGGAGCAGGTTCCACACTGAGCTGGATGCTCTGGGTGCAGGTTCCAAACTGAGCTGGTGTTCAGGAGCAGGTTCTACCCCAAGCTAGATGCTCTGGGTGTAGGGTCCACACAGAGTTGGAGACTCAGGTTCCAAACTGAGCTGGGTGTTTAGGAGCAGCTTCCACCCCAAGCTGGGTTTTAGGAGCAGGTTCTACCCTAAGCTGTGTGTTTTGGAGCAGGTTCTACACAGAGCTGGATACTCTGAGTGCAGGTTCCACACTGAGTTGTTTTAGAGGCAAGTTCCACCCTGAGCTGGTGTTTTAGGAGCTGGTTCCACACTGAGAAGGATGCTCTGGGTGCAGGTTCCACACTGAGCTGGATGTTTTAAGAGCTGGTTCCACACTGAGAAGGATGCTCTGGATGCAGGTTCCACACTGAGCTGGATGTTTTAAGAGCTGGTTCCACACTGAGCTGGATGTTTTAAGAGCTGGTTCCACACTGAGAAGGATGCCCTGGGTGCAGGTTCCATGCTGAGCTGGATGTTTTACAAGCAGGTTCCACCTCAAGCTAGGTGTTTTAGGATTGGGTTCCACACTGAGCTGGGTGTTTTTCCACCCCGAGCTGGTGTTTAGGAGCAGGTTCCACCTCAAGCTAGGTGTTTTAGGGTTGGGTTCCACCCTGACCATGATGCTTTAGGAGCTGGCAGTAGCCACCTGTAACACTGTAATTCATCCCCATGCCCAGATTTTTCCAGGCTAGAGGTCAGGTAATGCCCTCCTCAGCWGCCCCTGGTGTTCAGGGTGCTACAGGAGGAGAAGCACTGATGGGATTGCTACAATTGTCTAGGAATTACATCTGAGTACTCTCCTGTTTTTATTTTTAAAGGAAGTTTTATTTGGGGTTGGGTTTTTTTTCTTTTTTGCAAGCAGCACACTTTCAGATATCTGTAATACTGACAAAATTCAAAGCTGTGTTCCAGTTCCATAATTCTAAAATGCGTACCAAAATGATATTTTGCAACCTTAGCCTTTAATGGATCATACCAGCAGCTAATCATCACTATTAATCAGAAGAAAATCTTAATTTATACCAATTGAGGGCGTTAATATTATTTTTAAATGGCGAATAGAAAAAAAATTAAAACCAATCTGTCTGTGAGTCAGGACCCTCCCTCTTGCAGATCAATTAATCTATGACTGTCAGAGCCCTGAGGGCACTAGAGGGTCCTATCCCTGTCCCCTGGGTCATCCCATCCCTTTGCTGCAGCCTGAAAAGGACGAGCTAAAACACCCTCATCCATAGCTGCTGTGTGCTAGCAAACCTGAGTGCAGACCAGGCTGAGGTGAAGCAGTTTTGATATAAATGCTGACACCTCTTCATTCTTTTCCACAGCTCAGAGAACTGTGAAGAAGAAGAGATTAAAAAACCAAAAAAAAMCCCAAAACAAACTAGAGAAGATGCACAAGATGAAGAATATTTGGCTGCACACCTTTAATCACAGTGCAAATGTGAGTGTACCACCATGGGAGGCAGGGTTTGCATTGGTGCATCTGCTTTATTTTATGAAGAATAGAGGCAGTTGTGACCCTCCCTTATTTCTAGAGCTGCCATAATGCCCTGGCAAGGCAGCAAGGCCCTGTCTCAGCCAGGATCCAGCTGCAAAAGAGCAGGGAAAACAAACTGCTCTGGAATTTCCTCGATTGTGAAAGAGCTTGGAGGTTTTTGGGTTTGGTAGGAGCTGCATTAGCTCCTGCATCTTTTGGGAAGGAATCTTSAGTCTTTGAGCACCTTGTCCTGAAAAAGAGCTCCCCCTGCTCAGGTACCCTCTGGAGACTTTGCTTCTTTTTTGCCAGGGTGAGGATTAAATGTGTGAGATTGTATTTCTTGTTTGGACTCAGAGGTTTGTAATTTCTTATCTATATTACGGTCTCACAAACCCTGAGTTCTACAGCACTTCGCTTAACAAACTGAAAATGGAGCCCCATCTCTCTCTACAAGGCCCCATCTCTCTCTACAAGATAGAATAAACTATCCAATTAAGAAATGACGCATAAATTATTTTTACTTTTAGCCCAATAACCAACCACCCCTGCCCCGCAATGGAGACTTTTTTATCCAATTACACAAAACCACCCAAACCCATGGAGAAGAAGAAGCAGGTAAAGAAGAAGAACCACCTTCTGCCCTAAAACCTCCATCTTGCTTTATATATATTACTATATTCTAAGACCTTAAATTCTTTTCCACCCTGTGATATCACACACTTGTATTCAAACTCCACACCCACAATCCCAGYTCTATCATTCCATTTTGGAAGCTTCYCCAKGGCCTCAGGTCAATGCAATGTTCTCATGGGGGTCAGTGCCTGCCAGCACAGAAAGTCAGAAATTCTCAGGAACCAGGGTTCCAACAGCACCCCAGATGGGGTTGTTTTCTCTTGCACTCCTTTGGGTTTCTCCTCTCTGATATTGGGCTGTTTTTCCATGTTTTCCCWTGTCCTGACAGCTGGAAGTCTGGCTTGTTCCTCTGGGCACTCAGGGCTCTGCTGTGGAACTTGTCTCTTGCAAGGACATCCCCAGGAGCTGCTTTAGYGCTTCTGGAATCCCTGAAATAGCACATGAGCTGATTGAGGGGGAAAACACTTTCCCTGCAGGCTGTGATCACAGGCTGGGTGGTTAAAGCAGCTACTGTGTGGTGAGAAGATTACTGAGAGGCCTTTATGACAATTCTGGTTCCACAGCAGCTCGTTTGGGGCCCTGTTGCCAAAGGGGAGAATGTGCAGAGGTGCTGGGGGAAGAGGCTGGCCTGGGAAGGGTTGGTCCAGGGAGTAATCCAGATTGGAGGGGATGTCTGGATGTCAYCTGTCCCACTGCCTGCACAAAGCAGGTCCAATTCTGGCAGGTGGCTCAGAGCCCTGTGCTGCAGAATTTGCAGCTGCTTTGTGGTTTTGATGCCTTAAGTTTCAGCTTTCATATTTTCCAGACTCTCAGGATATAACTCTGAATTTCATATAAAGTGTTWGCAAGTTCTTCTCAGTCACAAACAATCCTTTTCCAGCCCCAGAACCAAGGACACCACTGCAGCTTCAGGCCCAAAAAGTGCAAACAGCRGAGAWTTGAGGAGAGCAAACTGGGAGGATGGGGCTGCATCACCTGGAGCTGGAATTGGACAATGAACCCCAATATGGAAATGGACCAAAACTGATAAAAGTGTGAAAACTCATGACTTGGGGTCCAGCTTGAGTGTAGCCTTAGCCAGGCTCTTGTGCTGCCCAAGTGAATCCTGTGAAGACCTTTTAATAAATTCCTACTTTATTCCTTTGACTCTGTCTAATCTCTGTTCTAGGAGCCTCTCAAGGCAACATTTTGAAATGCTGGAATTCTCTCCTCAGCCCTGGCAGGCCCTGGGCTCTATGATGTGGGACACGAAGCTGTGAGCTCCCTGTGAGCAGCCACAGAGGAGCTGGCAGGAATGGCCCCCTCAGCTGTCCTTGGCCAGGCTGGGGTCTGGGTTAGCCCGTGGAAGAGGCAGCACATCAAACACAGGTGCCTGGTGCTTTTCCTGCTTGCAGCMGAGATTTTGAGGAGCTGTGCAGTGATCATGGTTCTTCTGCCATCGTGTGGCTGCCGGAGGGATGCTGGGCTGTGTCCTCCGTGCAGGGCAGGGGTTTGTCCCCTCAGCAGTGACAGYGGAATGAACCCAAGCTCTGCTAACCAGGGTTGGCCGCCAGCTTSCCCCCTGGCCTCAGTCCTGCACCAGGAAAATGGATTTACAGGGCTCAGGCAGCTCCCACTCCTCGCACAGAGGAATTCTGGAAAGGACCCCTCAGCTTGGGCTGGAGGAGTTTGGGGGCCTTGTCCCCACAGAGTCTGGGRTGCAGGGCACAGCCAGGTGCTGCTTGCAGCCACCCCAACCTGTGTCCAGCTCTGGGGTGCTCAGCAAAAGGAGGACATGGACCTGTTGGTGCAAATACAAAGGAGGCCATAAAGATGGGGATGGAGGAAGAACCTCTCCCATGGGAAAGGCCTGAGGGAGTTGGAGGAAAGATGGCTCTAGGATGACCTTATTGCAGYTTTCTGGTGCCTAAAGGRGCTCCAGGAGAGCTGGAGAGGAACTTTTGACAAGAGCCTGGAGCRACAGGACAARGGGRAATGGCCTTAAACRGATAGAGGCAGGTTTAGATTGATATTGGGAAGAAATTCTCCCCCATGAGGATGGGCAGGCCCTGGCACAGGGTGCCCAGAGCAGCTGTGGCTGCCCCTGGATCCCCGAAATGTCCAAGGCCAGGCTGGGGCTTGGAGCAACTTGGGACAGTGGAAGGTGTCCCTGCCCTCGGCAGGGGTGGCACTGGATCATGTTTAAAGTCTATTCCAACTGAAATTGCTCCATGGTTCATCTGTTCCCTGCCTACCTAAGCTGAGTCTCCCCTGGGATTGTTACTGAGCATTTGTTAGAGGCCAAGTGACTGGGAGATGCAGAGCAAAAAAGGCAAAGCTGTTCCCAATCTTCTGGTTCTTTCCAGCAATACTAGGGTGGGAATGACTGGAATATGTGTGAAAGCACTGGGAGCAAACCCTTGGCTGTGTAATGGGGTATAAATGGATGAAATCAGCCTAAGAATGCACCCAAGTAGGTTAAATCATGTTATGCAGAGATATTGTAAATTAATACAAGTTCTGCAAACTGCCTCCGTCCTACAAAGAAACAGAAAGAAGAGATTTTTAATGTTTATTTTCATGAAAGCAGTGCAACTCATTAATTTATGACTGATTTATGGCCTTGCAAATAAAATGTATGACTGCCTGAGCTGAAGTTATATTTTCAGCACTTTTGTGAAAAGAAGGGGAGAGCAAGGTAGTGTGGCATTCATATTTTCTGAAAAATCCCTTCACCCAGGATTTTTCTCCGGGGAAGCTGAGAAGCCTCAGAGAGAAATGAAAACAATAATTATCTGATTTGCTTCTCCTGTGTTTTGCTCCTTTGGAATGTGTTTGGAAATTCTTTACTAACAAGTGGTCGTTTCATTGGTTTCTGCTGTGAATTATTTTGACTTATTGCCAATCAAGGTCAAGCTATGCTGGGGCTCTGGAAAGAGTCACAAGTTTTCATTATTATCTTTTTAGCATTCTGTAAGTATCCTTTCTGTATTCCTCAGTATAGTATAGTATAGTATAGTATAGTATAGTATTCTTTAATATAAAATAGTATCATAAAATAATAAATTAGCCTTCTGAGAACATGGGGTCAGATTCATCATTCCTTCCTCCGTCTGGGGACAACCCAAATACAATAAGGTGGTCCAAGAAGACCATTTATAAAGAGGGAGGGAGGAAGGGAGGGAAAAGGCAGGAGGACGTTTCCTTTCCCAGCTGTGATGCACTGAAAGGAGGAGTGGTGCAGCTGGGAGATRGATGTGACAGGCACTGCTGCCTCTGATCCCACAGCACAGCAGGGGCATCTTCCCAACAAGGGCTTGAGTGAAAAGCAGCACTTCTCTGCCTTCTGACCATCCTTGGCTGGGCTGGTCTTGTGCTTCTCACCAAGGCTTAAAGTCCTTCCTCTCTTTATTGACACAGCACCTCTCKTGTTGGTCCCTTGTGAGGAACTCAGCAAAACTGCTGTCAGAAGTGATGCCTTATGAAGGCTGACCTAGAACAGAGGTCAGACAGAGCTARAGAATAAAACAGGGATTTATCAAAAGGATCTCCTCAATGGATCCATGTCACCATCATATTTTCTGAAAAAAATCTCTTTGCCCAGGATTTTCTCCTGGGAAGCTGAGAAGCCTTGGAGAAAAAGGAAAACAATATATATCTGATTTGCTTCTCCTGTGTTTGCTGCTTTGGAATGTGGCTGGAGATTATTTATCCAACATGTGAATTGTTTTTACTTAATGACCAATCACTGTCAGGCTGTGTCAGACTCTGAAGAAAGAGTTACGAGTTTTTCTTTACTGTCTTTTAGCCTTCTGTAAGTATCCTTTCTCTATTCTTTAGTATAGCTTTAGTATAGCAATCTTTTATATAATATAGCCTTCTATATATAAATTATATAGAAGGCTATATTATATAAAAATAAATTAGCCTTCTAAGAACATGGAGTCAGATTTATCATTTCCTCCCTTTGACAGGRGTCCCTGAAAATACCACAGATCCACCTTGGGCAGCACAAGAGCCCAGCCAGGGCTGCACCCAAGATGAACCAAAATGGCCACAAAAATCCCTGACTGGTCACGGGGTCTCTCACTTTKATMAGTTCTGCTCCATTTGCATCTTGCAGTTCATTGTCCMRTTMCAGCTTTAGCCCATGCAGTCCCATCCTKCTTGTTTYTCTCTCTCCAGCCCACRKTGTTTGTGCTCTKGGG
>JACDOX010000078.1:286631-299871 GCA_014549065.1 Cardinalis cardinalis | reverse complement strand
TTKKYCYTKGKYCCCAGCTGGAGCAGGAATTGTTTTGTCTTCCTGCTCTGTGAGGAGAGCGCACAGAGTAGGGAGACAAATAACATGAATATCATAATAGGAAGCTCAGAATGACACTAAAGCAGCACAGAATCTGAAAATTAGAAAAGCTAAACCCTGAGGCATCAGAAGAACCCAGCCTTTGAGCCAGATCTCCCAAAGGCAGGTCCCCTGCCTATCCACAGGCATTTCCTGCTCACACCACCAGACCCAGGGCAGCATCATTTCAGTAACATGTTCAGTGTTTAAACACATGGCATCCTCCATTCCCCAAGGCCAGAGCTGACCTGGAGCAGTGTTTTGGTCCTCTCAGCACCTTGCAATGTGTATTTACACTCAGGTAAAGGACAATCCTACAGAAAGCTTCACAGTAGCACCCAGCCAGCCTGCAGCACTGARCACCTGAGCTGGTGCCACCAACAGCTTCTTCACCAGGTCAGAGCTGAGGTGCAGCCTAAGAAGGGCAAGCATTTATACCTCACGGCTCAATGGCAGCTGAAGAGGTTCTTTGTGTGTTAGAAGGTGTCCAGAAATTGCCTCTTCACACTTTTCCCTACCTTGACACTTTCCTGTTAGAAAAGGGAAAGAGCAAAAAACCTCAGAGCCAGCTCCTTTCCTTTAGCAATGATCCAGCATGAGAGGACAGCTGGTACTCAGTGGGGTGCAGCTCTGAGCCCAGGTTAAACCCTAAAACCACAAGGTACAACWCACAGGGAGTTGATGGCATTGCAGGAATGTGCCTGTTTAACCTGTGCCTTCCTTTAACTCCTTCTGCCAAAGCTGTGCTGCTGACAGTGCCGTGCAGGGCAGCACATCCCAGCAGCTGCTCAGTGGCTCACATCTGGCTGTGCCTTCTTGGGGTGTCCTGTGCAGGATGAGGAGTTGGACCCAATGATCCTGATGGGTCCCCTCCAACTCAGCACATCCCATGGCTCTGGGGATCCCTTCACCCTATTCCCAACCCTCTGCCAGCCTCAGTGTAGACACAGAGCCACTCTGGAAGCACAGCAGTCGCTGCAGAGCTGGCTGGGAAAGCTCATTCCCCTGCCTGGCAGCCACAACTGCAAGCAATAAAGATGATTCACGTCCTCCCCACACCTGTCATCTCACCTYCAGGACATTTCTGCATAGGTCCCTTTTCCTGACAATCTCTCCCTCCCCAGTCCTCCAAACCACACCCCAAACCATGACTTCCTCAGGCCAAACATTTCAGTGTTTACACATTCAAGCACTAAAAGCTGCTTCATAACTCCTCCACTCCAGAAGGTGAAGGACAGAGAGGTTGCAGACCATGACTTAGCTTAAAAGCAGCTGAACACTTCACTCCAAGGGCACTGCAGCTCCAGAGCCTGTGCCCAGCATTACACAGACATCAATCCACACATCCCAGAGCTCTTGGCAGACCACTTGCTCCACTCTGCTGCAGACAAAAGGCTCAGAGCACTCAGCAAATGAAGATTTCAGAGAATACTTAATTTAAAAGCTAAATATAGTATCAGAATGGTGCTTGACAGTGCTCCTCTAATAAAAAAAAAGATATTTGGACAAAGATTCCTACCTTTCAAACAAGAATTTGATACCTGATGAAAGCTATTTTTCAAGCACCTTGTTTGCCATTCCTGGAGTTGTCATTGTACCCACTATAAAACCCCAAATGCTGTATTGGCTTGAAATAAACTGAAAACGTTTAAATGTCCATGCTAAATTCAGGTCCCTGAGGCTTCTGAGTGCTTCTGCCCACCATCAGCATCCTTGGAGCCAGCAGTAATTCAGTCACTCCAAATGAGACATGATAATCCCCTCCTGTGAGTTCTGAGGGGCACAGAGCAGAGCTAAGGGGCCACTCTGGGTTCTGCCCCACAAAACCCCACAAACCCCACAAAACCCCACAAACCCCACAAAACCCCACAAACCCTTTGTGACTGAGCTGCTAGAGCAGGACAGGGCAGTGCCCCAGCCTTGGCTAAAGGCAAGCAGGGCTCTTCCCCTGCTCTGTGAAAACAGAGCCCACTCCCATTTGGGAGGGCAGAGGGTGATGCCATTTTGGTTTTTGGTTTTTTTTCCCCTCACCTCCCACCCCAGCTGACCTCAGGAACTGCTTGGCTTCTGAATAACTGCCTCTGTCATGGCCAAGAGAAGCCCTTGCCCTGCAACAGCACATCTGGTGCCTTGTGCTGCTGCAGGAGACTTTGTGACATGGGTTTGAAAGGAGCCCAAGGTTATCAGCTGTAAAAGCAGCTAAAATGACAGTGGAGGTTTATGCAAGCATTGCTCCCAGCCCTGAGACTGGCAGCTTGTCAATAGGGAAGGGGCACAGCTCAAAGAGCACATCCTTAGAGAGGAGGATAAAACAGGAGAGCAGTCCTGCTCTTTCCAAGATGCACAGCTGGCTCAGGGCACGCTCAGCAGCGCTGTCCCCACAGCCACACACATCCCAAATCAAGCACAGAAGGGTGTGTGCCCCTGCYCTGCTTCCTCAGCAGAGAAAATACCCTTGACCAAAGAAAACCCTCCCAGAGACTCCCTCATTCCTCCTGGGGCCCAGTGTTCCCAAAGCRAATGTCACTGAGCCTCAGCAGCACTGGTAAGGGACCCAGGCAGGGGAGCTGGGGGCCACAAAAAGCAGGAGGGGGTTCCTCAAGGCACTGCATTCCTGACAATTCCCTTCCTTCCAGAGGATGTGGGACGGAGAACCAAAGCTCAGTTCTGCTCTGGACTTACCCAGCTCMGTGCCAAAAGTACATGTCTGAAAACCTCAACAAACCATTCCCATGTTGCTGATCTTTCCTCCTTCCTAAGATTTTCCTCTAAGGTTTTGAATTAAGACCTCAGAACTGACAAGACTTTTTCGAACAATGACTTGTASCTATTGTCAGGCRTAATTTATGCCCTTTCAACTGACTAGACTTTCACAGCATTAAATTGCTGTGTTGTGATATAGCAATGCTTAGTGCAAGCAAGAAAATGCTTTAAGCAGGTAATAAGCAGAAATATTATAGTAAAGCTACGAAACGCAAGTAATAAATGACACGGTTATGAAGGTTCCTTTTTAGGTGAACAGAGAGGGGGAATTGTGGGAATCCACAAAATTAGAGGGTTTTGGGAAAGCTGCAAAATGCAGRTCTCAGAGACAGCAGARCTGTGAGCAGAGCTAAGCAGCAGCCATGAGATWGGTCAGCAGAAAAATTATTTAAACTGTAGAAAAGCAAGGACAAATAGAACAATGSTCTGTGTATTAACRCTTGTSTAGAATAACTCTCTAAGCTGCAGAAAARTTTATCTAGCAAGATATTAGGAGATTAAAGCTTAATRATGGAGCTCTGYGYGTTGTGTTTTAAGGCTTACAAGTAAGTATTGTATTCAAAATAAGCAAGCATAGTTTTAACCAAAGGTACSTGTGCTTATAGTGATTCGATAGAGCTACTGTCAATGTGCTTCTGCTTTGTGTGATTGGTCAAGAAACTTATAAAGTAAATTGTAACATTAARTTCTTGGTCTGCTGCCTGGGATGYGAGCTGCTGRCATCTTCCCATTGTCATAACCATGGAATGAGACTGATGCTGGAAAATAAAGCAGCTCAAGGCGCGTTCCACAGCAGCCCCRTCCCRTTCATGAGGTACCCCCAGAGCTGGGGAGGCTGAGCAACACCTGCAGAGCCACAAAACCAGGTGTCCACAGGGTTCCCACCTGCCCACAGGACATGTCTGCATAAACCATGCTGCAGTTGTGATGCACAGACCCACAGTGGGTGAGAGAGAACAATTAATGGGTATAAAACTTCACATTGTTTTTCAGCTGAAAAAGAAGTCTGGGAATTTGCAAGGCTGTTTTTTCTCTTTTTACTTTTTTTTTTTTTTAACTGCCTGGTATGTCAGGAGGGAAAAAAAAAAGTGGAAAAGAAAAAGAGAATCAGCCTTTGCATGTGATTCATGTCTAAAAACACCCACGCAGCTCATTGCACTGACCTCAAAAGCCAGAAATGCTGCAGCAAGACACTTCCAGAGAGAGAATCCATGGGCACTAAACCATGGTGAACAAAGGGCTCATGAATTACCAGCTCCTCAGAGCTAATCTGCCAGGCAAATATTAATACAATCACCGTTGATCCCCAAGTCTCATTGTTCCCAAGTTATACTGAATTTTTTGAAGGATGGGAACTTGTCACTGCCTTTAGCAGATCTGAGAGAAAAACCTAATAAACCAAGGAAACCCTTTTTTCCCCTGCTGTGTGAGCAAACAGCAGCTGGGCATGGCAGAAATGCTCCTGAGGGTTCCTTCCATCAGGCTGCTCAGGAGCGCTGCTCTCCAAACGTGGCACGGCCAGGACTGCCAGCTGTGCTGTCCCAGCCTGTCACACATCAATCTGCTCCAGAGTCRCTGGGAAGGGAAGCTCTGCAGGGCTGTGCTCGGGCTGCCAGCACAGTGAAACTCCTTTCTGAGGGATTGCACAGCTCAGGCCAGCACTGGCAGGATGTTGCTGATGCCCTGGAAGTGGAGAGGATCTTTACCAAGGCATGACCCAAGGCTCATCCCTGCCCCCAACCCAAGCAAAGTAAAATCTGTCCTTTCCTCACCCCAAGTAAAGGAGGAGCTCACTGTGTGGATACCTCCAGATGAATCTGCACAAACAATTACAAACTTATCTTCTGTGGTTTAGAGAGCTCTCAGATCCCAGAGCTTGGTTTCCAGCCTCTTTCCCCTCTGCTCCATGTGTTCTCTAGCCACTTTCTGGCTTCTCCATGAATTTTTGGACTCCTGGCAAAGCAAACCTCTCCCTGGAGGTGGAATCATTGGGGGGGTTGCAGAGTCCCTCATTTGCTCAGTGCCCATCCAAGTCTGGAATTGTAGCCCTCAATGGTTACAATACAATGGAATTGTGACCCTCAACGTTCCCCCCAGCCAATTCTCYCTCAGAAACAAGGAGCAGGCTGCAGCTCTCTGTGCTGTCCAGAGACAATGAAAAAGCTGGAACTCCTTTTCCAGGTAAAATCCACAGCAAGAACATCCAAACATCAGCCACAGATTCWGCCCTTTGAAGATGGGGAAGCCTCTACAGCCCCAGGCTAGCAGAGTCACAAGATATTCCTGGCTAAAAAGAGAAATAAATCCCTCCTGTGACAGTCTGAGCACTGAGCCTCCCAGCCCAGACCCCTTTTGGGAATCCAAAAATTCCCTCCTTGGAGTTATTTTGGAATGAGATGACCTGGACATCAGAATAACAAGCTCTTACAATTCATTAAAGCCTTACCTGCATCCAGGAYGGTTTTTCACATTGTTAAACATTGTTCTAGGAAATTCATGAGCTAAAGATGATTGTGCTTCAAAAATGTTGTATGCCTGAGGGCAGAACATCTTGTGAAAATACAGAACAATCTCAACATGCAAACCTGACATTTTATCCTAAAAGATGAATGAAAAACAGTTACTAATGCTCTAACAAACAGTTTAAGAAGTTTACAAGAATTTGCCTTTCATTTTCCAAATAGAAATAATTTTTACAGTGAAAAAAGCTTGGATAGAATAAAAAAAAAGGTAAAAGGGCAAAAATATACTGAATTTGAGAGATGATGAGTCACATGCCTGTCCATCAGTTCCTGTGTCACTTCTACTAGGAGCTGAAAGCAAAGGCAGGGAAGGTAAAGAGCAGGACAAAAGTGAGATACTGATTGTCTCTARCACCTCAAACCCCTTCCAGCTCCTGGGACTCTGAGCAGATGCAATCCCCCTGTCTCTAGCAGCACTTCAGGGCTGTCTCTCACAGACTGGCCATTCCCCCCTGGATCCCATTTACACCTTTGCTACCCACAATGTCCCTCTGCAGGAAAATCTCAATTTGCTATATTTGCTACCCACAATGTCCCTCTGCAGGAAAATCTCAATTTGCTATATTTGCTACCCACAATGTCCCTTTGCAGGAAGATCTCCAGCTAAGCCATAGGCTGAGTGAACAGCCACAGCCTTTCTCTTGCCTTCAAACTGCTTCTGTCAGTTTTCTTGCGTGGTTCCAAGATCTTTTTGGTTGGAAAGAGGTCAGCAGTGAGTGCCCAGCCACTGCCTGCACTCTGCTCATGCCCTGTGTACATGATGTGGGCAGAGGGAGGAGATTTTGGAGATGCTGGATGGTGCAGCAGAACACATACAGGAATTGAGTACAACAATATAAAGCCTTTCCAGAGACTGATAGGTTCCCTCTTAAGTTGTCACAAGGCAAAAAAAAAAATTTCAAAGGCTTCATTGTCAACCTTTCTGCATGAATAAACAATTCAAAAATAGCAGAATTCCCTTTGATACAAAAAACCTGGCTTCTGCTAAGCGGTGCTGTTGAACAAGCAGCTTCTGTGGCACTTCTCCTCTATTGTTTCTTCCCAGAGACAAGCTCTGTGCTGTCCCCATTGCAGGTGATGCCTGTGAGTGGTGAGAGGGTGAGACAGGCACTTCAGAAGTTTCCTTTTTCCCCTGCTCAGGGAGGCAGAGCTCTGAAGCTCGCAGCCCTGAAGTGATTTCTTGCCATTTTCCTCTCTTTGTGCTTCGCTGCAGGTTTCCACCTCTGGTCTGCAGCACCCCAGGGAAAATACATACTACTTGTAAGCTGTCAAGGCAAGGTAGCTCACTGAAGGAAGTCATAATCAGGAGGCTAAAATTAGCTGTAGAGCAGGCTGCATCTTCACTGGGAAACACTTGGATGCTGCATACTGATYGAGGTGGAAAACAGGGAGGGCAGCCCTGGATGCAGTGCTTAGCAGAGAAATGACAGAAGCAGCATTTCCCTTCTCCCTCCTCTGCCCTGAAACATTGCTTCTTTTTTAATTTCTGTACACTCTTGGTTTCTGTCCCTTTTAACCTCAGCAGTGCAGAGGCTCTCCTTTCTCGGAGGCTTTGCATGGTTTGTTTTTGTTTGGATATTTTTTTTCTTTCTTTTCCTCTCCTCATTTGCCCCTTTTCCTTCCCTCCAAAGAGCTTTCTTGCATGGAAAATGGCAGCCACCTGCTCCTATTGTGAAGCTGCTGCAAATGGGAGCAGCCACTTTAGTGAGCACGACTGCCTTTGGGCAGGAGCAGGCCCAGCTGGGACTAAGATCTACAAGTGGACAATTAGCAGCCAAGTAGTGGACTGAAGCTGGTTATTTTTATTGCTGCCCTGAGGAGATAGGTCAGGCAAGGCAAAACATTAGGATAACCAGCAAACTGTGAGCATCTGAAGCTCCTGCAAGCCCTGAAATGCCTCATTTCTGCTCAGCACCCAGCAGCAGYGAGGTGTTTTTCTTCTCATCGTGTTTGTAGCATGCAAGCTGTTGAAAAGAGGAGCTCAATGATCATTTTTCATGTTTTTTTCATTTTTAAAAGCCAATTCTGCTTTTTTTTTTCTTTGTGATCTGTCACTGCTGGCTGCCACTGGTCACTGGTGGTGCCAGAGAGGCCTTTTCCACTCAGAGACCCTCTGTGCCAAACCCATATCTCCAGAACCAGCCCAGAGGCACAGGACAGCCTCCAACGGACCCATTTGTCCAGTCCTGCTGCCAAAGGAACCAAAAAAGAGGTCGCAGCAGTTTTGTCATGGCTCTTTGTGCATCTCTACCACCCACCAGCACTGCCCTGCGAGGCCAGGATGKGGATCAGGTGTGGAGATTAGGAAAAATGTCTTCATGGAAAGGGTGTAAAGCACTGGCACWGGCTGCCCAGAGAAATGCTGAAGTCACCATCYCTGGAAATGTTGAAAACCCACGTGGATGTGGCACTTGAGGACATGGTGGTGCTGCTGGGCTGATGGACTTGGTGATCTCAGAAATCTTCTCCAGCCTGAGTAATTCCATGATGGAGAAGTTGCCTTAAGCTGTGGCGTGTGTGCCAACACAAAACTGCAAACCCTGCCAGGAATGACCTCCCTCATCACTGACATTTAGCTGGACTTTGCTTCTTTCCAATTTTCAGGTGTGTTTGATTGCAGGAAAAGCAGAGACAGAACTGCAACCTGCTTGTCTGAGTGCTCCACRTGCTGCTAGGGCTGCTTTTCCCCCCACAGTGACACCCCATGTAGTGCCAACCTGGCAGCTGAGCTCCCAGAATAGCTGCACAGGACTTTTTATAAATCTGTTGTGATGTCAGAAAAGTTCCCTTTTTAGCTTTTGCCTCATCTATCAGCTCTAACTTGCTGGTGGCTGCTGAGCCATAAATAGAAGCAAGCAGTTAATGTAGGCTAAGGTTCACAAAATCATTTCAAGGAGTTAAAGATCATGAGGAGAGAGCCAAAATCTCCCACAGGGTATTTATTGCCTTAACCTTATGGCAGGATGAGAGGCACCAAAATGGGATGAAAATGTGCCATGCTTTATTGTAATGCAGGAAAGCTTTTCCAACATATTTTGTATCTATCATCATGAAAGACTTGAGGCACCAGGCAGATAAAAGGCTTTGTTTGACCTAAAAAAGTCAAAGGTTGAGAAGGGGGGACAGACAGAGGGACTTGTGCTCAACTTTCAGAGCTCACTTCATCTCTTCCTGCAGTAACTAAAGGAATTGTCTTCTACAAGTGGACTCTGAATGCAGCTTTGGGTGGAAATTTGGTGTGGAGACAGGTGAACACACATCAGAAGTGAAACAAGGAGCCAGAGCCTGCCCATGTGTGGGTGCCTGCAGCTCCCCAGCAGCKGGGAGCAAGCACGAGCTGAAAACTGCTGGGGGCCCAGCAGGGTGAACCCAGACTTCTCTCTCCTCACTCCTAAACCCCTCTGGGACCTGCTGAAGTTGCTCCAATTGGCAGAGCAATGATCTTTATTGGTCCCAGGCAGACCAAACCCCACCTCAGCCCTGTCAGCTCTTCAGTCAAAGCATGGAGCATCTCTGCCACAGCCAGAGAATCAGAAACATCACAGAGTCCAAACAGCAACATGAATGTAGCTAAAAATCCATCAGAGATGGACATTTAAACCAGAAACATTTGCTGTTCTGTGTTCCTGGTTGKTTGCCACAAAGCAGGAGTGTGCAGTGACACAACTCACGTGCATCCACTCCTCCAGGAGTGCATGAGCACACCCAGGCATCACCCACTGCTCTGGCATTTGATAAAACCTTCCTCTGCAGTCTCAGATCCTGGGGAAGAGAAATACCAGAACTTTGGGGGAGAAAAACTTCTCCCCTCCAAATCAACCACAAAGCACCCTATTTTTCATATCCCCATTCACTCCTATTTCCCCAGTTCACCGAGGGCAGCTCTGCTTAAATACTGAGAAAGAAAACATGAAAATGGTGAATTTTGGGAAGCAGGGAGACTGCTTCTTTAGGGAGCAGAGTGTGCCTTGTAAATCTCAAATGCTGCAGGTCAGAAGGCTCCTCCATTTCCTTCCCTGAATTCCTCTCCTGAACAGCTGTGCCAGGACTCTGCTCCACTCCAGCCTCAGCCTCACTTCATTCATCTCCTCCTTTCCCTGAAATCCGAGTTATGCAATCCCAGATCATTCATTACACCCTGGCAACCCTGAGCCAAGTGGAGCATGACAGAAACACGGAAAAACTGGAGCCAAGGAGCAAACCTTGCTGCAGCCCACGGGAAAACTCCTGCACGTGGCACTCACATCCCTCCAGCACGGAGCAGCAGAGCTGTGCTGCAGCACAGGAGCAGCAAAGGGCACAGCCAGGAGGGGCTGGTTCCTCAGATAGGATTTTTAGTTTCTTTTAAAAACAGTTTGTCAACAGCTGAGATAATTTCCAGTTCATTTTTTTTTTTTCTGTTTGAGCTGTAATCTTTGCCTTTTTGTATCTCTGGTTAAGGACAGATTTACTATTCTGCCACATCTTTAGTAGCAAGACTGCATCTGTCACTATCTGACCATATTCCCTCCTCCTCCTTTTTTTTTCTTTCTTTTTTTTTTTTTTTTCTGTTTCTTCCCATTTTTTACTGACTGGGCTTGCCAAGGCATCACTTTGGGAGCCTTTTGCAAGAGCCCAGTCATGGACCATCCACCTCAGTTACTTGCATCTGTTGTTATGAAGGTATTTAATTGATTTTCATCAACAAAACCCTCTAACAGATAAATTAAACTGCATTGCATCAATCAGCACAATATCCTTTGCATGAAAACCAGGACCTCCCAAATAGTATCTGCAATCATGAGGAAAAGATCCCCAGYCTTTGGTCACAAAGCCTGAAAGAATGGGTTTATAATTAATTTGAGAATTCAGTCATAACCCCTCTTTTCCATTAGTGCAGGACAAGCAGCAGGAACACAGCCCCTCTGCCTCAATAATTTCTCCAAGAGAACTGCAGTGATGTGCAGAAGATGCTGCAGAGTTTAGGAAAGTACAGCTCCAGGATTATTTATCTCTGTGGTACAAGTTCAGGTCTCTGCCTGGTGACTTTCATGTTGTTTCAGATAGGGATTCTTGGAAGATTTCAATTTCAGATTAAAGATTTATGAACCTCATGTTAGTGACAGCATAGCAAGCCTGCAGGTGATCTGTCCAAAGGCATCTGGTATTTGAGGGCAGCACTATTTTAATCCAAAAGGGTTCCTTTGGGGGCTTAGCTAGTCATAGGAAAACAAAGAAGACTTGCACCTTAGAGATGCTGAGATACCTACCCAGACTGGCTTAGATACCTACTCAGACTGTACTGAAATTTGTTTTTAATCCAGTGAAAACCAAAGTTCAGYACAGTTAGTGATCTGTTACACTTCATTCCTGGTTTTGCTAATTGCAGACTCAGTGCTTTTCACTCSCAGCAGCACAGAGTCTTCAAGAGGGACAAAGAGGGCGCGTTCCTGTGCCCTGTGCAGCTGCTGCCACTGCCAGCATTTTGCTGCCTTAAAGCCACACTTTGCAGGAGAGCCAAACACTGAGGGAGCCATGGGCTGTAAAACAAGTATATTTTCACATGGAGATTCAGGGCTGCATTTGTGGGAAAGCACCAGCTAATTTGAAATACAGTCCCAACTGAAAGGCAAAACTGGTGGGGGCAAAGCATAAAAGGGAGAGAAAGGGGCTGTGAGATTACATCATGCAGCCTTTGGGGCAGCGTTCCCTTTGATTTAAACGTTCAGTTCCCCAGGCCTGCCGCTAGATGGGAATAAAAACCAAAATAAGGGTGAAGAGAGGTTTTAGCATCGCTGCCAAGCGGAGCCGCAGGAGTTTCCCAGCTCCACGCCTCAGCCCGTGAGCCCAGAAGGAAGGTGGTGCCTTTTGGGGCTACCTGAAACAGAGGGCTGACAAAATTASAGAATAAAACCCAGTTCTATTTATTGAAGGGTATTCAGGTACATTCAGGACAGACAAAGCCCCCAGGGGCTACAGCCAAAATGCATGACAGGTTTTAATATTTTTATAAGTTTGGTCCATTGGCATATTGGGGGTTAATCTCCCAATTGCAGCTTGAGGTAATGAAATAATTTACCCCCAGTTTGCTCCCCCCAACTCATTTTTGTTTCCATCTCTGGGGGCCTGAGGCAGTGAGGTGTCCTTGATTGCCAGGTGTGAAAAGTGCATATTATATGGCTCTACACAGATATTTACCATATGGATTTTGATGTATTGATTAGTAGTGCTGTATTAAAATTTTAATAATAATGTAATCTTGTAATTAAAAGGTAACTTTTGTAGTTAAAATAAGAACTATGTTAGTGGGATTTTATAAGAAAGGAATGAGGCACTCACACCAGATAGCAGCCCCAGGACACCTGAATCTTTCAGAGAGTCTTATCAGAAGAAATGCCCTCTTATCAGAAGAAATGAACTTCTTCCCGCCTCAAAGGTGCTGTTAGGATTAGAAGAAAGAAGTTGGTGATGACCAGACAGAATCCTGTGTTTGAATGGAATTTATGCATCCTGTATGAAGTGTATGAATATGCAACAGGCTGTTGTTTTTAAGGGTCAATCCTTTGTTAACRTGGGTCCGTTTTCAGGCTCGTGCTGCCCAGAAAAGGTACCCAGACTGTCTGTAACTCTTTGTTTCTATTGTCTCACATTGTCCTAATTCAATTTGTCCAAATTATTATTACTCTAATTGTATTACAATTTTTGTAACCATTTTATTACTATTAAACTTTGAAAATTTTAAAAACAAGTGATTGGCGTTTTTCACACCAGGCCTGGAGAGGAATTGTTGTGTCTGCCCAAAATGTGAAGACAGTAGCTTGCATTGTATATGGAGTTTAGAGTTATGCACTAAAGAACTGCAGGATTACAAATATATGGAAATACAAAAGCTAAAATCTAAGGCATCAAAGGCCCTGGTCCCTTGGAAGCCCAGCAGAAGGACAGGCTGTGCCCACAGCAGCAGCTGGCTCCCAGCCCATTGCACAGGGGCACCTGTGGCTGCCTGGGCACAGGGCAGAGCCAGCCCGAGGTGCAGTGCCCCAGGGCCCTGGCTGTGAGCCACATGGAGCTTTAGCCATCTCTGCTCCACACTCCTGCAGGCATCCACCTTGCCAGGAGCTGTCCAGGCTCTGCACCCTGCTCCCAGCAGAGCTGGGCTTCCCTTAGTGCTGTTCAGAGAGAAAAACAAAGTTTTTTCCTGGACATGTCACAGARAAGCTTTGTGTCCCATCAGTCCCTTACCAGCCTGCCTGTGGATCAGAGATCCYGCTCCTCCACTGCATTTAGGGTAAAGGGGAAATAAGCCACCTTCACTTTCTGATCCCAATTTATCTCAGATTGCTCAAATCTTCTGAAAAATACTGAGTAAATCAGAGAATAATTGTAGCCTTCAGCTTGTCTGGAGCAGACACCATATCAGACATTGAGACAGGTCTGGCTGGCATCATTTTGGGGTCTGGGATCACCTGGGATATCCTGGGTTTCAGCAGAAAGGCTCACTGCTAAGCTTAGGGATGCCTATGGATAGCAAGGGTGCTCTAGCAGAACAGTCTCCTTCTAAACAGAGCTTTTAAAAACACCAGGGACTCATGGAAAAGTACTGGATTTGGGGTAAATAAAACCAATGTGAGCTCAAAGCCAGCTCAGAGCTCTTCTTTCATCATCTAGCCCCACTAAAACCAGTGCTTTGGGAGAGACAACCAAGTGGATGCATCTTCTTCATCACCTTCCCCCAGAGATCATCTTTCCACCAGGTTAATTACCCTGTGTTACACAAAGTACTTCAACCTCATCTCACATGGGTCCTTTCCTTTCCTTTCCTTTCCTTTCCTTTCCTTTCCTTTCCTTTCCTTTCCTTTCCTTTCCTTTCCTTTCCTTTCCTTTCCTTTCCTTTCCTT
>JACDOX010000078.1:233912-279173 GCA_014549065.1 Cardinalis cardinalis | reverse complement strand
AACTAAAMCAACACTGMCAGAGTCAGAACCCAGCCTGACACCCTGTGGGTCAGGGTGCTGGTGCAGTCCCATTGGAATTGTGGCTCAGCCCTCCTGCAGTGTCAGGGGTGGCTCTGCTGGAGCAGGGATCCTGTAGAGAAGGATGGATTCTTCCTCTGAAGATCCAGGGGAAGCAGAGGCAGCTGCTGCTCCTCTGGGGAATCCAGTGCAGAAGCCGTGCTGGTGTTCCAGCATCTCCAGATTATATCCAGGTATGAATGCTTGGCTCCTCCCTCTGGGCTCCCATCTCCCAATGGGATGCTGTAGTTCTTATCAGCCATGCAGTGACATTCAATGGCTGTTATCAGCAGGTGTCCCCTCCCCAGGGAGGAGTGATTGTGGTCACTCAGAGAGAGAGATAAGGCAAACTGCCCACTTGACAAGAGACAACTGTTATACAGATGGTAATAGAAAACATCTTGCCTTGCAATCCTCAACATCAGGGTAGTGCTGCCACTGTGGTCACTCTCCATTCCCAGCTTGGTTTTCCTTTCCTTGCCTTTCCTCTCCTGCTGGATTTCCCCAATAGACAAGATGGGAAAGGGAGGGTGAAAGGAGAAAAACCTGCCCTTGTGCCCAGACTGTCACTGGATAAACAGCAAAGGCTGTTGGTAGCTTGCAGCGGGCAAATCTAGAAATTAAAGAAATAAGTCACCTTTGCAGGAGGGGAATACAATGAACCACAGTTTCTATTGACCCTTGGTCAGCCCTTGAGCAGGACAGAGAGCCCACAGCTCCTGAGCTTGGCTGTGAGCAGAGGATGATCTTGTGCAGAGCTGCATTTCCAAGGTGCAGCTCAGCTCTGCTGAAACCCTCTGGCAAACTCCTACTGCTTTGCATGGAGAGCTCCAGAAACACCAGGCTCTCTGCTGATGTAACTTGATGGATTTGTCAAACACATTTCTGCATGGTTTTGTGTAGTGCAGAACCATGAACTCTTCCTGTGTTTGATACAGTTTAAATGCCTGGAATTGCTCAGATTGGAAAGCTGGCCTGTGCTGTGCTGGGCTGTCCCATCATCATGTTGAGGCAGGAGCTGGGCAGGCAGCACGTGCCAAGGCTGGGCAAAGAGCAGTTTGCCCTGGTGGGGCTGTGCTGGGAGCCCTGCCAGCTCTGGGAGGGTGGGAGCATCTCTGGGGCTTGRAGGTTGGCACAGGAAACGTGTGGGATCCTCAGCTTAACTCAGGGTCAGGTCCCACTTACAGGGAATTTCTTCTATGAGCTCCATGGTTTGGAGACTTGGTTAAGAAACTCCCTTTCTTTCAGCCCATCTTCAGAGAGTCCCTCTTTGAGCAATTTTGTGATGGTGTTCACAGGGGTCTGAGGATGAGGGAASAGACGAGGATCWGACTCCATGTTTCAGAAGGCTTGATTTATTATTTTATKATRTATATTACATTAAAACTMTACTAAAAGAATAGAAGAAAGGATTTCATCAGAAGGCTGGCTAAGAATAGAAAAAGAAAGAATGATAACAAAGGCTTGTGTCTCAGACAGAGAGTCCAAGCCAGCTGACTGTGATWGGCCATTAATTAGAAACAACCACATGAGACCAATCCCAGATGCACCTGTTGCATTCCACAGCAGCAGATAACCATTGTTTACATTTTGTTCCTGAGGCCTCTCAGCTTCTCAGGAGGAAAAATCCTAAGGAAAGAATTTTTCATGAAAAGATGTCTGTGACACAATTTAAACTTTTCTCCCTTTAAGTGAGGCTTTGGCTGACAGCACTGCTCCAGTGTCAGTGCTGAGCAGGGAGGGAGTGTGGAGCCAAAGGTGAAGGAGGAGCAGGAGGAGCAGCAATGGAGAGCAGCAGCACTGCAGTGCCCTGGCAGCTTTGGCAAACTGGAAATGGGGACATGAGAAAAGCAGGGTCAGGGGAAAGTCAAGAGCAGAGAAGCTGCTGAACAGCTCAGCTCTGTCTGGCTGCCCAGCACTTGCACTGCTGGTGCTCAGAGGATATTTCAAGCTGTTATTAGTTCCTGACCCTTAAAAGTCTGGCTGCAGCAGGGGAAGTGGGGTGGGACTGACTCTGACTGCTGCCTTCAGAAGCTGATGGTGCTGTCTCAGAATCTCTGCTGCTCAGAGTGGCTCTGAGATACATACAAGCCTCTTTTCCCAGCCCAGCAGTCAAAGAAGGAGTCAGAACTCTTCAGTTCTCAGTCTCAAGGTTGTGCATTGTTTCTTATCTATAAAATTCTTTCTCTGGCCTGCCAAGGTCTGTTCAGCAGGTCAGACAGAGGCACACTGACCGCCCTCAAAGGCAGTGTTGTCTTTTTATACTAAAAACTACATGTACATTATTTACAATAACTTCCCAATGCCTATCACCTATGTTAGACAGTGAGCTCCTACCATCACAGCAGAAGATGGAGGCTAGGAAGAAGAAGGAAAAAGGACAAGGTACGCCCAAATTCCTCCAACTTGGGACTTCAAGCCCCTGTTCTAAAACCCTCAAAGTTCTATTTTTCACCCTGTGACAAACTAACTTTATTCTACTTAAACTCTCTTGACTTGTAATTCTTCATCTAAGGTTGGTTATTTTTTCCATGGGTCAAGATGAAAGGCACAGGGGTCTTGGGCTCTGTGCCAAGGTCTCTGAGCCCCCTGGCAGGGTCTCAAGTCCTCCAGGGCAGCCAGAGGAATTTCCTGGGTTCTGTCAGTGCTGGACTCTCCCATGCTGGTGGCTGAGGTCAGAGCCTGACCCAGCTCCTTTACAGGCCACACTCAGAATCTGTGCTGTATTACACCTCTGCTTCTCACGGATGTGACAAAATGCCAGGGCTGAGCAGGGAACTGGGGTCTCAGCCAGGCCTAGAGCCCAGGTGGGACAGAGCAGAGCTCTGTCTGCTTGTCAGGGAGCACAGGAGGGCTCTGCTGGACACATGTGGGGTCCATCCTTAGCACTCCAGCAGAGCCTGTGATCTCCAGAGGGACATTCCCTGTGACCGTGTTCACAGGGGGTTCTTGGATGAGGGAAGAGACGAGGATCTGACTCCATGTTTCAGAAGGCTGATTTATTATTTTATGATATATATTACATTAAAACTATACTAAAAGAATAGAAGAAAGGATTTCATCAGAAGGCTGGCTAAAAATAGAATAGGAAGGAATGATAACAAAGGCTTGTGTCTCAGATAGAGAGTCCGAGCCAGCTGACTGTGATTGGCCATTAATTAGAAACAACCACATGAGACCAATCMCAGATSCACCTGTTGCATTCCACAGCAGCAGATAACCATTGGTTACATTTTGTTCCTGAGGCCTCTCAGCTTCTCAGGAGGAAAAAATCCTAAGGAAAGGATTTTTCATGAAAAGATGTCTGTGACAGTTCCCCCATTCCCATGGGCAGGAATTGTTACCTGRGCACAGCCAGGGGCTCTCAGGAAGGTGAAGCAGCTTTATTCTGGATATTCCTTTCCCCTCACATCCTTCTGGCTGGTCCCAGGCAGAGTCCATCTGTGGCTCTGCTAAGGCCCAGTGGAAAAGGGAGGAGGTGGAGGAGGTGGGTGCTCCCTGGATGGCAGCACAGGCACTGGGGGCTGTGGGAGCCTCTCCTGCTCATGCCCAAGGCTAACCCAGCCTCTTGGACTCGGTGCAAAGAGCCTCAGCCATCGGGTACAGTAACAAGTGGGCTTTAATGGTCCCCAGCAGGCAGCCCTGGCCCTGCCAGGCTTCCCTCAGCAGGGCTGGGAAGATCAAAGCTGTCATGTGTGAGTGCCAGCCTGACTGATGGGGACATGGGGAACAAATGTGATTAAGCAGGAGGGATAAGGCTCAGCCAGGACCTTCCTGGCAGCAGCAGGAGTTTGGAGAACAGCTGGTGCTGATCTGCTGTCCTGTCCTGCCTCGGGAGGATGAGGAGGAGGCAGGGGAGGAAGGGATCCCCTGCCCAGTTTCACACAGTGCCACGTGGGAGTGCCTCAGCTCCWGGCTCTGCTGTTCCCAGCCCTGCCTCTTCTCTGAGAGCACAGGGACAGCCTCKCCTCCTCCCCCAGACCCTCCCTGGTGATGTGGGATGCTCCTTGGTTCACACCTTGCTCAGGTCTCACCAAACCCCTCCCCGGGAGCCCCAGAGGGGATGGGGAACTGCCCTGTGCTGCTCCCACTCCTGATGCTGACACTGTAACTTATGGGGAATTAATTGTGCATTATTAGCATCCATTACTCATTCCTGTGATGTGAACATACTTTTGTGGTGCTGGGTAATAAGGGAATTATGCCAAACAATTAAATGGCCCTCCACAGAYGAAGAGCCTTGAGAGAGGGGGCTGTGTCCCAAAACAAGGGGGGATTTAGTGGGGGTTGGCACCAAACCARGTGGGGAAAGGAGGCAACAGCCCTTGCAGGAGGAAAGGCAGGGCAGAAGGCAAGAAACCAGCAGAGATGAGTGAATTACAGCTGGCTGAGCAGACTATTTTTCATGTGAGTGGCTGAACCCAAAGAAAGCAGAAGGAATTTGGGTCACCACTTTGGCAAAACTAAGTCAGCCCTAAGTGGTTGCTCCAACAGGAAGAGAAAAAAGTCCTTTATCATCTACTCTGGTTTTTAATGTTAGGCTAAACAAAATTTGCTTCAGTGTTGAAAGTTTAAAAAAGGCCATTTCAAAACATTTCAGCTTGATGTCAAAACKAATCCTGCGTACATTTAGCTGAAGCTGTTTGTGAAATTAGACACAAACTTGCACATAGCTTGGGTTAACTGGAAAAAGGAAAATTTTGATCAATTTGGCATATTTAGGTTTTTATATATGGCATGGTGGGGAGGGGAGAGGAAGGAATTCCCCAGTGCTCAGGGGAGAGAAGCAGATCAAGGAGCAGAGCTCAGAGCTGCAGCCTGTGTGTGATGGATCAGAGCTGCAGCAAAGCTGGAGGGGGAAGCTCAGGTTTTCAGAATCCATCTCAATTGACAGAGATAATTACAGGTGCCATGTTCCCAATTTCTTCTTCTGAGGACTCTCTTCTTTAATAAACTCATTCTAACAAATTGATCACAGCCTCTCTGCTACTCAGCACATATCAAAGCCATTTTTAAGATTGAAGAGAACACTTTGGGTGAAAAATAGGAACCAGTGCCAGACTTTGTAGAGATCTAAATCTACCTCAGCYGTAATACAACTGAATTAACTTGCTGTCTTCACATGCCCACTGCTTAATATGTTCATGGGTGTCTGAGGTTTGGTCAGTGCTGAAGCCAGGACCCAAAGAGACCCCTGGAATTGCTGATGGTGTTCTCTGGAGGTTGCACCCCAGCTGGGGAGACCAGGTGAGGATCACATGGTGGTTTCCCAATGYAGCTTGGACACTCCTGTGCTGTTTCGGGCTGACTTCAGAGAACCAGAAAATCACAGAGAGTTTTGGGTTGGAAACAAMCTTGTTCCACCTCCCTGCCATGGCAGGGACACCTTCCACTGTCCCAGGCTGCTCCAAGCCCTGTCCAGCCTGGCCTTGGACACTCCCAAGGATAGGGCAGCCACAGCTGCTCTGGGCACCCTGTGCCAGGGCCTCCCCACGTAATATAATTTGTATTATTTATATTGTTTATATGAAGGACAAGTGCCTACATATTAACAATATATATAATAAAAATAATAAAAATAGATTCATCAATTCTGGAGGAGTTTGACTAGATGACTGCTTGATTTGGTCCAGGTTACTTCTCTTGGTCGTTTCCTGTTCTTTTTCCCTATGTTCTCAGTGGAGTGTTTGTACCAGCATAATTCTAGTGAAATAACTAGACAAAGAGTAACTTTTTCACAGGAGCACCTGGCATGCTGAAGACCTTGTTTTCTAAACCAATATAATTAAACCAATGCCCCCCAAAAATCAACAAGTGATTTAAACCCAGGCTTTTAAGTGCATTTCATCAGACACAGGGAAATACCATGGGGATGATGAAATTCCCACAGTTGAATTAGTCTGAGGAAAACACCATAATTAACTCTCATAACTCCAAAATAAAYAGTTTTAAACTGTCTTAGGTTACAAATGCAAATTGTGGCCAGGGATGTGTGTTCTGTCCCCATCTGTCAGAGCTGGGGCAGTTCTCTCTGTCCATGGGGCAGTTTTTTCTTTCTCTCTCCCACAGCCAACCCTCCCTCCAGGAGATCTCTGCTSTCCATGGCCACTGAGTGTCCCTGCAGGGCTGATCCAATTCCAGCATCCCATGGGGAGATGCTGCGCCCAGGGGAGGAGCCAAGCATTCCTACCTGGATCCAATCTGAGCCTGGCCCAGCCCAGCAGCCTTTGCCCCCTGCATTGCCAGAGGAGCAGCTTTCTGCTGCCCTGCATTGSCAGAGGGAGCCCAGGCCCATCTGCAGCAGCCCTGGAGCTGCAGAGGAAAACTCCCCCCTTGTGCAGGATCCCTGCTGCAGCAGAGCCACAGCTGGCACTGCAGGAGGGCTGAGCCCCCATGGGATGGGGCTGGGACACCCCCTGACACACAGGGTTCTGTTCTGACTCTGGCAGTGCTTTTTTTTTGTATTATCTTTTTTATTATTATTTTGGTTTTTTTTGTATTATTGTATTTGTATTATTTATATTTATTTGTATTGTTTATATTTATTTGTATTATTTATTTGTATTATTGTATTATTTTGTATTTTGTACTATTTTGCATTATTTATATTTTTATTTTGTATTATTGCATTTTTATTTCTTTTCTTTTCTCTACAAAAGAACTGYTATTCCTATTCCCATACCTTTACCTAAGAGCCCCTTAATTTCAAAATTATAATAATTTGGAGGRAGGGGGTTTACATTTYCCATTTCAGGGRAGGCTCCTGYCCTCCTTAGCAGACGCCTGTCTGTTCAAACCAAGACATAACCCAAACAGAGCACCCATGCTGGCATGGTTCACATGAATAAGCWGCAAGTTCAGTGCAGCCACGTGGAGATGCTTTGCCCTCCGCAGTGACCATTCAGCTGTTTCATCTGGCCCCAAACCTTCCACAGTCCTGGTTAGCAGCTGTCTGCAGGGACATCATCCAGGACTGCCTCCCTGGTGTCCAGTTGGAGCAGTGCTCAGTCTAAGGTGGGCTTCACCTTCTGCTCTGTGAGGAAAGCAGGGGTGACAAAATGGTTTGTTTTCCTCAGGGGGGAWGGCAGGGAGCAGCTGAGGTTGGGGTTGAGAGTAACACATCCCAAGGGAAAGAGGGATGTGCAGGGCACAGAGCAGCACATTTGCTGCAGCTGCAGCTGGGAATTGTCCTGGTGGCTGTGGGGAGTTTTAAGTCTCTGCTCCACAAGGTTCAGGAGCTTTCTGCAGCTGCTGAAATCCCCAGAGTGACGAGGGCTGAGTCAGAGATCCCAGCCCTCCCCTTCCTGTCCCTGGTGCCCTCCCAAACCTGCATCTCTCATCTGCCCTTTCTAGCCAGAAAAGGCTTTGTCTGCACAGAAAACTGCATCACTTTTATGTAACACAGAGTTACAGCCAAGACAGACACCTGCACAAAGCCTCTTCTGGTGCACCCCTCGTGCCAACTTTCAGCATCTAAAGCACCTCCTCCTGCTCCTGAGGGCAGCACTGGCAGTGTCAGGGCTCCACAGCCAGCCCCAGGACAGGGAATGGCTGCTCTGTGTCTCTGCTTCACACTCCTTGGTCAGCAGGACACAGGACACAGGTCCTGAGGGAATCTTTTTTCCTTTCAGCCTCGGGGGAAGCACTCCTGGCTGCTCTGCTGAGTGGCCAAAGTGATGCTCCAGCCCCTCAGTGTCTTTCTTGTTGTGAGGGGCCCAGAGCTGGACACAGGATTTGAGGAGTGGCCTCAGCAGTGCCCAGGCAGGGGACAGTCACTGTCCTGGTCCTGCTGGCCCCACCATGGCTGGGACAGGCCAGGTGCCATTGGCCTCTTGCCCACCTGGGACCACCTGGCTCCTGTTGAGCAGCACCCCCAGGGCCTTTCCCWCCAGGCCCTTTCCAGCCCCTCTGCCCCAGCCTGGAGCTGCAGGGGTTGCTGTGACCCGGGGCAGGACCTGGCTGACCCTCAGCCCACGGAGCCAGCCTGGCCAGATCCCTCTGCAGAGCCYTCCTGCCCTGCAGCCAGCAGTGCCTTATCAGAAAGGAGCTCCTTGGGGCATCCCACTGAGATCAGGCCTCGGTGGGAACAGCAGCTGCCTTTTGCAGGGCTGGGAATGSAGAAATGAGCTGCTGGCAGGCTGCTCGTGCCCAGAGGGACTGAGCAAAGAGCTGGGTGGGTGGCTGGCAGCCTGGGAAAGGAGCCATTCAGAAGCAGGGGGAAATATCTCCCCAGTTCAGGTGTGGTTTCCATGTTTCATGTGCATTTCTTTTCAGCCCAAAAGAGGAAGAAAATTTCAACAGGAAAAATCAGTCCTGAAATGGACCAAAGAAGAACATTTGAGCTGCTGAAACYTTGCCCAGCTAAATTTTGTGTTTTGTTTCACTGCTGATCATTTAAATGCCATGTATTTTGAGCTACGAATGGACACAAATTTATGGATAAAAGAKTGATCAAGATTGACTAACTACTGCCAGTGTCCTTCTTGTCCCTTGCTCCCCTTCTTTCCCCATCCCTGAGGACAGGACTGGGCAGAATGGGGAGGRAAATCCTTGAAAGGCAGCCAGGCCATGGCTCTGCTGCAGGCAGGACACCCAGCTGGGCCATCTCCCCTCCAACCTTGCTGTACTTTTCATTTTTGGCTGGGGCTGGGGGAGCTTAATTTTGCTGCTTTGACCACATGCAGGCTGCTCTGCTCTGAGAACATTGCTGTGGTCATTAAAAGCAAGAACAGCACTGGCTCCCAGCTTTGATATTGTGATATTGTCCTCCTCAAGTGAGGACAATTGGCCTCCTTGGATCGAGGTGAATACTCCAGAYCAGATCCAGGTAAGGAGTGCAGCATACTCTGGACACAAGGGAAAGATCAAACCACCAGTCCCTGAAAGAGAAATAATCAGTGCAAGACCCTCAGCTGGAGGAAAAGCACATTCTTGCTCTCTAGAACTCCCTGCRGSAGGTTGCAGTGAGGKGGTGTCAGTCTCTTCTCCCAGGTAAACAAAGGACAGGACAAGAGAAAACAGCCTCAGGTTGTGCCAGGGCAGGTTTAGATTGGATATTAGTGAAAATTTTACCTGAAAGGGTTATAAAGCCTTGGAACAGGCTGCCCAGGGCAGTGGTGGAGTCACCACCCTTGGAAGCATTCAAAAAATACGYGGATGTGGCACTTGAGGACGTGGTGAATATGGCGGTGCTGCTGGGCTGACAGCTGACAGCAAGAAAGGTCAAATCTGTTACATCAACTTCTATTTTGGCTGGAAAAGTATTTGCTTTCAGCATTGGAAAAAAAAAAAGGAGCTTCTCCTGGGGTTACTATTTTTGTGGCATTTATGGTTCRAGCAGACCCCTGCTGTCTTGCTTTTCAGGAATATTTTTGGATTTGTTGGTGCTCCTGCCGTGTCCAAGGCTAAAAATATTTGAGTTTTTGTAGCTCTTGCTTCCAGAAATAAACCAAACCCAAAGCCCCAAACAGAATCTCCTTAGGGGTTGTTTAAAGGTCAGTTTAAAGAGTTTTTACAAGGTGGATTGTTGTGTTAGGGACACCTGGCCTGGAGCTTGGCATGGGTTTGGAGAGGCACAAGTGCCCAGCAGAAACAAAGGGGAACAAGGCTGGTGAAGGATCTGGAGCACAGGTCCTGTGAGGAACAGCTGAGGGAGCTGGGCTTGCTYAGCCTGGGGAAAAGGAGGTTCAGGGGGCACCTTCTCATTCTGCCAGCTCCCTGACAGGAGGGGGGAGCCAGGTGGGGCTTGGCCTCTTCTCCCAGGCAGCCAGGGACAGGACAGGGGGAAATTGCCTCAAGCTGCACCAGGAAAGCTGAGGTTGGACATTTGGAGGAATTTCTTCACAGAAAGGGTGATTAAATATGGGATGGGCTGCCCAGGGAGGAGGTAGAGTCACTGTCCCTGAGGTGTTTAAGGAAAGACTGAACGGTGGTGTTTGGTCACAGGTTGGACTCAGTCTCAGAGGTATTTTCCAACCTAATTGATTCTGTGATTTTGTGTGAGCAGCAGCAAGAGAAAAAAACCAGAATAATTTAAAACCCTCAGTGCCCCCAGAGCTGCTGGTGTCCCTCTGGGGTGCTGTCAGCCYTGGCATTTGGGATCAGGATGAGCACAGGGAGAGGCAGCTGGRGGCAGGGAGGGAGGGGAGGAAACGCTGCAGCAGGAGCCCTGGTGGGACAGGGTGAGCTCCCCAACAATCTGCGTGCACAGAAATTCCCTGGGATGAATTCCCAGCTCCAGATTCACAGCCTTGAAACCAGCATTGTAAGGGAAAAGGTTGGGCTATTTTTTGTTTGTTTSCTCATTTTCTGAAGTGGCAGCTCAGATTAGAGCTGACACCAGGAGGATAAGCACTGAATCCTGGGCTAAATATTTCATTTCCACAGATGCTGACATCAATTTGGTTACAAAGACACTCTTTTACTTTTTTGCTTTTGTTTTGTTTTGTGTTGCTTGCAGGCTTTCCTTTAGGGCTATTTGTTTATTCGTTTATACAACCTCCTGCTAAATTTTGGGGTGGAAAAGAGAAAATATAATTGAGCTCAAAAAAAAATCAACTTGGAAGCAGAATGAGGTACATTACAAGGAAAAAAAATCTGAAGAAGAAAAACCCCATTACCTCCTCTCTCACAATTTTCATGGGCTTCATGCAAAGATCAAGGAGAGCTTTGCCCTAATTCATGGCAAAGAAGAGATTTTGCTCCAGCTGATCCAGAGATGGGGTTCAGATTTGGGCAGAAGGGAGTGGGTCAGGGTAGGTCTCTCAGCCATTCCTGCTCCATGACAGGAATTCCTGCTGTCAGAGAGCCCACCTGGGACAGGCTGGGCTCCAGCAATGCCACAGGTGTGCTCCTCTGCCCCTCAGACACACAGGTGGTGCTGCTGCTGGGCCAACAAGCAAAGGGCAGCTAAAGACTGCAGTGATGCTGAGCAGCCACAGCTCCCTTTTGCTACATTTCAGAAGATGGCTGGAAAACTTCACAGGGGAAATTATGTTTATGCTTCAATGCAGTGAGCAAAAAGCATCTCATTTCCCTGCTCTGCCATCCAGGCTAAATCCGGCTCTCCCTGACACGGCTCCATTTGGAATTCATCCACTGAACTTATTCTGGATTTCCACAGCAGCATCTGGGAGCGGAGCATGGAACCCTCTTTATTTATTGATCAAGGCTTCTGTGGGTTTGGGATTTGTTCCTGCAGGAGGAGCCTTCCTGCCCATGGTTCATGCTGGGCTGGGGAGGCCTCGATGCCCATCCAGGGGGACAGAGAGGTGACAGGGCTGTCCCATCCCATGGCACTGCCATCAGGGGAATGTTTGAAGGAGCTGGGGCTGTTTAGTCTGGAGGAGAGGAGGCTCAGAGGTGACCTTATTGCTCTCCACACCTTCCTGAAGGGAGGCTGCAGACAGGTGGGGTCGGTCTCTGACAGAACCAGAGGACACAGGCTCCAGCTATGTCAGGGAAGGGATAGGTTGGATATCAGGAAGAAATTTTTCACCAAAAGAATAATAAAACACTGGAATGCTCTTCCCAGGGAGGTGGTAGAATCACCATCTCTGGATGTGTTTAACAAAGACTGGACGTGGCACTGGGTGCTATGGTCTRGSTGAGGTGTTWGGGCAYAGGCTGGACTCGATGATCTTAGAGGTCTCTTCCAATCTCATTATTCTGTGATTCTGTGATTCCCCCCRTGGCACTGCCATCCTCCTGTGGCACTGCCAGCTTCCAGAGCCCTTCCAGGGTCTTTCCTGCCTCTGACGTCGGCGCTGCTGCGAGGCGAGGGAGACACGGAGGGATGAAAATAGCTCAGCTGTTATCAGCTCTGCTCCGAGCTCTGCTGCCGTTTAAACGCCTTTGTCAGGAGAACAAGAGCCAAACCTTTGCTCTGAGCAGCTCTTTTACCTCCTGGCTGCAGAAACATCTTGGTGCCAGCAATAACAGAGGCCAAGGCTCACAACAGAGGCACTGTTTGGCTCCTGGGGATGCTCCCAAATTCTTTCCAAGCACAACAACTGAGTGCTGCTGGCTCGGTTTGAAGGTTTCACTGGACAGCAGTGAGATCAAAGAGGCCAACCCCAGCCTTCTGCCCCAATTATTTTGGGGTAAGGACCAGCCTACACAAGGAGAAGTCTCATCAGCCTGCTGTATTCAGAAGACAGTCTCTGCATCTGAGTCTCTGAGCTCCAGTTTCAGCTTCTTTTTGGGGCCAGTGGCTCCCTYTCTTTTCTCCTTCCCTCATTAGGAAAACAGCCATAAATGGTTCTTCATACTTGGCAAAAAGTGTCATCTCTGAATGACTTTCTCTGCTTCTGTGCAAGCTGGGATCTTTGTTGGACTGGCACATCAGGTTTTCCCTCACAAGCACATTTAGGTGCTTGGTGCTGCAGAGCTTGGGCACATTCAGGCAAACAGCCCAGCTGTACGTTGCTCTAGAGCATGAGAGTGCCCCCAGTGTCTCCTCCTCATCCCAGCTCTATCCTCCTGCCTTCCCACATTAAACACACAGAATTCCCACAGAACCTGGGGGATCTGGGGGATCCTACACTGGATTTGGTCCCTACTCTCCCTGTGATTTCTGGAAAGTTCCTTTGCTGCCCRTGGCTGTTTTCAAGCAGGTGAGCTGATAATACTGCTAACCTTTCCTTCTGTGCTTCCATTTGGAGGCTTGAAGTGGGGAAAAAAAWAAAAATCCAGGGCTTATAGGCAAGCACAGTTTGCCTCTCTCTGCCTCTGAGTTTTCCTTCAGGAAGGCAGGTTGGAAACCCTCACGCCCTTTAGTTTGGGGTTTGCCTCAGCAACACTTCGTTTTCCAGCACTTTGAATTGAGGTGCTGCCAAAAAATTCCCTCCCTGCCAGCCCAAGCACATTTCCATTAAATATCTCCCCCTGCCCTGGAGACTATAGGAAAGGGAGAGCTGTGTGTACCATCATCTCTCCCCCACACCACACTGGATGTAGTTTCTTGCTCCAGTTCTTCCCACAGCTTTTTTGGCAGCAACATCCTGAACACATCTGCACCCCCAAAGGGAGCCAGGCCCCAGCTGAGACAYCCACCCCAGTGGAGATTGCTGCTCACAATTGCTGCTCACGTGCCTGTGGGACAGGGCAGCTGTCCTCAGAGCACCTGGGGGCCAAGGCTGCAGCTCAGGGCACACCTGCACAGTGCAGGAGGGGCTTTGGGGCTTCCCAGTGAGGGAAATGTGCTTCAAGGACTCTGTTATCAAACTCWGGCTCTTGTTTCAAGCCAGATTCCAGCTCTTTGGGAAGCTTGTATAGCAACAGAAAACTCAGGCCTGGCCCAGCCTGCCCTTAAGCCTGAACTGGGGTCTGCTGGGGGGAGAGCTGGGACTGGGCTCACTATGAGGTACAGGGATGATGCCTTTATGGGGCTACCTAAAAACAGAGGCCAGACAAAATKAGAGAATAAAGAGCAGTTCTGTTTATTGAAGGGCCTTCAGGTACATTCAGGACAGACAAACCCCCCCAGGGGCTKCACCCAAAATGGATGACAGGTCAGGGATTTTCACACTTTTATAAGTTTGGTCCATTGGCATATTGGAGGGATATTCCAATTACATATTCCAATTACAGCCATTACTTCATTCCAATTACATATTCCAATTACAGCCAATTGCATTTTGGTGCTTGAAGTGGTGAAAAATAAAAATCCATCCACTACTTCATTCCAATTACAAATTCCAATTACTTCCATTACTTCAGGTAATGAAGTCATTTACCCCCAGTTTGCTCCCCCAACTCACTTTTGTTTCCATCTCTGGGGGTCTGTGACAGTGAGGTGTCCTTGATTGCCAGGCCTGGAGAGGAATTGTTGTGTCTGCCCAAAATGGGGAAGCAGCAGCTCACACTGTGTGTGAAGTTTAGAGTTATACACTAAAGAACTGCAGGGTTACAAATGCATGAAAATATACAAGCTAAAATCCTGAGGTATCATGGACAGCCACTCCTGTTCCCATCTCACATGGGCTGTGCTGACAGACAGAGCCCAGCCAAGGAGGGGGAATGGGGAGAGACTCACCTGGACCTGCCTCTGGAAATGGTCCTGGTGCTCTCCCAGGGCRGCCTCACCCACAGAACCACCCCCAGCCCCAGCTCCCTCTGGGCTCAGGAYTTGGGGCATGTGTGGCCCTGATTTTTAAAGATTTTCTAAGCCTTCTGATGTTTACATTCGTGTAACGAACTTCCTCACGCACTTTCTGTAAATAACTCATTGTTTTGCATTCTTTTATGGAGGAGGAGAAATCTGATGGACTGTTGGTTTGTCCAGYGTCATTGGAGAGGTGGCACTGTCACCTTCCAAACCACWGTCACTTTTGGAAATCTATAAATGTTGGAGTCAGAAAATAAACTTCCCTTTTTTCACCTCGAGAGCAGCGGGGTGTGTGCTCATGTTGTTTCGTGTCCTAGAGCGACAGGGATGAGCTCCTGTGTCCCACTGTGAGGGAAGCTCTGCCTGTGGGGCAGCTGGGAGAAGGCAATGGGCAGATAAACCATGCCAACAACAGGCAGGGCATTCCCAGCACCTCTGCTCCAACACCTGCACGCTCCCTCATTGCCCCCTGTCCCCTCTCCCTCCTCAACTCCACATCCCAGCACTCCCCACTAGGATCAGAAGCTGTGTTCCTGTCTCATTTCTGGCAGTAAATCTCCCTGAATTCATGGAAAAACCCACAAAAGTTGAGCACATTTCACACGCAGCTGCCCATCTCCGGAGAGCACTGGAGCGAGAGCAGGAGCAGCATCACGGGGTGCAGAGCCCCTGGGACCCCTCCTGCCCTTCCCTGGGGATGGGGCTGCTCTGCTGACGTGCTTGGCTGGGCATGGAAGGTTCATTAGAGCCTCCTGCAGGCCTGGCCATGGTGGAGGCAGCTCACCCTTCACTCCCTCCCCTCTGCGTGTCTGGGCAGGGCTTCACCTCCTCTCAACCCTTCCAGAGCCATCCCTGCTCCCCAGATGGAGGTGCACACCTCCCTGTCACCCACCCCAGGCCTGCAGCAGCCTGGCAATCTGTCCTGGAAGGGCCATTCAGGATGGGCAGACGGAGTTTTTGTAGAATTGAGCTGAGGAGCTGTGCAATACCTGCCCTCCTCTGGCTCCTGCCGTGGAGTTTGCAGGAATTGCTGTCCCACTTCCCTCTGAGGGGCTTCCCAGGCTCTCCTGTGMCTCTCTGCACCCCTGGCTGCCACTCCTCTGGTCCTCCCTGTGCTCTGCAAACCCCTCTGACAGGATTATCCAGGTTTCTGCCAGCCCTGCTCCCTGCTGGCAACAGCTGGATGGATTCCAGCTCTGGGCCTGAGCTCTCCATCAGAAAGGAAGGGGTAACACATCACCTGGGCACAAGCACAAGGAGCATTCAGCTGCTTAAAAGATGATTTCAGCAGATGGAAGTGATTGTGCCCAGCTGCCCATCACTGCTGACCACAGCTCTCTGGGAAGCAGAGCTGACAGTGTAAATTTTGGGTGGGAACAGCAACATTTGCTCCTCGTGGCAGTCGATGCTTTTCTTTTTGTGGTGCTGTTGCCTCGTTGCCCCTGAATCCTGACCCCACCACTGAGCTGCTGGGTGCTGACAAAGTAGAGCTGGCACCAGGAGCAGGAATCCTCTGGCTGGAACTGTGGCCTGGCCCCACCACTGTGTTCAAGACTCTTCTCCAAACATTATTTGTGCCTGAACAAATCTCCATTCTGRTGTTTTGCATGTTGGAGGCCTTAGATTGTTCCCTTTCAGTGTTCACTCAAGAAATCCAAGTGGGATTTTCCCTTTCCAGGCACAAGAAGTATCCTGCTGATGGGGGCAGCCTCGTGGGTGTGRTAATTGCTGCCCACATCTGCCTCAGGACTGCAAACCATGCAGTGGCTGGGATGGGGGTGTGGAGAAGGCTGCTGTGATATTCCTTCAGCTGCCCTCTCCAAAAACCCGGCCTCTCCTTGGAAAAGCACCCACTGGTGAAGAAAAGGGCTGCTCTGAGTCACAATTCTTTCACCACACAAAAACAAGCTGCAAAAACAAGCAAGCTCCTGAGCAACCACCTCATTCAATTAATCCCCACAGCTGTTGGACCAAAAGTAGCCAGGGGAGAGGAAAGCAGGATGATCACATCCCTTTGCAAAGGTTTGTTCCCCATGCAGGAAAAGACCCCTGCTCCCTTCCCTCTCCAGCTTTGGAGGAATTGCCCACACAGGTTTTATTTGGTGTTTTCCACCTCTCTCCTTCATTTCAAATCCCTGGGATTGCCACACCTTCTGCGCTGGAAACAGAGCCATAAAAGAAATTGGAAGAGAAAAGGAAAAGACAGCCCACTGATCCCCCAATTAGCACGGAGTGCTTAAACAGTCAGAACTTTGCATTTTAATTGTAATCACTCCAAACACAAAAAACTGAAGTGACAAACCCCACAGTTAATTCCAGCTGATTAAATAACTCCCCATCCCAACGCTTGTGTGTGTTTCTGGTTTAATTCCTGGCCTCTGGACACAGCCCCACTGATAAAGGCAGTGCTTTATTTTTACTCTCCTCCACCCAAATCAGTTTGCTTCACTGAATCCTTTAACAGAGCCACATCTGAGCTCTTTCCCCTGCTCTGGACCACGGCCTTGGGTGCCAGGGGCATCCCCAGAACTGAAGCTCTGACCATCTTTGAAGTTAACTTGGGTTTTCAGGTCTGTTTTGTCAAATAATGAGTATCTCCAATTAGAGAGATCCCACTGCCAACCTGGGCCTGTGATTTGCTGGCTGACTGCCTTTGCTATGGAAATTTTTTCCTTTTCTCTAATAGAACTTCTTCTGTTGCAATTCTGCCTCCCATCCCCTTACTGTGACAATTAATTAGGAACAAATTAAATGAGAAAGAAACTCCATGGACCCCAGAAGAGCTCTCAGTCCTTTGTGAAAAGGACACACTGCAGGACACACTGCAGAGCCTCAGCTTGGAGCACAACAGACCCAAACCAAGCCACAAAACCAAACTTCCTGGGAACTGAGCTGCAGGTCCAGATGTGGGGAGAGGGCATACCAAGAGAGAAGATTCTCAAGAAGCAGCTGTCCCCAAAAGAGAGGAAAGCTTCTCTTTCCTGTATTCAGTGTGGACACTTCAGTGTTGGAKTTTCTGAGATGCTCAGTCCACTCTTCCCATCCCCTGCACAATATAATGCCTTTAAACCTTATGTACAAAAACCTTTAAACCCCTGTAAAAGCAGTGACTCTTTCACCAGGTCAGACTGCTCAGAGCCCCATCCAGCCTGGCTGTGAGCACTTCCAGGCATCCACAACTTCCCTGGCCGACAGGCTGCCAGGGAACATCACATCTAAGAGCAGGATCAAGGTGTGACCCTCTAATTGTGAGGCTGGCACTTCCTTTTGGAGGTCCTGACTGAGAAAGCTGGGACAGGCACTGGGAGGAAAAAGAGCTGTGAAAAATGTGTGAGGCCAGCACAGAGCCCTGGAACATGTTTATTAACTGCAACAGCAGAGAAGCAGGCAGAAGGTGTCAGTCTGATGTGACATTACACAGGAAACTCCTCCTGAAGTGGAATCTGAGGGTCAGAATGCCTGGGACCCCAAAATGGTGCTTTGGGGTAATCATGAGCCTGCAGAGGAGGAGCTGGCTGCTGAAGGAGGCAGAGACTGAGGGTTTGATGACCTCTCTGGTGCCCATTGTCCCTGCTGCTTCCTCACAGGAGCTGGAATGAAATGTCAAGTTGGTCTTTAGAGTTTAGAAGTGACGAGGTGCTGTGGCTGCTGTAGAGAGTTCACACAAGGATTTTCTTTGCTTATTGTTGCTTTGTAAATTAGTTCCTTTAATCAAAGTGCTCCTTACCAAAGAACAATTCTTGGAAGCAGAAGTACAAGAGGGTGTGAGGGCTGTGCTCTCCCCTAGCACACATCCCTGTCTGGTTCTGCAGCTGAGGGAGGAGCAGATTCCTGCTCTGTGCTCCTCAGGAGGACAAGAGATGCCCAATGTCACCTCAAGGCTGCCACTTCCCATCCTGCAGGTGTTCCTCAGGACTAGGCCTGGCACACACTTCAAACATGTCCCATTTCTGGATGTGGGATATCTGGAACTCTTTTGGTTCAGGACAATGTGTTTGAGGATATCAAAGCCCCAAACTGTGGGCAGTGCTGAACTTTCATTTCCTCCTGTAAGTAGGGCTGTGCTCACGCAAACACTCTATTTTTTGTTAGTCAAAGTGAAGAAGCAATTCTCACAGAAGGGTGGGAGATGAGGAGTGTATGGATTTACACTGAATCAGATATTTCATACAGAAGGCTTAATTCTTTTTTTAGCCCCACAGGAAGAAAAGAAATGAAGAAACTAAGTAGTCTCAGAGAACTGGGGCGGAAGGAAAAACCCTGATCCCACCACAGGCTCTGCATTTAGTCACACTCAGCTCCCTCCCCTGCCCCAAGGGGTTGGGAGCAGCAGGTCCCACGTCTCTGGGGTGGGCAGGGTGCYCCATCCCTCCCATTTCCACGGCTCTCCAGTTTCCATGAGTCACAGGAGGCAGGGCTGCATCCCCAGAGCAAGTTCTCCAGCAGCAGGTGGGGAGTGGGTTTGACCCTGTGCCTAGGAAAGGACTGGGAAATGGTAGGAGGCAGACAAGTTCCATACCCCCTCTGCTGTCCCACTGGCTGCCTTTAGGGCCTTTTTGGCCATGTTCAGGGAAATTCCTGACCTGATGTTCCTGGGAACATCATGAGGCAGCACCATGCACCTTATGGAAAAGGTGCTGGCCAAGGGAACCTGCTGATCGAGGAGGAAAGGAGAGCACCTGCACAGCTCTCCTCTCACAGGGTGCTCAGGAAAGGCCCCAGTCTGCTCAGATTTCTCCCTCCCCAGAGCAGCACAGCTCATGCAGTCATGCACACTTTCACTGGGTGCTCTACAAGGTCACCACACCCGGGACAGCTCCTCTGGCCTCTCTGCCAAGGTCCCCTCAAAGAGCTGACACCCGGACACTGGGCAGTATTGATCTGCAGCTGCTGATCAGGCAGGAGGACAGGAGTGCCCTGGGCACAGTTGGGGTCAGGAAATCAGGCATCCTGTGGCCACTGAAGGGAGCAMACTCTGCTTGTTTCAGACCCCTTCCTCGTCTCTTGCTCTGCATTGACAGCAATAAATCATTTCATTAATCAGCCTGAAAGGGGAAATAGAAACCCCAGTGTAGTCAATGGATTTCCAGGGACAGAAACCCARATCCATTAGTGGAGCTCCCCATCCATTCATCTCCATTAGCAAATGCCTTTGCCTGCCTTTCCAGGCCCTGTCTCCAGCTGCAGTGCCTGCAGGAGTTGTTTGGGGCATTTAATAAAGTCCCATTTTCCACCAGCTCCTGAGCAAGAAGGCAGCAGAGCTCTCCCATYTCCCCATTCCCCTGTGCAAACCTGAGCTCTGAAGTCCTGGGTACCACAGGGCATGTGTACCTCACCTGAGCAGCCCTGCACTGCGCTCATGGCTCAGCCCCTGCAGCTGAAATGGGCAGAGCTGGGGCTGACTTCACAAGAAGCTTTCACACCACAGGGACACAAAAGAGCAAAGACAAATCTCCATGGGCAAGTYTGGAGGGTGAGCACAACTTGGTATTGAAAAAATTGACAGAACATTAAACAAAACAAAGGTGCTCAACCCACCAAGGACCCTGGCTCCTSTGACCTCGCTGGTTGCCACTGGTAGCAAGTTTGTCCAGCTCCAGTTTTACTCCTATTTATTTATTTTCTAACTACTCTGCATGTCCTTCATTCCATCCATCCTCTTAGGAGCCTTTTTCCCTTCTCATTTTTATTTCTTCTCTGTACTTTGCCTTTGTACCACGCATCCCTCCTGTCTTCTCTGTTTGCCTTCTGGCTGAAACACTTATCCAGCTGAGGTTTCCCCCTCCTAAGACTTTCCCATCCTCCTGGAAAGCTTACAGAAGTGCTGAGGCTGCAAGCTCTGGCCCTCTCAGGAAGATGCATGGAGCAGGTGGGGCTGCTGTCCTGGGACTGTGGGCTGCTCTCAGGTTAATTTGTGAAATTACCTTCAGACTCAGCAGCTGCTGGGGCTGTTAGTACTTCAAGAGAGAAGAAAAATGCTGATGGGAACAGCTGCCTCTATGATTTATAAACCGTACAAGAACATCTAAGCTCTGGAGGGAGCTGCATATGGAAGGGGATTTTCTTGTGAATGACCTTCTTTAAGAAAAGGTACCAGGCACAGGTTTGAGGGGAAATGCAAAATACTCCCTCAGTGGTGAGAATTTCATCTTCCTTTTGCCTGTCCACACATCAATCCYTTCCCTGCCATGAGGAATGATGATGAGGTGCTGATCTCATTTCCTAATCCTCTTCTGTAAGACACAGTCCACTCACCTCTAAGGTCTGCCAAGATGCTTTTCACTGTCCCAGCACCTCAACATGAACTGGGARCTTTGTGTAGTGGCAAGTAGGACAATGACAAATGTAGGGAGGTGAGGTGTGGTCAAACATCCTCCTCTGTTTGATCATCAAATCCCAGGATGGTTTATGTTGGAAGGRACTATCTTATTCCACCAYCTTCCACCATCCCAGGCTGCTCCAAGCCCCATCCAAGCTGGCCTTGGACACTGCCAGGGATCCAGGGGCAGCCACAGCTGCTCTGGGCACCCTGTGCCAGGGCCTGCCCACCCTCACAGAGAAGAATTTCCTAAAGTTTAAACTTTAAATCCATTATCCGTCTTGACACCCTCCTCCGGACACCCTTTTCATACAATTAGGGTGACCTAAGRTGCACAACAGCTTCTGCCAGTGCAGCACTCACACTGTCACGATGGGTTATGGGAGTTCCTCCCTAACATGCCCAGCAGAGACCTTCTCCTGCCTCCGAGGAATCCAAGGAGCTCCATGTGGACAGTAAATAATGTTGTCTCATTGGGATGACAATCCTATCTCCTCTTTTTGAACCATTACCAGAGCAAGAGCAAATTCTTCCAGCACAAATCTGGATGCCTTCCCCAGCAAGACCACAAAGCTCTGACTCTGCCATGCTCCAGTGGAATGGGGGACTGCAGGCCTGAGCTCTACAATTCTGGTTTTTCTGTTTATACCATCCTTGAGTGGTCACTCTTGCTCTGTCCTGAGGCACCCACGTGCTCCAGGAATGTGAATCATCTTCGCTGTTTCATAACGTGAAGCCAGGTGGAAACTTCATCCAGCAAAAATGTAAACACGAGCAGCCCTGTGCTCCTGTGCCACCCTGGCTTGTACTGCATTAATTACACTTCTTCCTTTGTCCARCAAAGCTGGTCACAAATGCTGTGCTGGGAGAGTCCAGGAGGAGACACTCATAGTCTCCTGTGGGGATTTGGGGGTGGATATTTACATTTATGTTGCAGAGAAACCTCCTTCAAACCAGGAGGTTTTGGACTGGGTACAGAAACCTGTTAGACACAAATATTCRGTAATCATGAGTTATTTGCCTTTCTGCTTCTCCAAAATCYTGGTTTTGACTTGAAACCTATTGCCTCAGTAATAGTCATTTAACGACAGATTCTTTTAATTTATCTTCTGGTAGAAGGCTCCAGCAGTCAATTTATGAGAGTTTGTCTCCATGACAGAAACTTACTTTTTGTTTTTAAATGCAAACACAGCCCTGGATTTATTCCCATGAATCTAAGAACATGTTGTTGTGATTTTTTTTTTTTTGAAGAAGGACTTAGAACTAGGCTCATGATTAATTCACCAAATTAAATTAAACCAGTTGGCAACTCTGATTTAAAGTTGGCTCATTTTCACCCATCTGACTTCAAAATGGCAGAATGGATTTTGCTCAATGTTTAGAAGAAAAAAGAAGACAAGAATTTGCCTTGGGAGAAAGAATAAAAATATGGAATAATAATAGCATGTGTCCTCCAGTGTTAAGCAGAAGCAGCACCTTGCCAGCAGGTGCACAGCAGGTGAGGGATGTCTTTGCCAGCCCACGGTGGTGTCCAGGTGCAGAGCTGAGACGCCACAGCAGTTCCTGCCCCAGCAGGAGCGTGGTCAGTGCTGCTGAGCACAGTGCTGACCTCCTGCCCTGCCCTGCTGTGCAAACCCAGGGCACAGGAATATTTCTCTGTCTGCTCTGGGGTGCCCTGACACCCATGGGAGCTCTGACTCTGACCCTCATYCATGGAGAAAGTTTCCTAAAGACTTCAAGATAGACTGGAATCCACAAAAGTGGGAAATAGATTATAGAGAGCAGTGTAGGTGTGTCACTTGGTGAGAAATTGAGGTTTTGGGATTTTTAGTGTGTTGTGGATGGWAGCAAGATGGAGGGCACAGGGTGTTGTCCTGGGTTTCTTCTTCCTTCTTCTTCATGGGTGGCATTTTGTAATAGGGTGGAAAAATCCACATTGTGGGMTCTGTGGGATCAGTTATTGGGTTAAAAGGGAAAAAAATCCAGGTGTCAGTTCTTAATTGGATGGTTTAGTCTGAAAAGACCGTGAAACAAGAGATTGTTGGCCATTTTGTGCCTTGCTGCAGAACTCATGGTTGTGAGACTGTTTTACTGATAAGAAATAATAAACACCTGAGTCCCAACACGAACTACCTGACCCAGGATGACATTATGATGCTTGTATCCCCAGTCATTGTTCTGTTTATGCTGGATATTATGTTCTGTGCCTTCAAGACTGGCTCTGAAAAGCGAAGTTTTGTTTTGTTATCAGCCTGCTCACTCCTCCACAGTCGGAGGGACACAGACAGGGCAGTACATAGCGCTGCTTTTGCTTTTTGCTTTTGCTTGTTAGTTAGTTTAGCTAGGCAGTCTGAATTTTCCCTGGGCTGTTTTTCTTTCCTTTTCTTGAACCTGCTCTGGACTGGGGCCTGGCAAGCACCAAGAGCTTGCACCTTGCGGCCTACTGGGGCCTACGCTGGGCAGCAGCCATCCCCAGCACCGGAGGGACTGAGAACAGAGCGACCACCCCCAAGAGAGATTTTCTGAATTTGTCATCTTTTTCAGAGTGGTGAAAGGGTGGTGTCATCCACTATTGTTTATTTTGTGTGCTGGGGGGTGCTGTGCCTGTTAAATAAACAGGTTCTTTCCACTCCTCTCCGAGGAATCCTTCCCGAACRGGTTGGGGGGAACCGTGTGGGTTTGCTCCCGTTTCTGGTGGGGCCCCTTTGGAGGTTTTCTCCCAAATTTGCCCTTAACCAGGACACTGCTGTCCCAAGTGCCTTCAATCCAGACCCAGAGGAACTGATACCCTGCAACCAAACTGCACCTGCAGCACAGCCTGCAAACCAGCACCTGGCCAAGGCCAGCAGCAGCAGCAGCAGCAGCAGCAGCAGCAGCAGCAGCTCCCTGTGCACCGCTGCAGCCCGGGGAGGGCTCCTCTGTCTCCCCATGGCAACGGGGAGAGGATTCCAGCTGAAATGTGCTCATCCTTCCCGGCAAAGCTCAGAGTGAGAGCGTGCACAGCGGGAGCCTGTGGGCGGGTGAGGATCTGCCCCCTGGCACCAGGGATGGGTGTCTGGGTCCTTTCCAAGCTCTGGATCTCAGCACTGAAATGCTGGGTTTGCTGCACGCACTCAGCTCTTCCCTCAGTGCTGCTGCTGCACAGGTTTTGGTTGTGGTGGATGAAGAACTGCCTTGTGTTATCAAAAAACAGGGTGCCCCCAGCCAGGGGATGATTGGTATCTGACTGCAAGGCTTTGGAATGCTGAACACTCACTTTATTATTCTATATTATATTACATTGCAACTATGAGAGGAATACTGGACTTGTCTTTCCAAACAAGCTGTGGGTCTGCTGGTAGATCAAACCAGCACTGGGAGATAAAAGAAACAGTGGGAAGGMTTCCACTGATTGATGAATGGAAAAAGMTATTTGCTTTTACAAATAAACTTTAGGTTTGCTGATAAATGAAATTAGACATTGAAAGATGAAAGAAACAATGGGGAAGAAAACCCCTAAATTCTGTACAAATTAAAAATTAAAAGGGAGGGTTATACATTAGAGGGAAATCTTCGGTATCAGGTGTTTTGGGAAGTCTGAACCTCTCAAGTACCTCAGAAATGGGGAAAGAGAGAAGGGAAATGTGCCCAGGAAATTGCGATAAAAAGAAGGCTGTGTCCTCCAAAAATTTGAGAGATCCCAGGGGAATGCCCCATGACTTCTCCCTTTATTTGAATAAAGTAAAAGGACTCCTCTGTCTCCTTTTTGGACATAAACCTCTGGTATTTGTGGATTAATTTTCCTAACAACTATATYAAAGAGAGATACTATACTAAATCATACTACTAACTGAAAAACTCCTGACTGCAGACCAACAGTCCACACAGCTTGGACTTGATAGGTTAATTAACATAAACATTCTCTTCTAGAATCCAATTACTAGATTCTTTCAGGTAAACAATCTTCTTAACACATGTGCAAAACACCAGGAGCAGCAAGTAGAGATAAAAATTGTTTTCCCTCTGTGCTTCTCCAGGAAAAAACCTGAGAGAGAGAATTATGTCTCTGCTCAGAGAATGTGAATGCCATATCGTGTCTGCCTTGTCTGCTGGTATGTATTGCACTGGCTTGCACTTTCTAGTTGTTCTTGCATGTTTACCTGACACCTCTCACCCCAGAGACTGCTGCAGATGAGCTCTCCTGTTGTCCCACAAGTGCAAGGGCAGGGGAGAGGGACGGGTGGATCCTTTTTCCACAAACCATAGGACCCTGGCTGTAGCCAGACCCTTCCTTGACAAGGTAGAATGAGCTTTAGGGAGCTCTTCTAAATCCTGGTCTAGGACCTGGCCAGTAAACACACAAATGGGAGTAGTATTTCACATATAGGCCAACTTCACCAAGAAGTGAAGTTTTGATCCTAGAGCTGAGATGACCATACAAAACCACTGACATAAATCACATTTTTAACCAGGAGCTTCTCTGGAGACTCTTTTTAACAGCTACAGATTTTGCTTTTGTAATTTGTTCCTTCATTGTTGCAAGGCCAGACTCCTTCACTGTGCCCAGTGTGGTGTCAAGACTTAAGCAATCCCATTTTCCAAGGCTGCTGCAGACCCTGGCAGGATGCATGTCAGCAATGTCTGTTGCAGGGTTGTTTGTCCCTGAGCACATCAGCTTTGTTTGAAGCAGGGTTTTGGGGGGATTTTGGCCACATTTTGGAGGTATTAGTTCTTCAGTTTGATGGAGAAGGAGCCTTCCTCCTTTCAGCAGACACAGCCTGGGATGCTGAGTGTGTTTGGAGCTGCCTGCCCAAGGGACCCTGGAGCTGTGGAAAAGCCCTGTCTTCCCACASAGCCTTTTGCTGTGAGAATTGGAATATCAGAGCTGGCTTTGGACAGCAATGTGGGCTCTCTCCAGGCTGTTTCTGACTGCACAGCTCTGTTTGAGGGGACAAATCCACAAGTGGGATTGGAGGTGAAATCCTCTGGCTGGTCYTGCATTTCCCCTGGGTGACAGGAGCATGTGGAACTGTTGATATTTAAGTTGTTGACGCAGTGCCTGGTGGAGGCAGCTGCTGCAGCACCACCTTTGGAGAAACCTCTTGTCTGGGGCAAAGGATCCAAACCAAGCTGCCAGCACAGAATGYCCAGGCTGCCCCAAAGCAGGCACTGGGGCTGCAGCTGGGTCGAGTTGGTGGTTTCTGTTCTCCAGGCTGAGGGTGGCTTGCAAGGACTTTGCAGCACAGAATCTGTCAGATGACATTTCACAAGCCAACTGGCTGGATAATGTTTGCTGTTCTTTTTTTTTTCCCTTCAAAAAATCTGCATTTTGTCAAAAAACTGTAAAAAAATGTCAAGTTGCAGTGATTCAAATGAAATGCTCTTCAGTTGCATTGAAATAAGAGACTTTATTTCATTTAAGTTTCAGTATCAACTCTGCTCTCAATTTGTCTCTCCCTGAATTTCCATTCCTCTGCCTTTGCTTGTCTGAAATTAGACAATGAAAATGGTGCTGATATAGATAAAAACATAATTTATTCTTGAAGACAAAATGCTCCAAAGACACACCAACAAAAAATGAAATCTTTTTGACATCAAAGATTTCACATGCATTAAAGATATCACTTTAAAATTTCCAAATAACTCTTCCTTTCTTTTTAGAATCTCTAGTCTCTCCCATATTGAAGAGACTAAATTTGCTTTAATGCATGGTAGCTGGCAGAGCAATGCACTAAACTCTGCCTTGTTGCTCCCTTCCAAACTCTTGGAGGTTGATCTGCAGAGGCATTTCCTGCAAATGGAGTTAGGAGAGCTTGGACTGACATTCTTCCATGCTGTTATACAAAGTGATCTTGAGGATTTCTTCTTTCCAGCCTCAAGAGAATTTCCAGGATAAACCAGTYTGAATATGCTTTAATGTCTTTACAAACTCTGCATGTCACTTTGGATATTATTATTGCACAACTTAAATGCCCAAACTGTTGAAAATCCAGAGGAACTTGGGTGCTTTAATCACTTCAGAACCTGTAAAAATCACTGTTTGAATAGTCAATAAGTTTCCKAGCACCATTAATGCTCATTAATAATTGCCTTTTGTTGGGGAGCACAGTCTCTTTAGCTTCCATCTATGCTTTTGGGGAGGACGAGGCCCTCAAGAGTGTGGACACACAAGCCTGAGGAGCAGATGTCCAACTCCCRTGTCAGGTTTCAAATAACTTAATCTTTCAGCAAGCAGGGAGTCAGTGCTTCCTGCTGATCCCATATTTGCTTAAAGCCGAGGTTTTACAGGGAAGAAAGAGGCAAGAAGAGAGGGCAGTGATGCTCCCAGRGCTTCCCCACTGCTGGGGCTGCAGCTGCAGCCTCTGAGCTCAGCAGGGCTTCAGGGCTTTTAGAGACAAGAACTGTCCTAATGGCTGGTGAGGAGAGGGGAAAGTTGAATTGGCAGATTTGAGGAAAAGAAGAAAATGGTTTTGTGTTATATATACACTTCAGTGAAAGAAAATAATGTCCAAAGACAAAAAAAAAGAAACCTTCATCCCCATTACCTGTGAAATATCAGAGTTTTTTTGCTGAGTGGGTGGTGAGTTCAGTCAGTGTTGGGGAGGGGAACCAGGGCTGGATTTCACATGCTGGGTGTTGAATGCAGTTCCTAGCATGACTTTTATCCCTGACTTTCCATCCAGCAGCCACACTGATCCCACTGGCAGTAGGTCCAAGCTGGGARGGGCTCTGGACACGGGGATGCCCATCTAGAGCATTTCAGGCACTGCAAATATCCCTGTTTTCCTGCCTGAGCAGGGGGGAGCAGCAGTCTCTGCTTCAGGGGTGCAAGGATGGCCCTGTCAGTGGCAGCAGCATCCCWGCAGCATCCCTGCATGGTTGGTTTTGTATTTCTGACCTTACATTTCTGCTCACACCACACAGGTGTGGAGAACTGAGCCTGGGTGGGGAATGGATTTTAGGCTGGTAACATCCCTTTGCAGCCCAGGGAAATGAGGATTCAAAGCCAGCTCTCTCCTTTTCCTGCCATCATCACTGACCACAATCCACCCCTGCCAGCACCCCCCATGTTCCCACAGTCCCTCCCTGGGTGACACCAGAGTCCCCCAACCCCCTGGCTGGACAGGCAGCCTGACTTGAACATCCTAAGACCTCTGGATGGCCTTTTGAACTTCCAAACATGAATTTGGGAGCTTAAGTCTGGTCACTAAATACCTCCATATCTTGCTGGAAGTGCATCAGTCATTTCTGAGAAAGGTCTTGACTGGTTCCCTTTTGTTCAGCATGGCAAAGCCTGCAAGAGCTTGAATATCTCACTTGCTTTTGGAAATAGGAGTGAAGAGCCCTTGAAAATGAAGAATTCCTGATCTTCATTCCTCGGAGTTAGGGTAAGTCACTCACCTTGTGGTGGAAAAACAAGAGTGGGAATTTATTCTGATTTTCCCCTCTGCTCCAGGCAGTGTCATGGAGCTTGAGCACATTCCAGCTCTTGGTTCAAGCCAGCAGAACTCTTGGAAATGCAGAAAACTTTGCTTAGGTCTTAGCAAAGCCCTTAGGACACACCTTTCAGGTGGCATTAACACAGCTGTGTTTAAAGCTCAGGACAAGCTGGAGTCCTCTCTATGGCAAGGCCTAAGACAGTGCCTTGGAAATGGAAACAGGGAGAACACTCAGACCAGCAGAGAGGAGTTGATTGTTTCACCTTCAAAAGCTGTATTTTATAGGTGTTACTTTTGTTCTGGGTAGGAAAAAAAAAGCACAAACCCAAAAGGCCACGTTCCCTAACCAGCAGTGTTCAAGTACATTTATGTCCACATACAACATTTGTTAAAAAAGAAATTCTTTTGTGTGTTTTAACACCTTTGTTCAAAAAAAAAAAAAAAGAAAAGAAAAAAAAAGAGAGAATAAATCAATGTAATAAATTAATGTACACATTACATTATTTTGGCACTGGTATGGACCATTTTTAAAAACATTTGCTGTTAGTATTTATCATGTTTGTACAAAATTGTAAACTCTTTTCAAGTTTGTTGGTTTTTTTTCACTTTTGTTCATCGTCACTTTTCAAAAACTGTCACTACAGGAACAGAAACACCCCAAATAAAACCSCAAAAGGAAATCAAGGCAGCTCTCCCTGGCCCTCCCCACCCTTCCCCCTGCCCTCCTGCCCGCCGTCCCTGGAAGAAGCTGAAGGGACAGGTTTTGAAAGCACCTGGCAGCCATTGGTGACCACGTCCTTCCCAGAGCCCTCCAGGCTGCCCTGGGCTCCCACAGACACAGCAGAAAGTGCCACCCACCAGTCACACCTTCCCACCTCTAGAGCAGACAAAGATGGCTCTTTAGGTCATTTTATTTTATTTCTTTGTTGGTTTTTTCCCTTTTTTTGTTGTTTTCTTTTTTTTTTTTTTTTCAAAAAAATTTTTCATTTAAATTATTTTTTTTTAATCATTTTTTTTTTTTCTTTTTTTTCCCCTTTTTTTTACATTAGTTAAAGCAGAATCTGCTTTTGTGAAAAAAGACAAGGATCAAGGTCTTATTTCATGCAGAAAATGCAAATTAAAGATCATAAAAATGGGTGGCTTGTTCTGGGTTGGTTTTTTTTCTTTTTTTTTTTTTTCTTTTTTTTTTTGTTTTTTAATAACGCTGTACAGGATGCAATGCAGCCACTCAGAGTATGTTAAGATGGTTCACAGCAGTCCCTTTGACAGCACACTTTGACACTGACATTGATCCTCCTGCCCTCTTGCTGTCCAGCTGTTTGGATTTCAGGCCCCAGCAATTGTCCCCAGCCAGAGAAGACACTGCGGCTTCTTCGTCTTTGGGAGGGAGATGGGTGGGTGCAGCTGGAGAGGATGAGCCAGAAATGGAACAGATTTTCCTGGGGAGATGCCCCAGCCTTGTTTYCGTGTCTTTTTTGGTGCACCATCCCTGTGGTGAGCACACTGGGAGAGGGTGTTTGCCCTCCAGGAGCTGGGTTCTCTTTTGGCAGGGGATGTGATTTCACACAAAGACACAATATTGTGATGTGCCAGGCAGTAGGAAAAGGAAATAAAAGTAGAACAACCCTCCCCACAGACCCCACCACAGCCCTGCCACCAGGGTGAYGTGTATTTGCCAGAGGCTGGGGTATTTCTGGGTGACTCCTGAGGCTTTCCTTTATCCTCAGTTTTTTCATTTTCTCCTCCAGCACCTAGCTTCTCATCCTCCCAGGTAACAGAAACCCTTCCCTGTGACAACTGCTGAGCCTTTCKAGGGGTTTGCTCCCTCAGAACCTTCCCTTTTGGCCTGCCAGGCACACCCAGCCCAGTGAAGCTCTCAGATCCAGGCAGGATTTCAAAGAGATATGCAGGTGTCAGGTCTGCTCCTGTGCTCAGACTTGAGCAAGACATGGGGCTTTGCTGGGCTGGGACTGTGTGGGTTTAATCTCTGCTTTGCCCATCCCTTTCTTGCTTCAGTGCAAGTGAAATGGGAGAGGGAAAGGTTGCCAACTCCCTTGCTAACCTTGCTAGCCTTGGCAGGGGCTGAAACTCAGGGATTGGTGCCCAGTCTCTGCTCATGGGAGACTCTGGGACACATCTTCCTTCTGTCTGCCTCAAAACCCAAGGGCCACAAGGGCGACAGGATCTCTAACAAAAGCCTGAAAGCTGCACTGGCAGAAGAGCTATTCCTGTCCAAAACAGCCCCGTGGGTCCCCAGCTGTCCCTGAGGCAGTGGTCCCCAGGCTGTCAGGTTCTGTRGGACTCTGTTTCTGGGGAAAAGAGGCTAAAGCATCACCAGCTGTGGCAGCACCAGCTCTCTCACAAGGTGCACCTTGGGCTCCCACCTGACATGTCCCAATACTATGCACCAGGAGTAACCTGTTTGCCCCAGCACTGAGACCTTCTGACCTCACTGGGAGAGGCCATTGCAGGGCTCCAGCCCAGCCAGGGGATGGTGGTGAGGGAGAAAAGCCCAGCCAGAGGCACCATCCCCTACAGGTGAAATGAGAGGGCTCCTTTAGGGACAGAGCCAAGACAAGCAAGTTCATCCCAGCGTGGMGCAGAGCATCTGTCAGTGCAGGGGCAGTGCCAGCTCCCTTCCCTGCAGGCAGGAGACCAGCCACAGAGAGAAAAGCCTCTGCTAATCTGGACAGGCTGCTCCTGCTGCTGGAAACCCTGCTAACCTGAGACAGGCTGCTCCTGCTGCTGGAAACCCTGCTAACCTGAGACAGGCTGCTCCTGCTGCTGGAAACCCAGCCAGTGCCCTGGCCTGAGGCCCCAAGGGCCATCAGCATCACAACCAAGGTAAGCACAGTTTCCTTCCTTGCTGGCCTGGCTTCTCCCAGCCCATGGATCCCCAGACCCTCCCTGCAGCTCATCAGCACCATGAGCCATGTGATGGCACATCCAGCAAAGCACACGCTGGGCAAAGCATGTCCAGAGGGCTGGGAGAGCCAAGGAAAGGATCTTTGGTCTTTGTGCCTGGACACTGTCCATCAGACACCCAGCAAGGCTCCCAAAAATCACRGACCCAGCATCTAATGAAGTGAAACAATTAACTCTGGTGCTTCCCCACRTCAGAGCACTGAGAGCTGGGAGGCATTAGGCTTCACAGAAGACGAACCAACACTGTTTAAAACACATACTGGAAGAGAAATTATTGTCCCCTTCACAAAAATAATGTTACTCACCACTATACTGTTTCAACCTTTCTGAGGGAAAAGTCTGCCAGCATAAATGCCAAGCTCAGCCTGTGCAAATGATAAAATGTGCATCCCTGGATCATAAATGGGTCTATCACGTCTCCTCTCCTCACTTTGTCACACACATATTCATATTATTCACTGGGTGCTTTCTGCCCCTGGCACTGGTGAGTTGTGGCTATCTTAGATGGGAGCAGACAGCCCATGGCATGGGGCTGGGGAGGGGAGCTTTGGGGTGCTTTGGGGTGCTTTGGGGTGCTGTGGGTCCATTGGGGAGCTTTGGGGTGCTGTGGGTCCATTGGGAGCTTTGGGGTGCTGTGGGTCCTTTGGGAGCTTTGGGGTGCTGTGGGTCCATGGTCTCTGTGGTGACAGTCCCAGATTCTGGGAGCAAGGGGCTGCCCTTTGTGGCAGAGCGCAGGGCAGGGCAGGAGCTCACACAGGTCCCCATGGTTTTGTCTCAGCAAAGCACCTGCCCTTGGCTCCCCACCAGCGCTGGTGGCCTGGTCAGCAGCAGAAAGGGCTGAGGGGGCTCTGGGGCTGTCCCATGTTGATGCACTCCAGCCTTTCTGCTGAAGAATGGCCTTTCCTAAGAGGACTGAGACTCTCCTTAGGTCTGCCTTGCACATCAAGTGTTGGTTTGCTTTTGGTCTTGCTGCAATAACACAAACAACAGGACATTTATTGGCCCCACTGCAGAGAAGCCACACGTTCTGCCCCATGGAGGCAAAACTGCCCTCTGCTTTTCCAAAGCACTAAACACAAGACAGGCAACTTCAGTTCAGGCTCCCACTGCCTTTACTCCATCTGCATTATCCCATTTATCCAAGGGACAGCTGATCCCATCCTCCCCTCCCCACTACATCTCCAACCACAGTAAGGCATGATGCGGGCTGGCTCTGGGAAGAGACCCTGTGCACAAGAGACTGGGGTTTAGCACACAGCCTCCTCCTGCTGGCCTCAGGGGTGGTGGGATCAAACACTGAAAAGTTACTTACATACCATCACTTCCACCTCTACTGCCCACCTCTTCTGTGCTGCACTCACAGGTGGATCAGGGAGCCAGCCCCAGGGTCACCATCCCAGCACCTCTGTGCAGGCACAGGCACAGGTCTGCCCTCCAATCCTGTGGGAAAAGTCTGGGGAAATGGTTATAGTAGCCTGAAGGTCAGTGCTTCTTTATTGTACTTGTCACCTTTCAGCTGTTCTTTACTTCTGAATGTACAGAACCATTTTTATTTGGTTTACATCAAGACATTAGAAATCAAACATTTTTTTTTTCTTTAAAAAAAAAAAAGGAACAAAAGGAAATGAAAAATAAAACCCAACACTATATACATCTTCTCTTCCCCAGTCTCTGCTCCCTTCCCTCCCACCTTTCCACCCTCCCTCCCTCCCAGCATCTGCGTTAGGTCCTGCTTCCAACACATTGGTTTCACATCTCTCACCCAAACCATGCCCCATCCCAACTTTCACATCTACTGTAAAGACATCCTGCCCTGCTTGGTAAGGCCAGTTTCCTCTCCCAGAAAGCATTTGGTAACCAGCAGGACATTTCTTGCCTCGTTGTCTCTGGTGTGACCCCAGGGCAGGGCTCAGCCGTGCCCCAGCCTGGCACAGYGGTCACTCCCCTGCACATCTCAGCCCAGCTCCTGCAACTTTGTCTGGATGCATCTGATTGTCCCTGCCCCCAGGGACTGAGCTCTGCTGATGGCCAYGCGCCCTGAGTCTCCCTCTGTCCCTGTTGCTGCCCTCCCTGTCCCCCAGAGAGGACAGGCTGTGCCCACCAGGGACTGCTGCCATGGCTGGGCTTCCTGGAGTGCTGCCTGCAGCTGGGCCCAGCCTGTCTGACTCAGGGGTGTCCCCAGTGCTCCAGTCCCTGCAAACCTGTTGTATTGCACGTATATTTTCAAAAGCTCTCTCCTATTTGCTCTGCTTCTGAAGTTGCAGCTCTCTCCCACCAAGCACCTTTTCCTCAAGCCCTCCTCTCCATCAGGACTCCAGTAACCACCTTCCCTAAGCCACTGTCCTTTGGCCTGCAGCTCCAGAGGCTTCAATTCTGTCTGAAAACAGCTCAGAGATTTAAACCCCTTTCTCCTCCCCACAACAAACAGAACAAAACCAGCTCCCTTCCCCACCCCGTATCTCCTCCTGCCAGACCCTCTGGAGCAGATCTGGTCAAACAGACTGGCCAGATCAGTTCCCTTCCTGGCTCTGTTGCTGGGAAGTGGATGTGCTGTCCATTGGACAGAGGAAGTGCCAAGCCTTGGCAGGTTCCCTACTTATTTGCAAGACATAAGCTGCTGGCGTGGTGTCAGATGTGCATGCAAGAAAGTTGGACGCCATTTAAAACCTACAGTCCTGTTTGTTTCATGCACTGTCAACTTATCCTATATACACTAGTGGCTGGTTTATGCTCAAAGCCATGAATATAAAGGTTTACATCTTCCTTTTACCTCAGTAACCAAAGCTTTTCTGTCACCCATGGAATAGCAGGGGTTTGCTAGCAGGGCTTGTTTCCCTCTTCTGCACTTCCTCTCATTGTCTTTTCATCTCTCAACACTCAAGGCAAAGGGGGGATAGGAAGGGGACAGGCAGAATTACAGTCCCAAGGTCCCAGTCACTAAAGGTCCCTGAGTGACAGCACTATACAGTATCAGAAAATGAAGCAATAGAGTTGTGTTGGCCATGTATGTCCTGAGAGAGATTTCATTTCTATTTCTGCTCCTCCTTCTCCTCTTCCACATGCCTTCCCTGGGCTGTTACACATGGAAAAGGTGCAAAACATTCTCCCCCAGCCCGGCCCCCTCAGGCAGCCCAGAACGCCCTTCATGTTCAAATGCTAAAAAGCACAACCCAGCAAGCAGCAGTCCAGCCAACAAACCAGGCCCTGAGCATTGCCTCCTGCACCACTGCAGCAAAAGCCAGAAGCAGCTCCACCCTGGAAAAAGACTCACAAACCCTTTTCCCCCCCCTTTCGCCTCTGTGAAGAAGGGAAGGGCAGCAGTGAGCACGCCAGATGCAGCATGGAAATCCCCTCCGCCTTTCTGGTAACACTCATGCTTGTGATGGCTTGAAACCTCCGAGCCTCGAGCATCAGTAAAACGCTTTGTTTTCCCTTCTCTATGTCCTTTCTGGGTCTCTGGACCTCAAAACAAGGCAGGGGTTGTTGCCTTCCTTAGGGGTGGAGCAGGCAGCTGTGGAGGGGGACACAGGTGCCACCTCGCTTTGTGAGCAGAGCATTCCTAAAGGTCTTCAGCATCCTTCCCTCCCATTTCCTATTCCTCATCCCATTCCCAGGACTCTCTGTTGTTCTCCAGCACTCTGCCCCATCACCAGCAAAGTATAAGGCAGCTCCTGAACTGTCACCAGTCCTGACCACACACTCTTTGGCAAAGATCATTGTGTTGGACCCAAAAGTCCAGGAGTCTGGATGTGCTGACTCTGTGAGTAACACTGACCTGGTAACACCAAGTTAGAAACATTCAAAGAGAGAAACTAGGATGACTCCTGATAAGAAAGAGAGCCCAGCCAACAGAGAACAGAGGCCACAGGAGTCTGGCTCCCAGTCCCGGCAGGAGAAGAAATCTGCTAAGCAGAGCTTTTTTCCCTGGAAAGCTTTTGGATTGTCACTGGGCTCAACCCTGGATTGAAGCCTCCAATATTAAACACAGCCTCCCTGTACCTGATCTCCAATTTCTGGAGGCTGTACCTGCAGGACACTGGTCCCTCAGGACCCCAACCCATGTGGGGCTCAGCTCTGAGAAGCACAGAGCATCCCTGGGGTTTGCATCATCTGKGCTGGCCCTGCCAGCCTCTGGGGCCAGCTCAGACTGCTCTCAGGTGCCTAACTCRTACCACACATTTGTCAGGCTTTTACTACAACTGTCAGATTCCTGGAGTTCCTGAGTCATCTTCCTCAGCTTCAGAATTTCTTACCCCACAGCCATTTGTTTTCCCTCCAATCTTAATAGGATTTTTATAACTGCCTCTTTTTCTCTGCACTTTTATCCTTCTGACCACCCTTTACATTGCAATCACATATATAAAGGGTAATTTTTATATATCTTATTGAATCATCAATCACCTGGTAAGGCTCCCCTTGCAAACTGGACCTGCTGATAAGCAGTCTCCATGTGGGAGCTGCAGCCATGCCATGCTGATATCCACTGACATTCTACTGCTGCTGTCATAAAGCACAACTTTATGACTTCCATTAAAGCATTTAAAAGATATTTCTGAATAGAATCACACTAGGAAATGTAACTTTCTCCACTGGCCAAGCTTTAAATTCCTGCATATCAGGTAGACAGAACTACCTGATCCTCCAGACTCCTACTCCTATACAGACCCATACAGACCATGAACTGCAGCAATTTGGGGAAAACCCATCCCCAACAGCTCTGCTCATGGATGGGGAAACCAGCAGGAGACTGTTCTGCAGGGCAAGGGAGAATCTAAGTCTCATTTAACAATTGTGCTAAAACCTTGGTGAGTCCAGGCAGGCCTGGGCAAAACATGTGCATGCATGAACATGAGAGAAGGGGACAGACACACGGGGAAGGGGGGATGCTCTACTCTTATGCTTCAGATTCTGCATAAGACACATTACTGATATAAAAATAACAATAATTACTCTGATGAAGCCTGATCCTGCTTCAGCCAAGTCCAGGCAAAACTTTCCCTGACTTTAGTGTTACTGGGTCAGGCCTGGAGAGATTCACATTTTCATAGTATTGTACAGGCATAAATCAGTGAATGAAATATGTGCATCAGGGTCATCTGAAAAACAGGAGTTTCCCTGGTCTCAGAGGATCACTCTGCTCTCCCAAGCAATGGGAATCAAGGAAGAGGGAGGACAATGCTAGTAGGAAAATAAAAGGATGGTTGACTAAGGGCAATGTGAGTGTGGGTCTGACACGAAAAAAACTCAATCAGGTAAGAACAAGGTTCTCATCATTATTCTAGGAATGGCAGAATGACCCTAGGGTTAAAGTTTTGCACTTGTGAATTTAACATTTTCATGGCTTTTATTAATATTATCAGGGAGATTATCAATCATCAGTGATTGCCAAAGTGGCCAATAATTCAGTGATTTTCCTGAAAGTCACTGGCTCCTTTGGGAAAGTCAGACCTTGCTGTCCAAGGCCAAGTTCCCTTCTTGTACCTTCCTYAGGAATGCCTGTGGATGAAAGCTCCTGGAGACTCAGGGGCTTCCACAAGCACCAAGCTCAGCATTTTCACTGCAACCTTCCCCCTGCCCAGCCTTTGGAGACCATCATCTTCCAGTAGGATGATGCTCCATGGAACCCCACCTCATCCTCAGCTTCATCATCTGCAAGGAAGGGCACAGGGTGCTTTTTTCTACACTCTGTACATCTTAACAGACATAAAGGGAAGCCTGGTAGAAGCAGCACAGATCAGAGGCTGCCAGCCCACCATTCGCTCCTGAACTTCCTAGGAAAGGGGATCATTATCATTTCCCTATTTTTTTCATCCTGAAACATAACAAAGTTAAATGATATCCAGCCTTTCCTGTGCCTTGATGCAGGCTATGGTCACTCAGAGGGCTGGAATGTGGATCACTGTCTGGAATAAGGAACAGGGAGAGGGGGAAAGGGTTGGATTTTTAGAGTCCTGCAACTGCTTTTCTCTCCAGGCTCAGTAAGGAAGATGCAGGGTGGGGATAACTAGGAACAACCCCTCCTCTGAGGACTGAATCAGCTTAGTCTCCTCRAGATCAGATGCCAGCAGTGAACAGCAGCACTGCCCTATTGCTGATCSCCAAATCCCTCTCTTCCCTCGGCAAGTGCCACTTTGCACACTCYGCCTCCCCAGCTCTGCCTCTGGAGCTGGGATCCCGACCTCCAACCTGGTGAAGCTGCAATGAGCAAACAAACCCCTGCTAGTCCCTCCCTCCCCCAAACACACTGCCAGTTAAATGTCATCTGTGTTCTCTTTCTACAAAAGATATTACAAAACCCCCCTCCCCAGCCCCCCTCCCCAGAAAACATGCTTGCGCACACACATCCATGGACACACGTGCCCACACACACACACACACACACAGATGCTCCACACACACACACTCACACAGGAAAAACAGCTTGCAAACTCCTGAAGGTGGAAAAAGGCATCTTGCAAATGTGCCTTGGTTTTGATAAGTTCCCTCCTCCCCCCCCATAAACCCCACATTGCCCCTTCCCTCCCAAATAATTGCCTCGTCTTCCCCTCCCTTCCCAGCTCTTCCAAAATAAATATTCTTTTTATTAGTTGGTTTAAAAGACTCTTTTAGGCTTGTAAGCAAGAGAGAGGGAGAGAGAGAAAAAGAAAAGAAAAATCTCATAGTGTGAGAATGAAACCCCATCATCTCATGAATCTATGAAAGAATTACATGAAGGGGTTAAGAACAGTGATAGAAGAAAGATTAAAAAATATATAATAAGACTGAAGAGTGAAAGATGAAATTCAGTAGTGAAATGGAAGTGAGGATAGAGCATTAGTGAGCACAGCCAAAGATAACCTATCGCCCCCATCAGTTTTTGACTCAATTTCTTTAAATCTCCCCCCTCTTTTTTTTTTTTAATTTTCTTGGTTTTGGGGTTTTTTTGTGTGTTTTTTTCTTTTTTTTTCTGTCTTTTTTTCTTTTTTTCTTTTTTTTTGTACAATGGTATAAGTCCTTCAGCAGGAAACCAAAATCAAGACAAACACATCCCTCCCTGAAACCAAACCCCCTCCCGTACCTTTCTCTCCCTTTACCCCACCCCACACTCCGTGGTTCTACATGTGCTGAAAAGAGAAGAGTAAGCTTAGAATAAATCTAATGAACCATAGGAATAAATGACAATGATAGTAAAGAGTAAAACCCAAACCCAAAAGACCACAACACTCCTGTGTTGTCATTGTCTGAGTGTCTGTCCCTATTATCTCTCTCAGAGGCCGCAGGCATCAATTTACATAGTACAACCAGTAAACAAGGTTGAAGAATCCAAAAGTGATTGGAAAAATGATCCTTGACCACTTGTCAATGGTGCTGACGTCTGTCAGGTCTGGGATTTTGAGCTTCAGCTTGGACGACCGCCGGCGCAGGCGGCAGTTGGCGCGGTTGCGGGCGGCGGCGTGGTGGCTCAGCGGGACGTGGCGGTCCAGGGTGGGGTGGTGGCCAAAGCCATCCCGAGAGGCCAGCGGCTTGCGGAACTGGATTCCTGAGCCYTCGAAGGACATGACAGAGTTTCGAGAGTCGCCCACGCTGCTCATCATGTCCGTGGCCAGCAGCTCRTTGTTCATCTCCAGCGTGCTGAGGAGGATGTTACCGTAAGGGTCAACCTGGGACGGGGAACACAGACACAGAGGTACTGGGTTGTGGCGTTCACATTCTTGGAAAAAATCCCTTTGCCCGGGATTTTTCCCCTGGGAAGTTGAGAAGCCTCAGAGAAAAGGAAAACAGTTCTTATTTCATTTGCTTTTCCTGTGTTTTGCTCCTTTGGAATGTGTTTGGAGATTGTTTMCCCCCAGGTGAGAAGAATAGCAGATTTGTCTTTACAAACAAGCTGTGGGTCTGCTGGTAGATAAAACCAGCACTGGGAGATAAAAGGATTCTACTGATTGATGAATGGAARAAGCTATTTGCTTTTACAAATAAACTTTAGGTTTGCTGATAAATGAAATTAGACATTGAAAGATGAAAGAAACAATGGGGAAGAAAAACYCCTGAATTCCGTACGAATTAAAAATTAGAAGGGAGGGTTATASGTTCAGTATCAGGYGTATCGGGAAGTCTGTACCTCTCAAGTACCTCAGAAATGGGGAAAGAGAGAAGGGAAATGTKCCCAGGAAATTGGGATAAAAAGGAGGCTGTGTCCTCCAAAAATRGGAGASACCCCAGGGGAATGCCCCATGGCCTCTTCCTTTATKCGAATAAAGCMAAAAAAAGGACTCCTCTGTCTCCTTTTTGRACATAAAYCTCTGATGTTTGTGGATTAATTTTCATAACAATTGGATTCTGGTGTGAGTTGTTTTCACTCTTTGGCCAATCAGGGCCAAGCTGTGTCGAGACTCTGAAAAGAGTCACGAGTTTTCATTATTATCTTTTTAGCATTTAGTAAGTATCCTTTATGTATTCTTTAGTATAGTATTCTTTAATATAATAYAGTATTATAAAGTAATAAATTAGCCTTCGGAAAACATGGAGTCAGATGCATCATTCCTGCCTTCATCRGGACATTTCCCAGCAAATACAATACTGGGTGTCCTGTGTACYATTAAGGGTGATTCTGAACAGATTTCTGGGGAGCAATACTGTTGGAAATTATATAACTTATAAAAAATTAACTTTAGTCATGGGTTGGTTCACCTTTGCCAAAGCGGGGTGGAAATTGAGGTTTCTCTGCAAAAAATTCTGTTCACTGAGGGTTTGAGTCTCACTGGGTGAGGCCTCAATCAACATAAAGAAGATTCCTAGATTCTGAGAGCTTAATATCTACAGGGTGGAGGTAGCCAGAAGACACACRGGAGATAGAGAGACATTAACAGATATTAAAGCCCTGGCAGGTTCCCAATCTGGGAAAAAGATTGATAAGAGAGCCAAAGAAYGAGGACCAAAAATAGCATTGAAGGAATCAATAGCCAATAGCAGATCAAATACTAAGAATTGTGTAATTCAGAACCAAAGAATGAAAATTTCTTTGTTTTTTTTTTTTTTTTAAACATATAAATATATGAAAATTCTGGTAAAGAATCACATGTGGTTGGAATGATTTCCACTGCACATCCTGGCCAGAATAAAGTAATGCCTGACTCATTAATACCTAAAAGATGGTGGGGAGTTCCTTTTCTTCCCCAGAGTTTGGTGACTATACCCCTGATGGGGTCATTTGTGAGCTCTGAACATGCTGCATTTGAGGGTTGTCCTCTGTTGCTGGGGTAGAAGGAGCAGCCACCTGTGCTTGCAGCAAATTTTTTAGTGGGGGAAGTCTGATTCTGCCAACATAGGAGGACCAAAAGCCACAGAGGGACTTTAGGCTACATCTGCCCCACGCAAGAGGAGGGTCCTGATGTGACTGGATGAGGATGATCAAGGCGGAAGAATTCCCAGTAATCACCAGAGAAGGGAAACTGGGGTTCACCTCTCATGATGAGCACAAAGACTGCTCTGCAGCTGTTCCAGATTGAAGGCCAGATGTTTTCTATTACCATACCAACTGTACAGCAGTTGTCTTTTGTCAAGTGGGCAGTTTGCCTTATCTCTCTCTCTGAGTGACCACAATCACTCCTCCCTTGGGAGGAGACATCTGCTGATAACAGCCATTGAATGTCCCTGCATGGCTGATAAGAACTACAGCATCCCATTGGGAGATGTGAGCCCAGAGGGAGGAGCCAAGCATTCCTGCCTGGATATAATCTGGAGATCCTGGAACACCAGCACGGCTTCTGCACTGGATTCCCCAGAGGAACAGCAGCTGCCTCTCCTTCCACTGGATCTCAGAGGAAGAATCCATCCTTCTCTACAGGATCCCTGCTCCAGCAGAGCCACCCCTGACACTGCAGGAGGGCTGAGCCACAATTCCAATGGGACTGCACCAACACCCTGACCCACAGGGTGTCAGGCTGGGTTCTGACACTGTCCCTGTTGGTTTAGTTTACTGCATTGTTTATTTTATCCTTTTACTTTCTTCCATATTAAAGCACTGTTATTTCCTGCTCCCGTTTTCTTTTTTTTTTTGCCTGAGAGCCCCTTAATTTAAAATTTATAGCAATTTGGAGGGGTGGGGAGGGTTTGCATTCTCCATTTCAGGGGAGGCTCCTGCCTTCCTTAGCAGACTCCTGTCTTTCCAAACCAAGACAGCAGCTCACCCAGTGGAGAGCCTGAATTCTCCTGGCACAATGAAAGGAGAGGACAAACCTGCTCTCTCACCCTCTTCTCCTCGTAGCGGTGGCGCTCGTTGTTGGCCTTGCTGACGCGCTCGCTCTGCTTCTTCTGCTGCCGCGGCCCTCGCCCGAAGAAGATGTAATTGACAAAAGCATACTCCAGGAGGGCCAGGAACACGAAGACGAAGCAGCCCATRAGATAAACATCAATAGCCTTGACGTAGGGGATCTTGGGGAGAGTCTCCCGCAGGTGGGTGTTGATGGTTGTCATGGTAAGCACCGTGGTGACCCCTGTGAGGAGAGGGCAGGTGCTCTGTTACCCATGTGGGATGGTTTCCTGGAATGCCATCCTCAGCTCCCACATCCCTCCTTCCAGCTGGACAGCCTCAGGAGGGATGGGAGCAGTCCAACTGTCGTTATTCTAAGCCCACGTGCCCACTACAAATTGCTGCAGAMAATGATCCAGCAGCAAACAGTTGGAGAAAGTGTCAAAGCTGAGCATCATCAGCATGATGGAGATCAGCATCCCTGTTTCTTTAAGTCCCCCTGATCTTCCCTCTTTCTCTCAGTGTGGTAGGAAACATTCAGTTTTGCTSTTTTTTACCCTCTTCTCCTCCTTTTTTTTCTCCTTCATGAACTCATCAGGCTTTACTGTGTGCTACTGAATACCTCAGCATCTTTGGCATCATGAGTTTATAAACTGCTGTGTCTTTCCAATGCCATGAATTGGAGAAAGAGTGAGGAGATTTCCTCTTCATGGCATTCTCTTTTTMTTGCCTGCCTTGTAGGCTTCTGTCCTTGACCCCATCAGTTCCCACCTTCCTCTCACCAGCTTTACCATTCATTACATCAATTATCACTTGGACACATTCCTCCCATGGTTCTCACACTCTCCTTTTTAGGCCTCCTCACATTTCTTGYATCTTAAATAAGCATTTTGTGAACACTTTTGTACCCATCTACTCAGTTCCAAAAGCCTGATTCACTATGATTACTCTCACAGCTTCAGTCCTCTTCTTCAGCTGCTTCTCAGACTCTTCCCTTCTCTGGACTGTCAGAGTGGCCTCAGACCTGCTTCTTTGACAGTCTTCTGCCAGCTCCAAAAACGTAGCAATGAGCCTTCACACTTCTTTTGGAGGTGATAACTCTTCCCTTCAACCTAGTCTTCCTCTGCTTCTCTAGCTGTTCTTACTACCTTGCTGATCTTCCTTTGTCCTTTTTTCCTCTTATCTCTCTGTTGGCAGCTCTAATACTCTCCATGACCTTAATTTGCTCCTGTGGTTTCAGCCCCACCTCTACAGTGATGGCTCTCTGTGCACCCTGGACCTCTGCTTGTCCTATTTCCCTTTCACCCTCACTGTGCTTTGGTGTCATTCCTGATAAAAGACTGAAAGAACTATTAGCCTTCAGTTGGGTAAACAGAAGGGAGATATATTTATATACACACACAATATGGTCTATATTTAGGCAGTAGTCTAAATATACAGAAATCTGAGGCAAGGAAAGGGAGAATAGAATGTTCTCCATGTCTCCATTAAGAAGCGGACAAATTGCAATGGAGACTTAGGGCAAAGAGGAGCTCTTTGACTGTGCAAGCAGGTAAATCTGGAGATAAAGTGACCAGAGGAGGCTGGGGAGTTTCTTTTTTTAGAGGTTTTTATGGATAAGTTAGATTGAGAACTGTCAGGAATAGTTTAGGGAGAGCTGTTGCAGTTCTGATCTACAATGTTCTTTYTCTGTCTTCTCCTTTGAGTCCAGATGTCAGCAGAAACTCAACAGCTGTGCATCTCACCTCCACCCTCTTGCTTGTGCTTCCACAATATCTGCCACAGTCTCTTTTTCTTCTCTCTCTGATTACACTCCTGTCAATGYAACTTACCCTTTTAATTTACCAAGTCCTTCTTCCCTCCCTGCTCCAGCCTCTCCAAGCAGGCAAAGCCAAATCRCCTCTTTTATACCTTTGTACAACTCACCCCTCCTCTGAGTCTTCTCAAACTCATTCTCCCAGAGCTGCTTGAAGCCCCCAAGCTGTGCTGTAAGACCCAGCCTGTCTCTGAGCCTTGTCCCACTCACARATCCAGCCCTGCTCCTCCTTATCTCTCCTATTGCCCTGGAACTTCCCCTCATGTTGCACAGCCCCATTCTCATATGCCAGCCATCCCCCCTTTCTTCTGTTCCTCCTTCCAAACCCTCATCTGCCATCCACCCCCACTTCCCTTCTGTTGCTTAAAAGACCTTGTTTTTCCCCCTCTTATAGGAAAACATTCCTATTTAGGGGAGCATGTGCCAAAGAAGAACTTGGACTTTAACTGCTGTCCCACATTTGCCTTGGCCTTGAAGGTCTTCTTCTGCAGAGAGTGTCTGTATGGGGCCTGAGCTAACAGAAAAACATGTAATGCCCCTTCCTTCATTTCTTTCATCTTTTAACCATTCCCGTACAACTTTTTGGCCACCCAGCCTCAGCATTATTCATGGAACTGGCCACTCCTGGCACATCTGTTGACAAAGAGGGGCCGRGATTTCTCTTCTTAAGAAAACCAGTGCAAACCAGAGTGAAGGAACTCAGGGCATGTCAGGGTCCCACGTTCCTGAAAATCAGTGACCATCTACATTTTTGTTCAGCGAGTTTAAATTCACACCCAGGGTATTTTTGGTAGGATTTTTACTGATTCAAATAAAACAGACTCCAGTATGGGAAGTACTAATAAACAAAAACAAAACAAAACAAAACAAGTAACTCTTCTGACTGAAAATTTAAAGTTTTTCTCAGAAAAAAAAATTATGTCCATTTGGGATGACAACTTCGACAGACTTGCTTACTTACTACCTCATAAAGAAATTTCTTTGTTACAGCTGATGTCCCTCAAGAAAACACCTCCAAAATACAACAGAAAGGTCCATACCCAGTGCCACTCGTGCAGCAGAAGCATCATAGTTGATCCAGAAGGAGACCCAGGACAGGATGGTGATGAGGATGGATGGCATGTAGGTCTGCAGGATGAAGTAACCAATGTTCCTCTTAATCCTGAAACTCAGGGATAAGCGCAGATACGAACCTGCCAGTGAGACATCAAAGGGGGATGTGGTGTGAGAGGAAGGCAAGGCTGGATTTGTGCTGAGAGCTTAGGTTAGGAATTGGAATTTTATTTGGAAAAAGTTCTCAAGAGGCAGGAATAATGAGAAATCTCCTGGTTTCTGCAGCTGGTTTTGTAAACTGGTCAGCTTTTGCAAGGGGTCCCTTCAGAATCTGCACAGTTGCCCCGGAGTATTAAGAAGAAAGGAAATTCTACATAAGTGACATTATTATATTATATCAGCCATCATGGGAGAATGGCTGTTCAGTGCTGGAATTGCTGTTATGGTGCCAGCCAATATGATGGAGGCTTACACAGGAGACTTTAACCCTATATTTGGGTGCCACAAGATGATTTTCCAATGTTTCATGTGCCAGCTCTGCCTCCAAACAGCAATGAAGATCTGAATCATATTTTTCCCATGCTGTTCTAAAAATGGGTTATGGTCAGACTGGGCAAATTCATATGCAAATAGAGTACTGTTAGTTAATCTGAAGGTCTCTTTTTTTATTATTTTCAAGTTGTTGCAACTTCCTCCTAATCTTTTAGCAAACCTAATGAGGATAGTGAGGACAATAAGTACTTTTTACAGTCCTTCCACTGGAGCAGGCTAATTTTGACAGGGACAAAGCAGTGCCTCTTTCATTGCTGTGAGACAAAGTCCAAGTAATTTCTCCTGCCCACCTCTGTCCCTCAGGCAACACAGGAGCCTGAAATATGGGTGTAATCCTGGTTGGCAGCTAAAGTAACAAGAAAAAGCAGTTTTAAATCATCAAGGATGTAGACTGGGAAAAAGGAGGTATTGTTCTCTCACCACCATGTGCCACCTGTATGGCTTGAACACAATATTTCACCAGTCTTTTTTTGACAGGTGTGTGCTGTGCTGTTTTGRCAGTGAACTCCACCTCAGACCAGCAACCAACAATCCAACCCCCTCCAACTTTCCAGCTGACAGCATCTGAATCGTCCCAGGTATATTCTCCAAACCTTTTTATTGCCAAGTACAGATGGGTTTGCATCATTTCATAGCCCACTTGCTCCTCAAYGGATATATTTTCTCCTTACTTTGCACCTACATTAGCTTTGAGACCCAGATGTAAACCACATAAAAAATCAGATTAAGGCTGAGAACCTTCTGAAGAGGTTCTGAGCTCGCTCATTATTTTGACTAAGAAATGGG
>JACDOX010000078.1:216988-229334 GCA_014549065.1 Cardinalis cardinalis | reverse complement strand
TCCCTCCGAGGCTGCACAGGGAGTTCTGCTGCCCTGGACAGCCCTGGAGGGAACCTGCTGTGCATTTTTATCAGGGAGAGCTGGACCTGCTCTGCCAGCACAGCTGGAAGAGGACTTCCATGGGCATCCAGGAACATCCAGGCAGGGATGAGGGCTTGGGAGCCACCTCCCACACGGAACAGAGCCAGCCATGAGCAAGGACAGCYTCCTTAAGGCCAAGGGAGGCTTCCCCACCCTCCTGGGGCTGGTTTTAATGCCCAGCCTGCCGCTAGAGCTCCGTTTTCCCGGGAATTTCCCCCATGGGTGAGGAGCCCGGTGCTGTGGCAGCCCCGGGGGCATCCCCAGGAGCGGGAGGCATCAGGTGGCACCGTGTGGCAGGGGATGTGCCCGAGGCATACGCACAGCTCTCGATCTCCAGCGTGCAGTTCTGCTGGTCCAGCGGGTACCTCCGCAGGTCCATCATGCAGGCGGCCGTGGTGGTGATCCTGAAAGAGGGACAAAAATAAAATTAAAAAAAAAATAATCTGTTGTGTCTGCTTTTTTCTTACCAAAAAGAAAAAGGAATAAAAGGAGAAATGAATGGCAGGAGTGAAAGTCAGGCAGCATTTGGGGCCGCTGTTTCCCTGGAAACCAGGGAGATCCGGGGTGGGAGGTGTGCAGGGCGGGGGGCTGGTGCTGCTCACCCCCAGTGGCACGGCACAAACCCTCCTGACTCACGTCAGCAAGGCAGCATCTCTATTAACGGGGTGGGGAGGGAGCCGTGTGCCCGCTCTGCCTCTCCCCGGAGAGAGACAAAGAACCCGGGAGGAGGCTCAGCTCCGGCTGGGGGGGAGAGGAGAGGCTGCCAGCGTGGAACAGGGAGACAGCAGGCACGTGTGTGTGTGGGGCTGGGGATGGATCGGCTCCATCGCCCAGCAGTGACCTATTGCTGACCACATCACCACCCCCTTCCCTCACACGCTGCCCCAAACCCCCTAATTACAGCCSCCCATCCCCATCGTGCCACTTTGGCACTGCCAAACCCAAACCCCAAAACCCCAGAGGGCTCTGGCAGAGCCCTCCTGCTGTTCTGTTAGCCCCACTGACAGAGGCACCTGTGCACAAATCATGGTGTGGTCATCAAAGACACTTGGGGGATGGGTGCAGGTTTGTGTGCATCCCCCCAAAATAAATATGGGGAGAGGATGAGGATGGGTGGGTGCTGCTTTGGGAGCAGGGCAGGGAGGTTCAGCTGAGGATGCCAGGAGGATGTGTGTGTGTGTGTGTGTATGTGTGTGTTGTACAGGAAGGAATATTGTACATCTCTGGGATGGGGGGTTTGGGGCTGGCATAGATGAGGGCATGAGAGGCAGGGACAGAGTTAACTCCCCAGCATGGCAACAGCGCCCTGGAGTTTACAGGCTGCCCCTGTTTCTCAGATCTATTGCTCCCCTCACCCCTTGATGCAGTCTTCCTCCCGTGCAATGGATGTGTGCAGAGTGCTGGAGGGGGGGGAGATTGCTGCATTCTCCCCCTATTTTTTCAATTAACCATCTGGAAGGCATTAATCAAGCTACACATTTTTTACTATGTAGGCATAACCAGTGAACTGTTGACTAGAAAGCTTTGTCTTCTGAGCCCTGTGGCCTGGGAGAGAGAAAAGAGAGGGAGAAAAAAGGAAAAAACAAGAAAGCAGGGAGGATGAGATGGCGAACCAGTGAAAGAGAAGGGAAAAAAAAAAGAAAAAGCAAAAAACATCAATGGTAGAAAAAGAGACCAGAAAGGAGGAGAATATGGGAGAAGCTGGGCATAAAATTGGATATRGGGAGGAGGGGGGAAGAATGTGGGGGGACAGAAGGGGGAAGAGGGCTGCCCCAGTGGGGGTATCGGGGCAGGGGCTGTGGCAGGGCAGGCTGGCAGCCCCGCAGAGCTGCTGGCTCTTTAAGAAATCTCGTGTGCTAAATTTATCTTCTCTGCTGTCTGTGAAGTCTGTTTGTAGGAGATGAAGCCTTGAGGAGAGCCTTTGCCACTGCCTGCCGTGCTATAAATAGATCCGAAGAGACGAAGGGAATTTATATATATCCTCACTGGGTCTAGATACAACACTGCAACTGCCCTCTCTCCGAGCAGGGGGCCCAGGCGAGCTCTTAACCCTTTCATCTGTGATGCATTTGGGGTGGAGGAGAAAGCTCYGAGGGGGGGGAAGGAAAACAGGAAAGGAACCACTTAAAAAATTMCCACCGCAGCCTTGCCCTTGCGTGGATTGCTTTCACAGCCTCCCAGCTGGGCAGCTCCAGGAGGGCAGCTGGAACACAATGCCTGTCCCACCCTAATCCTGCTGCTCTGCTGGGGTAACTGGGCATTGGGGTGCTGGGGGGAAGCAAAAAGGGGAGCTGCAACCTTGGCAGGAAAGCCCAAGGTGGGAGGCGCAGAGTGCACGGTGGCCGGCGCAGGGACCAAGGAGTGGGATGAGTCATCCCCCAGCGCTGCACACAGCATCCACTCCCTGGATTATGCTGCACCCCTGGGAAATCGTGGCCACAAACGCGCTTCCCTGTTTTCCCTAAAGTGTGAGATGCAAAAAATGTAWTAAATGAAAATTTTCCACCCCATTTGTGGAGCCCCGCGGGCTAAAAAACCTTTGCACAGTGTCCATCCCAAAATCGCAGCCTGGCTGGCTGGCTTGGCTGCAGAAAGGACGTGCTGGCTGCTCTGCTCACACAGGGACCCTCTCGCCAGGATCTGCTTATCACCTGCAGTGCTGGTTGGAAATGCAGAGCGTGACACAGTGAGATATGGCTGCCACACTCCATGCACCAAACCCTGCTCAGGCTGGCAGCTGGCATAAATCCACAGCCACGCCAATGATTTCTGCAAGATCACACCAATTTGTATCAGCAGAGATTTACATCAGGGCAGAATTTAGCCCTGTTGATTCAAAAGGAAGGGACAGGTAGGACAGAAAGGAGAAAAACAAGACTGAGAGGACATTTGTCCTCAAAAAGCCAGATAATTTCTTTCTTTGCAATTAAAGGGCAGGTATATGCACACTTTGTGGCTCAGCATCCTCCACAGATACCCCAGTTAGATGCAGATCCCCAGCTCCAGGTGATCTGCCCATGTAAAGCTGCTTGGGTGGGTAAAATGGGACCCATGTCAGGCTTTGCTGTGGTTTTTGAGCAGAGGTGGCACAGCCATCCATCCCCAGCTGTGCCAGGCTGTAGCCACCTGCTCACCCAGAGCGTTTCACCTGCAGTGCCTGCCCAGCCTGGGGACACCAGCACTGCAGGACCAGCAGGTGTGGGGGCCTGGGTGGAACAAGATTTGAGAGGCAGCTGGTCTGGGGCACCAGGTCCAGCTCAGGTCCTGCCTCTGGGCTTCCTAAACCCTGATAAACCAACCCAGCTCRGGGTAAAGCAAGTGGTGTATTCCAGAGAGATGGAGGTGTTTGATTCTTTAGACTTCAGATCTTATGAACTATCCTGGACAACAACTTCCCTTTGATAGACCCTGACTGAAGAGTCAACTTTCACCATCTCCTAGAGAGGYCAGGGAGAGCTTTCTCCAGCTCCTTTGGTGGCTGTATGGGACAGGTGGAACTCATGGAGGGATGAGAGGCTTCACACACCTCTCACAGTCAAAGGGGAGCATGAGCAAATCTCAATCACCTCAGGGAGAGAGTTTTGGGGCCACAGCATGTGCCACCTCTGGTGCAGAAGGCCACAGGACCARCCTTTGCCTCATCCTTTCATGGGTATAAATGTATTACCTTGATAGACTCTGAGSTGTTGTGTGAAGAGATGGGTTTGCYTGGCACATGGGAGACTGCATGGGGAGGATGGGATAGGGGRTGGATGAGGGGGTGACCCTCAGGAGMTCCTGTCTCAACAGGCTTAAGAGAAAATCAAGGTGGAAGGAAAGTAAGAGGTGGAAAAATGAGGAGAGATGGTGGCATGAGCACATCTRGGGAAGGCAGGAGTGGAGATGACAGAGAGGAGAGCAGAGAGCACAGGACAGAGCAGCAGGGTAAGGGAAGAGAGGAGGAGGATCAGGGGATGCACGGGGTAAAGCAGCCTGGAGAGGAAGAGCTGGAGGAGAACGAGAGGTTAAAGGAGGGAAAGCAGAGGAGAGGATACTCACTCAGCGAGCAGGGAGATGAGGAGACAGGGAACAAAGCATCATCCTGTAAACAGCTCTAGACAGAGCACACTGCCTCCAGAAGACGTGAGCACAGTGAAAGGGAGCAGGGAGCGCGGGGACCAAAGGGAACGCCAGGGAAGGATGCCACCTTCCCCGTGGCGCTAGCATGAGGCGCTGGCGCCCGGCCAGCCCGCATCTTCTCCCTCCCCCTCCTCCTCTCCTGCTTCTCTACCCACCTCCCTCCCCTTTTAAATTCAGAAATTTGTGTGGTGTGAAATTTCATCTGCTTTGACGGCGATTCACGGAGACACTGCCCGTGGAGGGAGCGGCTCTCCCGCGCCGCGCGCTCAGCGAAGCGTCCAGCGCCTTCCACACCGAGCCCGGCCACCACCACAGCACCCTGCAGCTCCCCTGGCCTCCCCCAGCCCCTGCCCACCCCACAGGCCTCGGGGCCAGCCCCTCACAACGTTTACAGCTCCTTCCTCACAAAAAAAAGACATCCATGCCCTTGGTTCTAATTGTTTCTCCTGAGGTCTGTAGGCGGTTGTGCCATCCAAGTAGCCAAAGCCTGAGTGCCCTGCTACTCCAGTGCACAGCTGGCAGGCAAACACGGGTCATCTGGGGGGACRCTGCTGTGGAGAAAGCACCGTGCAGCTCACAGCAAAATAAAAAGAAGAAAAAGGAGAAAAGGGACATGGATGAGAAGTTGAGCAGCTCGGGCAGGCTGATGGAGATCCCCTTCTCTGCCTGCATCGAGTGGATCAAGCAGAAGGCAAAGCAGCATGGATACCTCACCCTGAAGAGTGCCCTCATCCCCAGGAGAGGTAGAGACCACCTCTAGAAAAACATCCATGGAGCTCTAAGTCACACAGGGCTAGTTCTGGGTGTCTGATTGTTACAATGAGGAAAGCTCTGCCCTATGTATGGCCAGAGCAGATGCTGGCATGGGGAGGGTGGTGCAACCTCAACTGCTGCTCTGCACCGAGCCTGGCAGCAGCAGAGCATGGCCCCAGCACAGCTGCAGCTCAAAAGGGAGCGCTCAGGTTGCTGCAAACCATCAGTTCTCCACAAATATTTCAGTTCTCTGACATGAACACCACCAGCCATTTCATTCCCCCTCTGATCCTCCTCATCACTGTTTACTTATTAATGGCTTCTTCTGTCTTATTTAGAATGATTATATAAGTGCATAGAGCAGCATAGAGCTCCAAGCTGCCATTAAACCCTGCTGCAGTCCAGGGTCTCCTTTCCATCTCCTCCTTACCCTGGTGCTGGGCACGTTCAGGGGAGCTGCACATTCAGCTCCTGCCCCCGYCACATCTCCCTCTGCTGCAGGCTCTGAGAGCCCTTGGCCACCCATTCACCCTCTGCATCATCTCCAGTGTGTTGGGAGAACTGAGCTCACCAGCCACAAGTGTGAGGGGTAAAGGATTACTTCCCAAAAATGTGGCCTGATTGCAAAAGGAGCCAGTCCAGGCTTTCCAAGGAGGATTGAGTGGGAGGCAAGAGAAGACCATTACCTTTGAGACATTGCTAAAGTGAGTGGGGGGCTTTCCCCTTAAAGCTCATCCTCACAAAATCCTTCTCCATTGTGACTGTGTCTATCCCAGCAAATTAAAAATGCCTGGCACTGGTTTCTGAGGCCAGTGTCAACTGGCATGGAACAGTCTTGGTCTACACTTCAATTTCTACTCCACATAAAAGGGTCTGGCTGCATGCAGAAAGGCTGTTGGGAATGGTCACCAGCCTCTGCTGGGCTCTAACTGGGGATGCCCAAGGGACTGTTTTGGACACAGAGCAAAGCCAGGAAACAAACTGACTGTGGAGGACACTGATGTTCAGTGTCCAGGAATATTCCCTGACACCTTTCGCTTGGAAAGGACGCTGACTAAAACWCAGTATGGCTGAGAACAGGAGGGGAACAGCACAAATCCCCCCACCACTGCCTTTCTAATTCCAGAGGAGACACAGCCAGCAAGCACCTCACCCTATTTCCCTGTTATGGATGAAGTRCCATGATGCAGGGACTAACACAAACACCCTCACAGCCAAAGACAAACATTTAAGTTGTTGGTTACAACTTTCTGGATTCCAGATCTCCTGAGAAGCTAAAGATGCTCCCATCCCTTYGGGATGCAGACTCCCAAAGCTCCCAGCAGTTTGCAGCAATAAGGAGAAGGGATGGAAGCTCAGGTTCTGCAGGACTTATTCAGGCTCGCCCCATGGGGCAAGTTAGACTCCTACGGGAATTCTGGTGACTAAGAGTAGAAAGAGAGGCAAAATTACTGTTTTGCTAAACATGGGAATAAAACCAAAACCGAGTTCTTATTCTGTACGTTCTCAAAGTCAGTCATAAAAAACATGCTGGCAAATGTCACCTTCTGCCTGGCAGTAAGCACAAACTTCCAAGGGCCTGGAGGGATTTATAAACCCGTGGTGAATTTTGCCATTCTTTTAACACAGCCTGATTTTTGCAAACTCCTGGAGGTCATGATTGAACCAAGAGCAAGGCAAGGATATGGAATATTTTCCCCTCGTGTCTGTTTGCCTAAAACTGACTCCACAAGCCTTGGCACAATGCTGCTAAGGTCACTCTGTTTCCAAAAGCATCTGTGCTTGCATAGGCATCCTTTGATGAATAACAGTGTGCTCTGCACTCAGATGGGAGAGGAAAAGGAAGGTTTTCTAAACCAGAGCTCAGGGTACCACTCCTCTTAACCAACCATTTTTCCACCCTGGGAGAGTGGAAAACTGCAAGGTTTTGTTTTTCTGCCCCTTTATTCCGTCCCAAATGCACCATGCATTTGGCCAGCTGCCAGCTGAACTGGGGGACAAGAGGCTGGTGAAATACCTTAAAAATGTTCTTTTCCTACAGTTGTTTCAGATATCAGTGACTTGCACTTAACAGAGGTATCTCCCTTCAAGAGCATCAGGCTGGCACAAGTTGCATTAATAAAACAACAAAACAAACCTGTGGGAGGTGGCAAAGAACAGGCAAAGCCCAGGGACAAGCTTAAGAGTGATGGCTGGGACAGGATATGCAGGAAGATGAAGAGGTGCTGCCAGGGTGAGCTGGGGACTCAGGGCACACCAGCTGCCTCAGGAGACAGTGGATGCTGCCTGACCTCTGTTTCTGCTAATAAACAGCTCAGACTCGTAGGAGATGTAGCACAGGCAGCAGTTCCAGCCAGGAGGGTGCTTGCCTTTGTTCTTGCAAAGATGCAAGGATGTTAAAGATGGAGGAGCAGCTTTGGCTTTGCTGCTTTGTCCTGTTTTAGTAAGCTCCAATTTCTTCCACAGCTTCTAAGATTATTGAGAAATTTCATATTATTAAACTTTCTTTAAGTGCTTCCTGTTAAATCCATCATCCCATCCCTAGGAGACAAAAATGCAGGAGAGGATCTATCCTTAMCCTCAGCTGGGGAGCTGAGCTCTTAATTAAACACCCTCACCTACCTAATGAATTTTTCTTCAACCTCCACATCTTTGTGCTAAGGAGCTGGCCCAAGGCAGGGCTTGGGGGTGGGAGCAGGACAAGGCTCCAGGACCAGCTCCAAGGGGATGGATGGATGGATGGATGGATGGATGGATGGATGGATGGATGGATGGATGGATGGATGGATGTGAGTCCAACTTTTTGCACCCCAGCTGCCACTGGGGAGAATTCTGCTGCCCTTGTCCAACCTGCAGAGGGAGCAGGCAGAGCTCCCAGAGGCAGGGTAGAGCCTGAATCATCTCTCACATTTCCAGAGAAAACTCTCTCAGGGAGGGAAAGGGAAGCAAAAATAGTAGATTTCTTCCCTGCTGGCCTGTGAGATGGGGGAAGAAAATTGCTCAGTGGTCTCAGCACAGAAAAAAACTCCTCTGTGTTAAAAACTCCCGTCTTAACCCATCAGGCCAGATTTTTGTAGAAAATCAACAAATACCCATGGAGAAAACAAGGACATGGCTGCAGACAGCAGCTCCAAGTGAGACAGGAGCAGAAGAAACCTTTCCACTGGCTGGAGAGCTAAATAACCCCCGGCTGGGACCTGGGGAATGCAGCACTGCCAGGGCTGGATCCTGATCAAGGGGCAGGTTGGGGATGGGGGCTCTGGAGAAGCCCCCAGGAGGAGCCCCAGCCATGGGGAGCAGGCAGGGCAGGCTCTGGGGTGCCACAGGGGGCTGTGACAGTGTGACAGTGTCCCCAAGGCTGGATGGGCCAGCAGGTGGGATGTTTGACATCACCCTGTGCTGCTCCACAGTGCCAGGTGAGCCAGAGGGACGTCCTGCCTGCTGCCTTGCCCAGCAAGGGTCAGAAGTGAGAGATCTGGTGGCCCCAGGAGCAGCTGACCAGTGAGAAGTCACCATGGAAAGCAGAAATGAGGTGCTGCCAAAGCAGATCCACCCAGCATCTCTCAGCTTTAAACATTTTGAGGTGTTTGAAGCATGGCAATTCTCTCCCTCTTSCTTTAAGGGATTTTTTACACTGAGGAGAGGGTTCTGCCTCCCCAGGAGAGCATTCCTTGGGCTCGGAGCCCCACGGTGCTGCCTTGGCACCTCTGCGTGCTCCTGAGCTGACTCATCCCTCAAGCACACCTCGTTACATCACCAGGGCCAGGAATAAAAACCCCCACCTCACACATGCACACGTTCCCCAGCACCACCCCCACCTTCGCAGGAGGAGATCCCTCCTTCCCTCCACACAGGATTTAGCCTCCACCACCACCAAATTCCTCTGCACTTCTCCACTTGCTCAGTTTACACTGCCTGGGCTCCTCGCCAGCCAGGCACGGTCCACGCTGCTCCCTGCCTGCCTCCCAACATCCCAGATTCCAGGGAGGAATTCCTGCTTCCCAACATCCCAGATTCACCCCCAGCCCAGGCAGACAGCCTGGCCTCCTCACATCACCTGTTTAGCCAAAAACCCTCTAATTAGAATGACACCAAACAGCTTCAAGATTTCCCTGAAGGATGTTTTAAAGCTGGTTTCAAATATGATTTTCCAATTACCACATGCGAATTTCAGCATTGTTACAGTGGTTGCTATTTTTAGGTCTCTGAAAACAGACAGCAAAATGCTGGTGACATCAGCACTTGACAAGTGTCGACTTGTTTCACTACCAAATGGATGCTGCATGGTCTGGGCAAGGAAATAAAAATCCCAGACCAATGTAGAGCTTGAATGTGTGATAATGTAAAGCTTAYTGAATATTGGGGCAGGGCTCCAGACCGTGTCTGGAAGTCCAGAGAAAGCCTTGGTAATTCTGTTCCKCAACCATCAATGGTGGTTGTAAAGCAGCTTGTAAGAGTGAGGGAAATATTGACCTAAGTGAAACATCAAGATGCGCTGATGTGGTTTTTCTTAAATGAAAAAAATTCTCCCTAATTTTTTATTTAAAATTTGATGGAACAKATGCAATTTCTGACAAAAAAAATATTTTTCCATTAGGTGGAAACATATATGAAATTCAGCCAGTGCTATGCAGATTTTCCTGTTTTATCCACCTCCCTCCACCACCCAGCAGCTTTGTCTTTGTGGGTAGCACCTTCAAGCCTCCCTTTCTGTTGCAGGAATTCCACATCATTTTAGCACTCCCCAGTTTCACACCGTGGGTGAACATCCCTCCTGTGCTCCACAGGCACTTCTCACTCCAGCAAGGTGTTCAGGGGCCAGGTGAGTGCCAGGTCACACCTCCTGCATGCTCCCATCCCAGTGCCAGGTCACACCTCCTGCATCCTCCATCCCAGTGCCAGGTCACACCTCCTGCATCCTCCCATCCCACCGTGCCTGCAGAGCTGGGACTGCCCCCTGGGCTGCCCCAGGGCTCTGTTTGGCTTTCTGGGGTTTGTGCCATCTGGTAACTGCTTGGGGAAGGGGGTAGGAAACACCAGTCCTGCATYCCAGCATCACTGCTGCTGTTTATTCATTCCTTTTGTTGGAGACCTGGCAACCGGCTATTAATGTGAGCCTGGTGGGAATTAATTTTGGAGTAAGCTTTTGTATGGAATGCTTCCCTGAGATGGAGCTGGGTTGCACTTCCTTCAACCATTAATTTGCTAATTCCACCAAAACCAAGAAGAATATGCTTTTCTGACACCCAGCTCTCACAATGGRTTACAGGGCTTCATTTACTCGTGCAAACAATTTATCTGGAGCGTGCCTCTGTTCTCACAGTGGTCAGGAGCTCCTCCTGACTTGGGTGTGCCTTCACTTGGGCCCTGGGGTCTGGTCCAGGGATTGAGCCTGGTCCTGCTGGTCCCTGGAACACTTGCTGAAGGCAAGGGCCTGCCAGGATGTCATCCTTCCCCGCTCTCTGACATCAGAGCCTGCTGGAAAAAAATGACTGTTGTGCCACAAATAGCATGATTGAGTCACTTTGCTACAGGATCAGCTCAGAGGAGGGGGAAGCGACTGGCGAGGAGGGAGAGGAGCAGGAGATGTGGGATCTGCTCGGGGGAAACTGGCAAACAAAGGAAAAGAGGCAGGTATTGCCTCCTGTGGCCCTCTGCCATCAGGGTGACTCCATTTCATAAATTCCTCCACAAAATGCAGGACAAGAGCAGGATTCAGAGCACAGGGTGCACCTGCCCCTCTCTGCCTGTTGGCAGGACAAGCCTGGCTGCACATTTACAGAGAGGAGGGGAGCTCAGGTGAGTATTCAGGGACTGTTTGCTTGCTTGCTTACACCTGCGGTGTATTTTTGAGTAGGATCACTGCTATTTGCACCTGGAAAAAACTGGACCTAGTCGTCCTGTTTTCAGCAAAACTGCAGCTCCAGGAGTCAGTATAGAAAGCAGCCCTGAAGAAATCCTTTTCCTACCACTGTGAGCAAAGCTAGAGGGACTCCAAGCATTCAGGGCACCTGGCTTGTACCCCCAGTGCTTCCAGCAAGCCACCCTGACCCGAGGTACAGCTGGGGAGCAGGAGCTGCCACTGCTCAGGGCTTCACTTTTACAATTGTCATTTTCTCCAGGGGCAAGGGAGCAGCTTCCAGGAAAACCAGCCAAAAGTTCAACCAACACAGGCAGCTCTTACGGAGGCCTGGAAATAGCGGGCAAACAGCTGTCATTTTCTTTCATTTGGCCTGGGTGCAATTTTCCTCTTCTCTCCCATTTGCACAGGTCATTCCAGGGAGCTGGGAAGGGAAGGGAAGGGAAGGGAAGGGAAGGGAAGGGAAGGGAAGGGAAGGGACAGTGCATGAGGAGCTGGCACAGTGGCCCAGCTCGAGTGCAAACCCTCCAAGGACTTGCACTGCCTATCACCCATGCTGCTGCGTTCACACTGCTCGTTCTTCAAGCTAAATAGCAGCTGATAAAAATACACCAGCACTTGTACTTGTGCTGTGCAGGTGTGTGCAGAGATTGCCCACCAGCCTGGGGGAGGCAGCTCTGTGCTCAGGTGGGCTGATCAGCAGCAAAGAGCAGCCTGAGCTCAGCAGTASTCTTTGCCCCCTCCTTCCTGAATTTATACTCCTACCTGCCTCCAAGTCAAAACATCTTCCTGCCTGCCCTTCACTCCTGTTGGGATACAATGAGAAGATCTGGGGGAGTCATCTGTGGAGCTGCTGCAGTCTCTGGTGGGTCAGCAGAGCCAGCTCAGGCTCTGTGAGAGGTTCAGCCAAACAACATCACCGGCATGGGGAGAGATGGATAAACCTGTCCTGGGGAGGGAGAGGCACAGCAGGGACAGCCTCACAGAGCTGTCCTTTTGCTGCACCTTTTGCTGTCTCTGGGCCTGGAAGCTTCCATTAATTGAAAGGCAAACCCAGCCCCGACGTGACCCCAGGGAGCCCAGGGTGTCCCTCAGCACCAACAGTGCTGCTGCTCCTCTGGCTTCCCTGGGCTCTGCTGCAGGGAGAGCACAGGGCACAACCACCTCTGGCAGGATGATGTTCTGGGCAGCCTCCTGCTTTGCCATGCCCCACCCTCCCCAAAACAGCCCTGCCACTCAGAGAGGTGTGAAATAACCCTAAAGTCACACTTTGCCACAGAACACGACAGAGCACCAGAGCTGACACTGTAAAWGGGAAGGGTGGGTGTACCCTCTCTGAAGGGGAAAGGTCTTTCCTCCCCCCTTCCCTCCAYCTCTGGGACAAAAGACCAGAGATGTTATCACAAATATTTGTGGAGGCAGGTCAAAAGAGCCGACTGTGAATTTTGGTAATTGAAAAGGAAAAAAAAAAACATGACAAAAATAAAAAACCCTCACCAAACAAACCCAACAACAAAAACAAAAAACCCAAAC
>JACDOX010000078.1:202400-216832 GCA_014549065.1 Cardinalis cardinalis | reverse complement strand
GTTGGAGAAAGAATTTCCCAGATTTCAGCTGCAGCATCCTGCAGCTGCAAATTTGCCTTTTTGCCCTCTGCTTCTCCATTCAAATTTATTATATAGCCTGGCCCCTTCACATACCCAGATAAAAGAGTAAGACCAACCTTTTCTCCCTGCACTTCACACAAGCACAGCAATTTCAAAGGTCTTGGACTTGCCTATGTTCCAGACACCACAAAAAATCTCACTGAGGACTATTCTCCTACCARATATCAATTTTCAAGCCTCCATCCTCAGAATTGTTCTAATAAACAGATGTTTTCCTTAACCTCACACAAACCTATCTTGAACACAAAAAAATGACTGAAGTGGCTTGACTAAAAGGCTACAAACATTTAGTCTTGGATACCACAGTAACAAAGGCYCATCTCCATAGCCCAAACTTGCAGAAAATTATAAGCAACTGAAAATGAGTGTTTCAAATGGAAGTGTTATGCAACATGAATGACAGTGACCTGAAACGCCCAGAGCAGACTATTCCCCTCTCCAACATCCATCTATAGCAGCACAGGAAATGTTGGAGGCCTGAAAGAAACAGCCATTTCCAGCTTGGAGAAAGAACAGACACAAAACCGCGTAGCACTGGAGTATCTTTTGGGCCCTTGCCTTGCCAGAATATTTTTAGAGACAAGAGAAGTTCAAATGAGGTGTGGTTTTTGACAGGAGTAAGAGCCTGAATGAGGGATGTGGGACTCCAGGCAGCTCTTCAAAATGCAGTTATTCCATCCAAGAGTTACAGTAGGCCAGGGTGGTGGGTGACAGAGCTGTGCCCACAGCTGTCAGCTCCAGCTGCAGGCAGGCCTGGAGACCCTTAGTTTAGGTTACAAATGAATTATATACTTTTCTTTTGRTTACAATGCATTATATACTTTTCTTTGCTGAGCATCTCAATACAGTAGAACCAATCTATACCTTAACTTTTACCTATAGCGTATCATAACTACTATAATTACCATATTCATGTTACTGTTCTCCAATCACTAAAAGTCAGTACATCACTTTTTAAGCTAGAAGTTTTTTTCCGTTTTCTTGCAGTGGAAAATTCTGAGATCTTTTTTCTACTTGCCACATTTGCTGACTTGTTTGCCTGTGCTATCTTTGTGCTTGGTAAAAACATCTTCTTGTTTGGGGTGGGTTTATCCTTTGCTCTAAGCCATAAAAACCCCTTCTAACTAACACACCCTTGGTTATCCAGTGAGACTGGCTCAGCAATTCTTTTCTTCTMTACCAAAACTTGCTTCCATCTCTATTCCTTCTTCAGATTCTACATTCAAAAATCTTTCTGCCAAGCACACATATCTGTGAGACTTTCWTGTCAAACTTTCATTGTTCCCAACAGGCAGGAACCATTACAGCAAACCCTGGGACTCACCTGAGGCCGTAGAGGACGGTCCCGTCGGGGTGGAGCCGGATCATGCGGTTCTTCACCGTCACCCCGTGCAGAAAGGACTTCTTGTCGTTCAGGAAGTAGGTGTCAGGCAGCCACAGCTGGTCAGCCACCCTGTTGTCCAGGGTCAGGTTGAGAGGAAGGTCGTTGTAGGCCAGGCGTTTGTCCCGCCAGCTCTGCTGGAAGTACATGGTGATGGTGTAATCCTGGCAGAGAAATGGGCACACGTCAGCCTGGGGGCACTGCAGCTCCAGCCCCTCACCAACCACTGCCAACACCTCCCCCAGTTCCTCAGCGCCCAAACGTGTGGGTCCACACGTCCAACACCTTTTTAAAGGGTTTTTTGGGGTTTTTTTGGGGATTTTGGTTTTTTTTAATTATTATTTTTTGGGGGGTTTTTTGGGTTTTTTTGGGTTTTTGTTTTTTGTTCTTGTTGTTTTTTGGTCTTTTGTTTTGTTTTGTGGGGTTTTTTTAGCTTTGTTTTTGGGGTGGTTTGGTTTGGTTTGGTTTTTTTCCTCTATATTTTTCTCTTTTTTTGGAGGGGTATGTGCTGCGATTTGTTCTGTGAAAATGGAAGCAAGCCCATGTTTCACAGGGGACAAACACCATTATGTTTTGTCCCCTGTTTCCCCTGTCCTTGCCATTTATGTTTCCAATCAAGCAAAACTGCATCCCACTCCTGCTGTCCCAGCCTGCTGAGAGCTTATCTGCACCACCAGCAACAGTTCAGGCTATGGGAGCACCAAAGGGTGCTCAAATTTATGGGGAATAAATTTTAGCCAACTGAGGCTACCCAGAAAAGACTTCCAGGGCTGTTCACCACTTGTTCCCCACTTCCCTCACACAAAGGTCACATAAATAAAATCCACCCATGTCCAGGCACTGCTCATGAGTTGGTAAAAGCCAATTTTGGTTTCAGCAGAAGCTGGGGCTGTTCCAAAGGGCACAGGGAGAGCCTCACCTCGAGGCCAAGGTTTGAAGGTTGGGCCAGGCCAGCCATGACAAGCTCTGAGCACTTGCCTCACTGTGGGAGCTGAGTTTGGAGTTTGTGGTGGTTCTCAGGAAGGGACATATGRGGAGGAAATCTGTCGTCAGTGGAGCGTGAGCCACTGGTAAAGGGGCAGTTCCCTGAAAAATTCCCCATAAATTTGGACAGCAGGAGGAATTTATTCACGGAAAGGGTTGTTAAACATCAGAATGGAGTGCCTAGGGAGATGGTGCAGTCTCCATCCCTGGAGGTGTCCAAGGAACAACTGGATGTGGCACTCAGGGCAAAGGTCTGGCTGACAAAGCTGGGGTCAGTCAGTCACAGCTGGAACTCAATCTCAGAGGTCTTTTCCAGCCTAAATAACTCTGTGATTCCTAACCATCCCCCGCTAGCACAATGCCATGCAAACGTCCTGCTCCCCTCCTGTCCAACAGAGAAAAGCTGACACTTTGCTAACACAAGACTTTTACAGAAGGGAGCGTGAGCTGTTGGTGGCTGTAGCTCTGCAGAAACCAAACCCATTGCTGGGCACATCCAGAGGCCTTGGATCAGCCTGTTCAGAGGCACAGTGTGGTGCCACATCATAGAACAGCTTCTTCTTCTCAGGTAAACAAGCAGTACAGGAAGGAGTCTTGCACACACCAACAACAGGAAACATTCTCAGGAAACATTCTCACAACAAGTCTTAAATAGGCTGGGAGATAAGATTTTTGGAGTAAACCAGATGGCATTAAAATCTATTGATTGGTTAGGAAGTGAGCACAAGTCCTGTTGACAGTGACCTTACAGAAGTCAGAGATTTTTTCCCCAAGTCCTTAAATGAAAAGCTATAGGAATGTGCTTCTTGTTGACAGAGTGATAAAACTATCTTTTGTCCCCTTAAAAAGGAATTAAGTCTAGAAGTTTCTTTTCTCAATTAGGTGAAAAGACATCTCATAGGACTTARGAGACTTCACCTCAAACTTAAGAATAGCTAATTGGACAGAAGCTAAAAAGTCTTGCCTAAGCAATCTACTAGAAAAAGAAGAGAACAAATAAACCAATCGCTTTTGTGAGGTGTTTTACTAGGGGCGAAGACTTTTTACACCTGGCTCAGTTTTTCTCTTTAAAGAGTTTTGTTATTTTGCCTTTTATTAAAACCTTTTTGTTTTTAACACTACCACAGAAGCCATCCTGCTGATTTTAAGCCTTCTAAGGTAGCTGAGCTATCTTGGGTGTGGAACAGGTCTCCAAGAGCTTATGAGACTTAGCTCAAAGAGACCCATGTTAAAAGCATTTTTGCAAATGATCTAGAACAGGTGGGATCACAGACACATTGTCTGTTCTCAGGCAGTCCCTGCAGTGCCACAGGAATCCCCTTGACCACATGAATTTGCAGGATGAGCCTTTCTGCTCTGCAAATGCCAGCTCTGTGCGAGGAGCTGGTGAGGAGCTTGCTCATGCACCAACATCTGGGCTGAGCACTGAGGCATCTGCCTGCCTGTCTTCTCCCACAGCCTTCATTCAAAGCCAGGTTTGATTAACACCTCTGAAAACAAGCTCAAATAATCCCACAAGATGGATAATGCCAGCATTTGGGTATCTATGATTCAGAAATCCAGACCCACATGCACACCGAAAGGTCAGGGTGTAAATCTGTGGAGCACACCCGATACAGAGCTATATCTGTCACCTTCTGGGCTGTCTTGAAAAGAACAAAGATGCAGTGACAGCTTGCTGGCCAAGGAGCTGTTTTGCTCTGCTTTTTAAAGGACTGTAAATTCCTGCCTCACAGTCCATCTCTCTGAGGCACAAATACTCTCATTTGGGTCAGGACCCTGCAAAGGAAGATGTTGTCCCCAGAATCTCTACCAGGGTGCATGGGGCTGCACTGCAGTGAGAGCACAGAGGAGCAGAGCATCCAAATTCCTGAATCCTCTTACKCCTGTTGGTAACAGACTCATCCCCTGCCTGTGGGACACTTGGCTACAGAGGCATCCTTTCCATTCCCCCCTTTGAGAACTCCACCCACACGTCTTGGCAAGCTCCTTCACTGACCTGCATTTCCCTAATCCTTGACAGAGCCCTGCAACACCTCACCCCTAACCAGGCCACCCTGCTGTCACTGCAGGCTCCTGCCAGCCTTCACGCAGCAGCAGGCAAGAGGTGGCACTGATCTCCAGAAGAGAAAAAGGGCAAGCTGCTTACAAAGTGAACAATGCACCTTTAAACACATCCTCTGTGTTCCCAGGACTGATGGAACAGGCTCAGAGGGTGCTGGCAGAAAAGCCTACACCCCAGCCATCAGCTAGAGGATGTTCTTCAAGTGCAGAGAYCCTCCTGGGGAAGAGCAGCCAGCCCAGCCCAGGGCTGAGCTCTGTTCTCCAGCCTTCCTGGGTTCCTTGGCACAACAGATTTCTCTGGGCAGCATCGTGGAGGTGAGAACTTGATAACCATGGCTCGTGCAGGGCCTCAGGTTTCCCTCAGCCTCTCTCTCTCCTGATTCCTGTGCTCCACTTCTTGTTCTGCTGCTCTCATCACATTGCTGAACAGCAGGCAGGATTTCTGGGCAGAAGGAAGAGCAGGGCAAGTGCCCACCCCACAGTGGGATGAGGGGCACATGGACAGAACCAAGCCATGGGGATGTGGGACAGGGCAGGTACAGCTGAGGCTGGAGGCAGCACTGGCAGGGCCCCTCCAGCAGGTGAGAGAGGCAGAATCTAGGAGAGGAAGAAGTGAGCTTCCTCTTCATGCCCCATTTCCTGGCCAGGCTGTTATGGAGTGCCCATGTGCCACCCTAACATCACATCCCAGCCAGGCTGTTATGGAGTGCCCATGTGCCACCCTTACATCACACCCTGGCCAGGCATTTATGGAGTACCCATGTGCCACCCTAACATCACACCCTGGCCAGGCTGTTATGGAATAGCCATGTGCCACCCTAACATCACACACTGGCCAGGCAGTTATGGAGTGCCCATGTGCCACCCTAACATCACACCCTGGCCAAGCAGTTATGGAGTGCCCATGTGCCACCCTTACATCACATCCCAGCCAGGCAGTCATGGAGTAGCCATGTGCCACCCTAACATCACACCCTGGCCAGGCAGTTATGGAGTGCCCATGTGCCACCCTAACATCACACCCTGGCCAGGCTCCAGAGCAGCTGGGACCTTAATCACAGCCTTCCTTCCAGAGGCACACAAGGGTGACGCTGTTCTGCAGCAGCAGAATGGCCAGATGGAGCCAAGGCATGCAGGGATTCATAGGTTCAGGAATCAAGTAATGAGCCTGATTTCCCTSCAAGCCTTGGATGACGAGGCCTTTGTTGTGGGGTTTTATCTGTCACTGGGCTAATATGAGGCTTTCCCAAACCTCCCACTGATCCATGACACTCACCAGCCTGCTGATGCCACAGATATGACACCAGCTGGGTTTCCCAGGATCACCAGCTGGCAGCAGTTGGCCAATTTACCAGGTTCAGTGAAGAACTTTGAATTAAACACACCTGGAGCTCTCACACCCCTCCAGCTCTTCCTTCCAGCTCACCACTGAGGCACCTTGGTGGGACAGCACAGCTGGGTGTCCCTGCTGCCTGTGCAGGGCTAAGTGAGGGGTTTTGCCTCTGCACACACACCCAGCAAGCAGAGCTCTCCACTGATGCTGCTGGAGGAGCAAACGAGAGGTGCAGGAAAATCTGACTTCTCCCTTGTCTCTAAATGAGAGAGGTGCAGGAAAATCTGACTTTTCCCTTGTCTCTAAATGAGAGAGGTACAGGAAAATCTGACTTCTCCCTTGTCTCTAAATGAGAGAGGTGCAGGAAGATCTGACTTCTCCCTTGTCTCTAAATGAGAGAGGTGCAGGAAGATCTGACTTCTCCCTTGTCTCTAAATGAGAGAGGCGCAGGAAAATCTGATTTTCCCTTGCCCCTAAACTGGCAGCCTAGCCCCTCTCCACTCTGCACCAATGCAGCTCCAGCAGCAGCAGAAATCCTTCCAAGTGATGGATCCCACTGGTCTTTGTGGAGGACCATAAAATGCTCAGGCAGGGCCAGAGCCTGGCCAGGGCCATCACAGCTGGGGCAAGGATGGCAGAGCTTTGTGGGGAGCTCCCAGCTGGCCCTGCCAAGGTGATCTGCACTGGGAGAGAARGCAGGACCCACACTGGAAGGGGCACACATGTGCCAGGCCACCCTGTGCAAGCTCCTGCTTCATCTGGTTCCTGCTGGGGGAGGAGAGGTGAGGCTGGAAGCAGGGAGATACCACTCCTCACCAGAAACTCCCTGCACCAGGAACTGCACTTTGGAAAGTGCTCACCATGACCCTGGAATTCCTTTTTTAAAACAAAGGCTGGGACAGGACAAAGGGAGTTTTGAAGGGTGGATATGACCAGAAGTTGCATGCCTCCCCTTGTTCTCCCTTTTCCCATCCCAAGGAAAATCAAGCTTTGCAAAGACACCTGCAAACTCTGCCCAGCTGGGCTTTGCTAGCAGAGCTGAGCTGGCCATGTCAGGCTGCTCTGCCCTGCCCAGCATCCCACTGCGGGAGCTGAAATGCCAGAATCACCAGCTCTGGCCAGGGGGAAGCTGTTTCAGCCCTGCTGAGGCTCACTGACCTAAAAAGCTGGTTCCTCTTTGTTAAAAGGGCWTGTGTGCTTCAAAAGAAGCCTCTCCTCCCTCTTTGCCAGCCCAGCAGTGGCCAGATCCCTTGGTTTGTCCCCAAGGTCTGGTACCCAGCAGCTCCCAGCACCAGCAGCACTCCCAGGACTTTCACAGAATTCACAGAGCCACYGGGTYGGAAGAGATCTTTGAGATCATGGAGTCCAGCCCAGCCCCAACCCCTCAGCTAAACGCTGGCCCCCAGKGCCCCATCCAGGCTTTGTTAAACACACCCAGGGATGGGGACTGCACCACCTCCCCGGGCAGCCATTCCAGAGCTTTATCACCTTTCCGTAAGAAGCTTCAGCTCCCTGCAGCAGCAGCAGCAGCATCCCTGAGCTGCCCTCCTGTCCCAGCTGTGTGTGGGCAGCTCTGGGAACCACAGCTCCCCTCCTGCAGCTCAGATGGCACCTGGAAAGCTGGGGAGCTGCTGAGCCTGCCTGTCCCTGAGGGATCCCTGCACATGCCTGGCTCTGCTGGGCAGCTCTGTGCCAGCTGCCAGCGCCAGCCCCTGATGCCCCCGCTCCCAAGGGTTCCAAGGCCTTTCCAAAGGCTTTTTTGTCTCCCTTCCTGCTCTGTGAGGCACATAAGGCAGAAGTGTGAGCTGGCAGACACTCATGGTGCAGAGGGGCTCCCCTGTGAGCAGAGCTCACCTGGAAGGACACAAAAAATACTGCAGAAGGAAGAGGAGATTACCTGGGGGCCCCACGTGTTGGGATGATGGGGTGTCCTACCAGCTGCTGAGGACAGGAATGCTAAAATCCATCTCCAGATGAGAGGATATTGATAATTCCAGCCTGTCCTGAAGCTCAGCTGAGCCCCCAAAGCAAAGATGGTGTGCACTGTGAGAGGCTGGAGTGTTGACACGGCAGGGGCATGAATGGAGGAAGGTGTTTCCTGCAGAACCCCAGAGGCAACAAACTCAGCCAAGCATGCACAGGGATTCCCCAGACTCTCAGAGGACAGGGCAGAGAAGTCTGAGGGAACAGCAGCTGAGTCACAGCAAGAAGGGAAATAAGCTGGCGCTATTGGTGTGAATTCAAGAATGAATTTCCACTGGCTCATTTTCCAAACGCCTTTATTAACATCTATCCTATAAGCTGCTTCTCCCCCTCCACCTCACAGAGCCCCCCTTTTGGGAGTGAAATGCTCCTTGGGAAGCAAACCTGGCCCTGGCCCTGTGGTGCTGGCTCTGTGCAGCCCGGGAGCAGAAATGAACCCACTGGCACACCACACCAAAGCTGCCWCTTGGAGAAGTGTCCCAGGCTAAGATGCCAGATCTGAGCACAGGAACAAACATGCTGTGCAGAGAAAGGCACAGTTTGGGGGGAGCAAGGCAGTGAGAGGACCTGTGAATCAGGAGAGGGGACTAATGCAGGAGAGGAGCCACTCCTGCCCTGGGGAGCACAGGCTGGGTGCTGCTGGAGCAGTAACACCCTGGCAGGCAGCAGGAGGCTGAAGATGGAGGTAGCAGATGTTATCTGAAGCCACCATAACTCAGTGAGGACACAGAACAGCTGCTGGTGRGCCAGCCATGGCTGTTAAATGGTGTGCAGGGGTGTGCCCAAACCACCAAGGGACACAGCARTTCAGGGACAGCTCAGGCTGGGAGCCTGAACCTCCTTGTCCATGGATCAAGGAACAGCAAGGGGTGGGCAGGAGCAGTTAAGGCACCACAGGGCATCGTGTCCCTTTCTGTCACTGCAGTGACAGGAGGGATACAAAATCAAGGAGCCCCTCTTCTCCTGCAGTTCTGTGTCAGTTTGCAGGACACAAACATGCTCTGAACACAAGTGCAGCTCTTACAGGTGTGTTTGTGCTGGTTTTGGAGACACGGGTGTGTGTGTCAGACCAAAAGTCTTTATACACTCATAGCCTGTCTTCAGTGACAGCAAAGAGACTGGCAGGGGGGAATAGAAGTTTAAAAGGGTCTTTGTTGTGATACCTAATTCTGCAGCTATTTGGACTTAAGGATCTCCTCAGTCGGAGCTGGTACCTTCTTAATTGAAGACACTCAGYTTCCCTTATGAGAGCTTATCTTATTTCTCAAAATATTCAACCTTTGGCCTCTGCAGCCTTGTGGCTGTGAGTCCTTCACTGTTTGCACATCACTTTAAACAGGTACAAGTCAGGTTTTCTCTTTTCCAACTCCCTGCAGTGCATGTATTAAACTGGTAAACAACCACAACCTTGTGCTCTCAGGCTCACAGTGTCCCACCTCCTTTTAGACACTTCAGGGTTACTCATCAGAGCACAAATAACCACAAACACTTTCAGAACTGGTTGAGAGGCTCTGATAGAGGCAGGAGACAGCAGGGAAGGGAGAACTGTTGCAGGGGTTAAGCAGAGAGCAGAGCTCAGGCAGAGTCTGACGTTCAGCAATGGGCTGTTGCACAAGAATAGACTGAAGGCAAGGTAATGGAAATAACTTTCCACAGAGCCTGTGCAATTAGATGTTACAAAAGCATGAAGTCAGGAGCATAAGAGTATTTTGGAAGGTCTAAGCATTAATATGGAAAATAAATTCAAGTTGTTATGGAAAGGAGCTCACAGGAAAGAATAGCACAAGGATGCTGAGCCTGCTGCTGCAAGGCTCCATCTTCCAACTGCTTCCATGTTGGAACAGAACTCCCAGCAGCTGCTCCCCCGATCCCCAGCACAGCTCCTGAGAGACACACCTCGTGGGCAGGCTGGGTCACACCATTTTCCTTCGTGCTGCGACCTAGAGAACCCTCAGCACTGAGCTAGTCCAGGGGCAGAAGTGTGCAGGCTCATTAGGGGCTCCACTAGACTCAGGCACCAGGACCAGAAATTGAAAGAATAATGCRTGTGGAGAGGTCAAATATTTGCTCAGAATACAGCAATTCTGGCAACACAGATATTGCCTTGTGCCTGGAACATTTTTGTGGATGACAAACGAGTTGGATCCCTTTCAGTGGGGCTTTGGAAGTGAAGGTGACTGTTCCAGGCTGCTACTGGAGGCTCTTTCACCAAGCACTTGTAAGGTACTGGGAACAATAAAATTCTGCAGGGGAGAGAGTGCACTGCTCTTCTGCTGCTGCAGGGCTCTGGGCATGAGGGATAAAGGAGGTTTTGCAACTCATCTCTAGCTCTGGCTGTACCACTTGACTTTTYCCCCCCCCTGACTTTGATAAAGAACCTCCTTTTGGAGAAGCAACCAAATAAAAGTCCTTCCCTATATAAGCAAATGACATATGGTCTCCTTGTCCAAGATCACAAAAGAACATTAGGAAAGCCAAGATGCTCCAGAAAGAGGGAGAAAAATGGAACATCTGACTTGGTAAAAACCAAGCTGCCACTGCCAGAGACTAATGAACAGTTTGCTGGCTTCAACTTCTTTGATGATTAAACACCAGCTCCTCTTCCCGTCATTCTTGGGAAAGAAATTAAAGGACAAAGTAGTCCTCAAGTAGGTTTCATTTGAAGGAGGGGATAGCAGAAAGAAGGGGAATTGTTTTGAAGGGGAGAAGACAGGATCTACCTGCAGTCAGCTGCAAGGAATTGGAACGGTGTAAAATGTACAGGAATGTACAGGAATGTGCAGGAATGTGCAGGAATGTGCAGGAATGTACAGGAATATATAGGAATGGATGTACAGGAAGGTACAGGAATGTACAGGAATATATAGGAATATACAGGAATGTATAGGAATATACAGGAAGGTACAGGAATGTACAGGAATATATAGGAGTATATAGAAATGTACAGAAATATACAGGAATATACAGGAGTGTACAGGAATATATAGGAATGTACAGGAATATACAGGAATGTACAGGAATATATGGGAATGTACAGGAATATAGAGGAATATATAGGAATATAAAGGAATAGACAGGAATGTACAGGAATATATAGGAATATACAGGAATGTACAGGAATAAATAGGAATTTACAGGAATGCACAGGAATATATAGGAATGCACAGGAATGTAAAGGAATATATAGGAATATAAAGGAATAGACAGGAATATACACAAATATACAGGAATGTACAGGAATAAATAGGAATGTACAGGAAGGACTGAGCACGATGGCCACAGCTCTTCCTCAGCAAGCTCATCACATGGGGATTGTCCATCTCCAAGCAGATAAATGAAGGCAGCCCAGCCCTCAAAGAGCAGCAGTTAACCTGCCATCAGTAAATACCTGCCAGCAGCCTCTCCAGCCTGAGCCAGCACGGAGCCTGCTCAGACTCTCACCTTTGCTAGAGGCAGGARGCAGCAGCTCTTGTACTTACTGTACTTTTCATGGGGGGAGCATCCTGCCAAAATGCTGCTTTTAATTTCTGTTCTGGTGCAAGTGCCAGTGCCCAGCTTACAAGTCTGAAGTTCTGCATGACAGTTGTACATAAAGTGACAGATATTTAGGATACTGCCCTTCTCCCTACACGTCAGCCTGGCAGGCAGGAAAGACACAATATTTTCCCACCTTCCTTCTTTTTGAATAGCCAGGTGTTCAGCACTGACTTGGGAATCAGGGAGAGCACTCTTCCAGCAGTGCAAGGAGGGGTTGGCTTCTAGGATATACTCTATGCCCTTCTGTGCTGCAGGTCTGTGTGCTCTTGAACTCATTTTCCTCAAGACCTGAGAAGTACTTTGCATGGATATGTTCCCCTCACTAATCTGATCTACTTTTGTAGTAATTTGCATGTGTTTAATTGCTGAATGCATGACCAGAAACTGGGACAGGTGTCTGCAATATCCTCACCATCCCAGGGTGTGCAGGGAAAGTGTGGCTTTGTTGCCCTATTTCTCTCCTGCCTGGCCCTGGCCCTGTCCCTGKCCCTGCAGCACCTGGGATGGTGCTGGCCCTGCAGGTGTCAGCTAGAGGACATAGCTGGGTCCTGCCCCGAAGGGATCTGCTGTGACAAGGCCTTCAGAGTCCTGAGGCTGCACCTCAGAGCCCTGTCTGAGCAGGAGGCAGCGCCTGCTGAGCTGCCCCAGTCCTGCTGGGAGCAGAGATCAAGGGAAAGAGGCAGAACTGATGGGCACAGGGCTGAGCATCGCCTGCTCTGTGAGCACAGGCAGAACAGCAGCCCTGCTCGCAGTTACAGGCAGCAATCCCAAACTCACCACCTGCAGCACACCATCCTCAGGCCTTGGAAACAGCACCAGGCACTTTCTACCCTGTGCTGTGAAATCTGGGAGCTGGTGCACACCATTCCTGAGGGCTGGTTCCTCCCTCTGCCCCCCAAGGGCCAGCAGCCAGGCCAATCCAGAGCCCTTCCTGCCCTCAATTGTCCTGTTTCTGCACCACCAGCTGGATTGCTCTCAAACCCCACCACAGCCTGAGAAATTGCCTTTTCAGAGAGCAGCCACTTAATGGGGACACATTTGTGTTTCCTGCAGCTTGCCATGGCAAACCAGCACAGAAGGGCACACTTTGGCCAGACATCCACCTAAGGGCAGAGAAGCAAGGCCATACATAAATTTTGGAAAAGGCACTACATGAATTTGGTCGTTTAGGGGGCTGAAAGGGATGCTGTTACACAATATTCTAATCCTAGATGGGCTGGGAACTGCTAGGGAGCTCACATTTATGCTTTGCTAGGCATCAGATGTCTCCAAATGGCTGCTCCAAGCCTTCCCAAGTCCCTTCTCTCCATTACCATGTTTACTTAAGGCAAAATCTTACCTAAGGCCCTCTTGTTAACTGCCTTAACCTCTCCCCAGGCATGCACAAGGCCACCCATGCCCACAGTGTGGGACACASGAGCATTAATGCCCTGTTTCTGTGGAGTCCCAGAGAAGAATTACAACCAGGCATTGCAGAGCTGGGAAAGGGAATCCAAGAACTTGCTTTTTGGTGTGAAGTGCTTGGTGAYTTAAAACAGATTATGTTGACCAACCACAGAAAACCCTGGTGCTTTCCAAGGCCATCTTCACCTTCCCCTGCTGGTCTGCACTAACCCAGCCCTCCACCCCACTGCCTTCCACAGTGAGGTGCCTGAATCCCACCCCCCTGCTCCCCTTTCCTCTCCTTCCTGCCTCACAGCCTGTGCTGCCAGCGTCCTCCTGTACACACATATTGCCATATCTAATATACAGCCATGAAAGCTCAAAAATGCTTTTAATAATTACTTGGTATTTAATTAAACATGCAACAACCAGCCTATTAGAGTAAATTAAATCTGAGTGAGACGTTTGAACAGTGACTASTGAAGATATCAGTTTCTAAAGCTCTCAGAAGGATGGAGGAAGAAAACTGGATTATGTCAAGGGAAAGTTGATGCTGGRAGATGAGTGATGCTTCCTAAACCTTTCCCCCACATCTCTGGGCAAGCGCTAAATGTGTAAACACAGAAATTATTTTTTCCTCCCTGAGGAAAAAAATTAGACAGAGCTTGTAATTCCCTGTGCTGTCAAGACCTCCAGTGCAGTTTGGGGCTGCAGAGGTAGGAATTCATGTTATAAATAAAGCAATATTATTACTTTACATGGCAAAATAAAATGCAGTGTATCCAGCTCTGAGCATTGAAACCATGACACTTTGCAACAATATCAAGGCACACAGAGCTTTGAAGACATTGTTTTAACTCAGGGAAGGAAGGTTTCCTGTTTCAGGCTCTGAAAATTGCCAGAAAGATGTCATTTCCCAGGAGCTAGCCAGAGGCAAACAAATCCTTTAAATCATTTAAGGCAACTAACACCTCCTGGGTTGAACCATCACCTCAGCTAGGCTGGCACWGATTGGCTTGACCAAAAACTTAGACTGGTGTTTGCTTCCTGTAGAAAGCAAAGTTTGATCACCCAGGAAGGATGAAGTAGATGGTGAAGAGCAGAACATGAAGAAGTGAAGATGAAGATGAAGTAGATGATGAAGAGCAGAACATGCTGAAGTGAAGATGAAGATGAAGAAGGTGGTGAAGAACAGAACATCTGGCAGGGGGGTTCAGTTAGGTCAGACACAGTCTCCTCACAGAGGATGGCAGCTCTGGGGTTGGTAAAACAAGGCTTGCTTTTCAACAAGAGCAAGCAAACTGATGCAAACCATTTCCCCTGCAAACCCTCAGCCTCCTGCTCCCAGAGACCCGGCTCTGTGTCTGGGGTGACTTTCTGCAGGTGAATATTCTGTGCAGCTGCATCTGTGGYCCCTCAGGTGACAATTTCAGTGGGAGGGAATGGTGTTGGAGAAAAGGGCCAGCAATCAGCTTTGCCAGCTGTGGTGTGGACAGAGCACTGCCCAGTCCTGCTGGGACAGCTGGAAAGGGCAGGGGATCAATGGGTCTGTTCTAGGGAAGAATTAAAGAATTTCTACTGTCATGGAAGAAGTCAGCATGATGGATGGATGGATGGATGGATGGATGGATGGATGGATGGATGGATGATGGATGGATGATGGATGGATGGATGGATGGATGGATG
>JACDOX010000078.1:154418-188092 GCA_014549065.1 Cardinalis cardinalis | reverse complement strand
ATCCCCTCCTTCCCCAGCATCCCCACCAGTGCTTGTGTCACCGTGGCTGTGCATCCCCTCCTTCCCCAGCATCCCCACCAGTGCTTGTGTCACCGTGGCTGTGCATCCCCTCCTTCCCCTCCTTCCCCAGCATCCCCACCAGGGCTTGTGTCACCGTGGCTGTGCATCCCCTCCTTCTCCACCATCCCCACCAGTGCTTCTGTCACCGTGGCTGTGCATCCCCTCCTTCCCCAGCACCAGCCAGGGCTCTTCCCCCAGTGAGAGCAGGCTGGGTGGGTAGAGCAGGGGAGCTCTGGCAGTGGGGATACACAGATATCTGTCAAAGCCAGAGCCTGGGCAGTGCATTCTATGCATGCAGACAGTTGTGCTGTGTTCATCACCGTGGTATCCGAGTGCCCGGGGTCATGCAGTGACTCAGAGCCAGGGATGAGCTCCAGAGCTCCCCTCTCCCAGCKCCAGGAACAGCTCTGGGCTGGAGGGATCAGCTCCCTGCAGAGTCAGCAGGGCTCCTCTTGGCTCTGCCAACTCCTCCACATCCCATCTATCAGGGAATTTGGGAGGCTYCACTGCCCACCTGCGAGCCTGGGRTGTGCAGCCCATGGGCTCCTGTGTGTGACTGTCCTACAAAAAATGAAATGCAAGCCCTGCCTCTACTGCACCTACTTCATCTTGATGCCAGGGAAGCCATTTCACCTTCTCCAGCCCTGCTGGCTCCCAGACTGCTCAGGACAGGCATTCAGGAGCATGGACACAGCCAACACTAAAATATGTCYTGACTCTCAATGCAGCCCAATGGGAAACCAGGCCAGCTGGTGCCCAACATTCAGACTTTAAGTAGTACAGAAAAATAAACAAAGGACATCAATTCTGCCAATGTTAATAGCTTCAGGCAAGAGGGATACAAAAGTAGGGTATTTCAGATATGGGATAACGTCATCTGTAGATTTGTCCAGAAGAGACAGAGCTCTGCATTTGTGGATCTGAGACAGGGCAAAAGAAGTAAACCTGATATTAAAGGCCCATGCTTTTATCTGTGCCTTGCCAGTGGGTACAAAGAACTAGGCTTCCTCCCCTTAAAGAAAAAGCTTCTGCCTGGGAAGGATTAATAGGTAAGATCACGAGTGAGGGAGTGTGAGAAATTCTGCCACTTTTGCCAATGAATGGCACCCTCACACATCCCTGTTTCTCACCACCACTGGAGAGTTCACCAACATTTTGTCCTGAAASTAGTTTGATGCCTGAGAATAATGCACTCAGGAAGTTGGGAGGGAAACAGACAAAAGAGTTATAATAAAACCTGTCCTTTTTCTGCAAGTGATACTTGTCAAATATAAACACAGTCAAGGTAGAGAACAMGTTGTGCTAATCTGCGATATTTTCCCAGCAACCAGTTATTACTTTCACATTTTATTTTATAATGCATCAAACCCCAGCACCTGGAGTCACGTTGCTAACTGAAATAACTCAGCACAGGTGTAGAGGAAAGGTTGTGTTTCCAAGCCTGTGCCTGCACTCCAGCCAGAGGTGATGGCAGCCTGGCCTGGGACATCTCTCCTAGAATTCAGCCTGGTTCTGAGCTCACTGAAGACAAAAGCACAAAATTCAGTGAAACAGGGGGGTGATCACTCAGCTGAGGTCCAAGTTGTCCGCTCGTCACTCCTGCCCAAGGAAGTCAACACTAAAGCAAGCTCAGGTTYCTGTGCCTTCAGATCTCCAACTGCAACTCGGACACACTCCAAAGAGAGTCCAAACCAGTGGGCAGGAGAGCAGAGCTGCATTTATGGYCCACTGAAGCCACATCATTGTTATGAACTGCAGCCAGGGCTTCAAGGTTCCTCGTTCCTGCATTCCTCACCACGTGGACTTGGCCCTGCTGGCAGAGCCGAGGTTTGCAGTGCTGAGGGACAGGGATCAGACTGAAAATTACCCTTTAGTCTGAACTACAGGAACAAAGGCATTAACAGGGTGTCAGAAATTTCACAGCTTCCCTGAACAATACCTTCCCACATTTCACTGCACTGAAGGCTTTTCCTAGATATCCAAACCAAATCTTCTCTGCAGTTTAAATGGAGTTTGGTCTCATCATTCCCCCCCCTCCACGACAGTGAAAGAATAAATCAATCATCCTTCCTTAACTGCTTTTATGTTCTGAGAAACCATGACATCCCCCTCCCTCCCCCACCCATACTGCCTTGTCTAGATTAAATGCACCTGATTTCTTCAACCTCTCCTCAGAGGTCATGTTTTCTAAAGCTCTGACAATTAGTGCTGCTCTCCTCTGGCCTTTTGCCAATTTGTCTACATCTCTATTTTAAATCCTGGTATCCACAAACCAGCCACTGAAGCAATGGCACATTCGTAGAGACAAAAGCAAAAGCAACCTCTCCTGTACAAAATCCTCCTAAAACCACAGAAACATCTCCAAATCCACTGCAGCCATCCTGGGAGCTGCTCACTCTGTGGAGGAGGTTGGAGATGGCAAAGGGGCAGCTGAGCTCCTGCCACTGGAGTGCATCACACGTGCAGCAGGAGCAAGCACAGCCCTGTCTCTTCTGGACAGGAGGAGAAATTATTCAAGACAGCTTTGTGCATGAGCCTCAGCATTCCCAGCTTACACTCTGCCTGTGGCATCACCAGTCTCTGAGATCCCTGCAGCAGCAGGAAAGCTGCTTTTAGGTCTTCTGCTGAGTAAACAAAGCCAACCAGAGAAAATTAGAGGCTTCAGTTACTAAACCTACACAYGGAACAGGTCTGTTCCTTACCCTGCAATGGTAAACACCCATAGGCATGAGATTCCATCCATGCAAAGCCCTGCTCCTCACCCCAAACCCTCCAGAAGCTGAAGGGCAGCCCCAAACCAGCCAGTCCTAGACAAGGTTGCCCTGCACTGTGTGGTGGAAGTGTTTCTGCACAGAAGGCTGGTGCAGGAGGGCCAGGTTTGCTGATGAAGGACCATGGCACCACAGTGCCTCTCTTGCATTTTCAGTGATCCCCCTCACCCAACAGGACCAGCACTTGGGGCAATCTCAGGCTCACCACAGGCACAACCAGCACACAGCCTGTCATTGTCATTCCACTGCCAGGACTTTTCCCTCCAGTCCTCACTCCACACTCCTCAACGAGGCAGGGGCGTTCAGCATCCACTCGTCCTTTCTGCAGAAAATGGCTCACCCAGGCTGCTCCTCTGCTTTGTTCCCAGCACTGGACCTGGGGGCAGCCTGGCTTTGTGTTTCCAGCTCAGAGCCAGGCCCACGTCATGGGCTGGTTACACAAGGCCTGACAGACGTGGTTAGTTGGGAGCCAAGAGCTCCCAGGTAATCGGAGGTGCAGAAGGCAGCACATCCAGCACTGGGCTTGTCGCTGGCTGAGGAGCTGCTGCCAGGATGAAAACATTCATCCTCTTCATAAATCTCCCTCTGGCCCTCCCAAAACAGATAGCCCTGAATCATTTTTGGCTGATGGACTAATTAGTCTTGTGCTGTAGTTTTTTGCAACCACCCAAAAGATAACTCAGAGGCCAGCCCGTTGTCAGGACACTCAAATTTACTACACTCCAGTGCAGGCAGAATGGAAATGCTGCTGGGTTTTCAGCACACAGGAAGATTGCAAGAGGAGCTCACAAATTGCTGTCTGCATAATAGCTGTGCTTACAGATCTCAGGACCAAGGCTCTGCTACAGCAGTGAGAGAGCATCTAAAAGATGCCAGCCCAGCAGGCTACACAAGCCAAATCACAAAGAAGTTTCCCAACACTGATTTTCCTGTTCCTTTCCTTTTATTTTAGCTTATGTACAGCATCAAGCACAAACTCAGTTTAGTGTTAACGTTGCTTGAGGAACAAGAAAAGCTGACCATGTATCATGAAAGCAGAAATGTTCTGGGAACCACTTTCATCCAGCACCTCTGATTTGCAGTGACATCTAGAAGCACCGAGTTCAGCAGGGTCCCTTAAGAACCTACTCAAACTTTTCCAATAAAATCCAGGTTTAAACATCCATTTAACACTTTCCAATCCTTTTCTCACTTGGTTTTTTCCTCTCTTATTTCCATGATCTCTACCCCAAACACAGCCAGTGCTGTGCATTTCTTTTGCCAGGTTWAGCACAAGAGCCAGAAACACCAAAAACATTCAGAGGCTGATATTGGAGCTCTCCCTCTACTCCCAGCAGGTCACCCCATGGAATCCCTTGGATTTAAAAGGGCAAAGCCTTTCAATGGCCTTACACTGTTACACATTACCAGAAGGAGAGGTGGTCTCAAGGCAAGTTAGCAAATCTAGCATGGGATTTTTGTTGGGGGGAGACAGGTTTTATGAGGGTCTTGTCACTGCTGAGGAATCTCTCAGTGGGATTTTGGGGCTAAAAGACAGAGCCCTGGCCTCCAGGGTGTCTGGGGATGTCAATGCCTGATCTTTCCCTATGGATTCATGGCTCTGCAGGGGCAGGGAGGATATCTACCACCACTAGTTCCCATGGAGATTGCAGCTGCTCTCCAGGTCTGGTAGAAAACAGTTYATTGGGTATTTCTTAGGTTTCCTTGGTATTTCTTAGGTTTCCTACATTTTCCCATACTCCTTCAGGGAGTGCCTGGCCCTTTTTACACCACTGAGCCCAAGCACAGAATGAGATTTTGCCTAACCCTGGTGTGGTTTCCATCCATCAACACCACACCAGGCACAGCACCACCCTGTGCAAGGAGGATAATAAGGATTTCCTGTGTCATTGTCCTCTCCTGGCATCCTGGCATTATCACCTCATCCAGTCAGACAACTGAACTTGAAATATTTGTTTAAGAAAGGGGAATAGTTGGGACTTCCAAGGAAAATGCCACGTTGGAGGAAGCTCTCACCAGGATATCAAGGACAGCACAAAGGTAGGATGGCACATCTAAGGAAAGGTAAAACCACAGCACAGCTCTTGAGCAGACYTTTGGAATATCCAAACACAACCAGGGTGCAAGCAATGAGGCTCCTGTTCAGTGAGGAGCCAGCAGCCACAGCTCCTGCAGAGCAGGCAGGGCTGACCTCTGTTCCTGCCCGCACTGCTCCCTGAGATGCTCTTTGCAAACACACAGCTTAACCTGGATAACAGCAGCCACAGCCCCAGCCTGTTGTCACATGAAGCCTCCCCATGGACCTGAACAGTCACAGAACATTTTCTCAAGCAAACTGTGCCTGCTGCTGAGCCAGTGCTGAGGGATCCTTCTGGAGGAACAGTGCTTTCCCAGGGCAGCTGCAGCACCCGYTCTGTGGCTGCTCCAGGGGAAGCAGAGAGTTAAGGAGCACAATCTGTGAGGCACAGTGGATTGCCTAATCTATCTCATGGGTATTTTTAATGGATTAGTGGGTATTAGAGTGGGATATTGCAAATATCCCATGGAAATTTGGAAGTGAGAGAGAACAATCAGCTGGCTGCAAAAACAGTGTAAAAGTTGTCCCAGAGGGACTGAAGGATTACAGAGGAAGCTAAATCAAGGTTGATTTTAAAAGATGTTGGTAGACAGCTACCCAAGCTGAATAAAAACAAAGTCTCAAATGTACAGGCTTAAAAATGGAACAAGAGAGTAGACACCAAGCCTGACAGCATCTGGACTGCCAGTGGACCCAGTCCAGCAGAGCACCTGCACACACACACACACCACACACACACAGGGCTCTCAGCATTTAAAACAGTTTCTGACTACYCAGAACATCATCTGTTCTTGGAAGAGACCTAGGTCAATATACAGGAGATAGATTTTTAAAGCTGTTTCATCCTCAGTGATGAAAACAGTTTTCCAACAGCTTCTGCTTGTGAATCTCTTGCCCAGGTGACGCACATTTGGTAAGGTTACAGCAAAGCAAGAGGMAAAGAAGTTCTCAGGTTTGTCAAGCTCTAATTTAGAGACACACAACTGCATCACCTCACCAGCCATCTTCACCCTGGCATTGACCAGTGGGTCCAAGCAATCAACTCTTTAAGAGCAACTTTACCAAGAGGACTGAGTGCCAGCTCCCATGCACCCCTAAAGCTGGCAGTGCCCAGCTGAGACAATGGCCAGCTTGCTTTGCAGGGGTGTCACTGCCATTGGAGTCTTTGTTGGAGCAGGGACATGGCAGAAGGTGGGTCCAGACCTGACCCTTGGCAGATGAAGGCAGTGCTCCAGCCTCCTGGAGGATGGCTCACCTGCCCTCCCCCTGTCCCCAGGGCACCCACAGGGACCAGCTCTGAGGCTCTGCAGCCTGCAGGGCACACACTTGGTGTTCCCCTGTTCTCTGCAGATCTGGCACTATGCAATACCACATTTCCCTGTGTTTACGCTGATCAAATCCCAGGAAAGAAGAGACWCTGAGCATCCCAGGTCCCTCCAGCTCTCCTCCACCAAGAGTAGTAGCAGGAGGACAGCAGGGCTTGCCAAGCAAGTGCCTGTTGTAGACTGACAGCAAAGCAACACAAGGCAGGCTTCTTCTCCCCAGCAGCAGTGTGAAGCATTGTGCCCACGCTCCTCAGCCACCCCCACACCGCTCCACCTGAGAAGACTTCCCTCCTACCTCTGTCAGGATCCTGGCAGGCAACTGCATCTCTGCAGGGGCCYTGCCAGAGCAGCCCTGGGGCACAGCTCTGCCTGCCTGGGCAGCTCTGCTGGACTCAGAGCTAGCCCCATCTCCTAGAGCCAGCCTGGGCACCGCAGGAGACTCTGCTGCTCCAGCTGGGGCAGGCTCAGAAGCCTTTGGCAGCCTCCTGCTCCTCCTTTCCCAGCCCTTTTACCCTGCTTTTGAAAGGGGCAGCACTTCAGGAAGGATTGCACACAGACACAAGATATTTTGAACCCCTGGGTGCAAAAGTAAGCAGGGTATTTAACCATGTACCAGAACACACTCACCACAGGCAGCTGCCCCATCTCAGTCTCTGAGCAGACCAACCCCCAGGACTCATCACAGCCTCAAAAACACTCTTTACAATGCCAAATGCTCCATCTCTGTACTAGTTCTGGTGTTACAAGGCCCACAGAGGCACACTAGGGCTGAATCCTAAGTTCTGGGATCCCTCCCCCAAGCATCATAAAACTCCTTGCAGAGCCAGGAGGTAGGAGTGCAGCAAAATACCTGGAAAACCACAGCACCACCCTCCTCCTCCTCACAGCCAAACCACCCCCAATGGCAGGGGTGGTGCTGCTATGTGTGGGACTCCTATCCTATCCTATCCTATCCTATCCTATCCTATCCTATCCTATCCTATCCTATCCTATCCTATCCTATCCTATCCTATCCTATCCTATCCTANTCCTATCCTATCCTATCCTATCCTATCCTATCCTATCCTATCCTATCCTATCCTATCCTATCCTATCCTATCCTATCCTATCCTATCCTATCCTATCCCACCCTATCCCATCCTATTCTATTCTCTATCCTATCCCACCCCACAGGATCCAGCCACTCCCTCCCTCCATGGGCCACTCCACCCCTCAGGCCAGGTTGCCAGCATGGCCCACAGCTGAGGTCATTTAGCAGTTTTCCCTGCCTGGCAGCAGTGGAATTTTCTCCCAAGCTGCCCCTTGGAATGTCTCATTTCTCACCTGCCCACCCAGGGCACAAAGGTGCTGGCCCAGCTTTTCAGTGCTGGGGCTTTCCCGGCAYGTGAGCAATAAATGTTTTCTCCATGGAGGAGCCTCTCTCTTGTATACACTGGAAATATTCTCCCCCAAAGCATCTGCAGACCTGGCCTGGACTATRGGATGTGACCTGTCTGGGAAAACACTCTCACATTACCAAATCCTGAGCCATCCAATYCCCTTAGCTGCAAATGAACTGAGCCAAATTAATTTAAATGGGTTAACACAAGCTCSTCTGTTCACATCAAATCCCTTTCTCTGTCTTAGAAGTGTTTGTAACAACAACAAAATACCTGGACTTGTCATTTTTATCAAAGTGACAACAACAAGGTGTTTTCTCTTTTTTCCTCCCTGTTTTCAATTTTTTTTATGAGTTAGTCACACCTCCTCATCTCTGTTTACAGACTCTTGTCTCTAAAGGATGTAACTCCTGGATTGGATCCAGTTGGACATCCCCAGCATGTGGGGAAAAAAACAAAAGGAACAAGATGGCCAGGTTGGGACCTGGTGCTAAACTTGCACCATGCCCGAGGCTTATGTTTGGGACAATTTACAGGGCAAGTATTGAAAAAATGGAGTGAGTCAGGTCTGAAAATATCATTACATTCACATTAAATTCCTACCTCAGTTAGGAATCACGAGAAACAAAGCACAYACATAAAACCAAGCCTCCTGCTTTCCAAATGTCATCCATGGGATGACAAGTTTTCATCCCTCAGTTTCTGAGGCTCTTGATCTGCTTTGTTCAGGTGGTCCTGCCCTTTCTCCATGGACTGAAACAGGGAAGATCTTATGAAATTCAGTGGTGACCAAGAATTGAAAGAGTTTAGTTGAAAAAACATTCTAGGATGTTCACTTCTGAAAGATTGCCCCCTGTGCTGGTGTTTCCATTATTTCAGTAAGGCTTGATTTGCAATAATGTCCGGAACAAAAGTTGCCTTTTAGCCCAGAACCTCTTTATTAAGACATAAAACTAAGTCCCATTTGCTCACCAAAATAATTGCTTTCACTCAGGATGCATGGATGAGTGAATCTTGCAGAGCTTTTACATATATATTCATCTCCAGCAATTCATCAACACAATAAGCACACATTATTAACTTGAGTACTCATCAATTTCTTTTTTCTGGAGCTTCAAATACTAGCAAGGAGCTAGTGTGCAATAGGGAAGAAAAACATGTAGGGAACTTGTGATAAATGTTCTATTTTTGCTGTGAAAGGAGGATAAGAAGAGGAATTCAGCTCATAGCCTACCCTCTCCCTCACTTCCAAAAATTTCCTGCCAAGCTGAGATCCTTCTCCAGAGGCCAGAAGAGTGGGCTTTCCTGCAGATCTYCTCCAGGTGACATCTGTGACCTGGGTGGCCTCCTCTCCTGGCCTGACAGCTTCTGATCTTGCACCCAGAGCTTTGCCACTGCCATGGGCACCCCCTTTTTTGTGCACCACCCACTGAACTGCCCAGTGCAGCCCTTGGACATGGCTCTTCCCCTGGAACAAGGTTCCCCTGTCACCTGCTGTGGTGCCACCAGCACCAAGCTCTTTAAAAGGAGCAGGAATCGTCTCACAGAGTGTAAAACAAGAGTCAGAACTACTCCAGGTAGCTGAGGRGRTGTGTTTGGAGAGATCTGCTGGCCAGGAAGCCCATTCTGGCTCTGCAGGAAGAGGAAGGGGCACATTGGAGCTCTCCCAGCTCAGCTGACTGTCCCAAATGTGAGCACAGGGTGACAAAGTGTCCCAGGAACRAAGGCTGTCACCTTCTTTCTTCCCTGCTCTTGGGCTGTGTCRCAGATAAAAGCTCACCATGGCTGTTAGTGGCTGGAATGGCTCTGCAGGCTCGCAGTGGAGCCTCACAAGGGGCAGGGAAGGCTCTGGTGTCCCCTCCTTGCTGACAGCCCCTGGRGGATTCACTACAGAAGCACAGGAGGGAAAGAGGGAAAGCTGAAAACAGTACAGGACACCCCTCCTGGTTTCCCTACTCTATGACATGATCATAACAATAAATATATTTTCTGCCACGTGCCAATGATCAGATTTACAAAATTTCCATTTTTCTCTGATGTGGTGTTGAGGAAAGTCCTTCTGCTTCACCCATCAAAAGAGGAACTATTTGTGGATAAGATTAATGCCCATTAATGAAGAGTCTTTCCTATGGCTATGCCATGACACTTCTCCACAGCAAGAAGTGGGCTCACCTGGCTGTTCCCTGTGGGGGTTCCACAGGACACCACAGCTGAAGGAGAGGTCATAGTCTGGTGACCAAGCAATGGCCCAGAGCTCAGGAGGTGSTAGGCCTGTTCTCACAAACAAAGAGAACAGCAGGAAGCAGAGCTTCCCAGTGCCATTCCTGGTGCTGCTGTGGGATTTCACCATCACCCCCAAAAATCTTCCCCCTTTGGGTGTCCCCAAGGTGTAAAATGGCCCCAGAGGTGCCCCATCCTCCCCCAGGTGGTGGGGGAGATTTGTCAGTCAATATTTGCACAGCACAGGAGCCTTGCTGATATCTGTCACACAGAGCCCCTAACACCACCCAGGAACAAATTCTATTTGTGCACACTCAACATCACATCCAGCTCAGCCCTGATTTGAGAATCCTTTCTGGCGAGTGATGATGTCCAGGGCAGAGAGAGCACAGCTTGATTTCCAGAGCCCAGGCTGAGCTGGCAGAGCTGGCAGGTAGAAATATCTTGTTTTGACTGGTAAACTGAGCAAGTTTGACATGGAAACCACTGAGGGAGAATAAATATGGAACAACAAGATGTAATTTTACAGAGTCTTTCTTCCAAGTAGAACTGCACTCAGAGTCATCCCAGAGTTGAACTAAGAGGTCCTGAGGTCTAGGGAGGGGAATTCTGGACATGGTGGGCTGGGCTGAGGCTCACCCCTGTCACAAACACAATTATTTAACAGCACAGTTCCTGCAGYACTGCAAAGAACAGGAGAAACAGGAAGGGGAGGGGGGAAAGATCAGAGGGAAAAAAAGAGGTTCTATAGCACAGAAGCAGGGATAAATGCCACAACCAGAAAAACAGCCTGTAGGAATGGTGTGCTCAGTGCTGCCCAACCCAGCCTGCTCAAAACAAACAGCAGAGCTCCCACATTCCAGCAGGAAGGGAGAAGAGCTCGGCTTCCTTCCATTTCATGAGAAYAGGATCAATCCCTGGGTGCCCAGAAAACCTGTTTTAATGACCATTCTGTTCATCCTATAGGGCTCCACCACCCAACCTTGCCCTTTCTCACATCCATGAGATGTGAATTCCTCTGAAAGACCTCATGCCTTCATTAAACACATCTTTTGTCCATGTTTCTGGTCACGCTTTAACAAGTGTATGATATTTCACATGAAATATCAAGATATAAAAAGCTCCAGCAAGGGCTGTCTGCAAGAATGGATTTTACAGACCAGACAGTGTCAGTACCACCAAAAAACCCTCTTACATCCAGCCACCCTGACACTGTAGCAGCCTCCAACTCTTTTCCTTTGAACCAGACATGGGTGAGAAAATGACATGCACACACAGAGTCTCTTTCACACAGCAGCACAACTGCAGCACATTCCTTGGCTTTTCTATTTCGTGTTACATGGATTAAAAATACCTCTCTGCCTAACTGGGATACTGGGAGTCTAAGGAGATGAACAATGCAGGTATGTAAAGCTGCTCTGATGAACAGCTCCAGGGYGGTGAGAATATATTTTGAGTAATCAAAAGGACTTGTACTAATGGATTTTACACTCCTTTCACATTGTGCTTTCAGTGGCAGTCCCTCGAAGGCAAGTTTGCTGGCAGGAATAATCTCAGAAATGGTGAGTGTTACGTAGATGTTTGTCAAGGAGGAACATGGGCCCAGGTGATGTGGCAAATCYGGCTATAAACAACAATCTGCTTTTAGTCAGTTAATTAATTAAGAAGTATTGGAATTATTCTGCTAATTAGTAACTCGAATGTATTGCATCTTGATGTAAAAAAATCTATGACTAAGGGTGGAGGCAAAATTCCTGGAATAAAAGCTTAGTTGAAATGATGATGTCATCTTTGTTTTAAGAGACATCTCTGAGGGGTCCTTGCCAGCCCAGGGCCCTGCCMTGGAGTGGAAAAGCAGCTGTGCCAGGGCCTGAGCAGAGCTGCAGGGAGAGGCTGCCCCAGCCAAGGGGGAAAAAGAAGGAGAAGGGCAACCAAGTGCACTTATCCCACACAGGCTTGGGCATGAGAACCAACATCTCCTCCAGTTCCAGTTGAAAATGGATGACAGCAAAACGTTATGCTCCTCACTGGACACCACATCCTGAAAAGCAGGCACAGCTCTGTGGCAGGCACACAGCTTGCCCAGAAACCCAAGGCCAGCCTCAGGGGAACTCAYCTCCATTGCTGTCTTCTCCCAAAACTGCCTCCACTGCTCTGTGCCAGAGATTCTGTCTCGAAAGGAGGATAATAAGTGTGGCCACACCTGAATGCACAAGGGTGTTCAGTGTGCAGCAAGATGTTCACAAGCTCCGTCACACTGGAAGAAGGGACTGGTCTAATATCCTAAAACATTATTGCCCTCAAGAACACARTCATGAGGAAAACAAAATGGATGAAGGTTAGGTGGAAGGATGCCCACTGCTGAATGGATGTTATGGAGCCAGTTCTTAATTAAACTGTCCACAGCATCCTTGCTCATTGCTTTTCCTTGATTGATAGAGGATGGATTTGCAGGAGGGCAGTGCTGACAGTGTCCTGCCCACCCTGCAGTGAGTGAGGGGAAGCCCACAGGAAAGGGAAGATGTCTTTGTGTGCTCTGTCCTACCCCAGTCACCTGGAGCTCCTAGATTTCAGTGACCTCTGTGTGTCTCTCTCTCTCGGAGCACTGGGGCTGAGCGCTCACAGCTGTGGCTGAAATCAAGAGGAGCTGTGCTCCAAACAGGCACTGCCTGCCTCCAGTGCTGCTGAGCATCCTGGAGAATCGCCCCCTCACTGGGCACCCCTCAGCAGGGGATACCTTTGGCTCCTTGGGGGAGAGCTGTGAACACACTCCTGCTGTACTGCTGTGCTTGGCAGCAGTCATAAGCACAGCTGAGGCTGTGTGGAGAGCAGGTCTGAGCACAGAACAGCCAGGAAAGAACAAGTCCAAGATGGAATTYGGGTGCTCAGCCCCAGGCTTTGCCCCAGACAATCAACCCTCCCTAATCACCTGCTGTGGCCMCCTCAGCTGTCCCACTGCCATGCCCCCAGCCTCTCCCCCTCTGAAGGGAAGGGAAGGAGAAAAATCAGCTCCGTGTGTAAATGGCACCTTGGTGTGCTCTGCAGGGCTGCTCAGGAGGAGGCAACTCATGGACCTTGCCTCCTGATGCACCCTCACAAGGGGACCAAACAWAGATCCCTGGAGAAACCCCAATTCTGGCTTTTTCTGAAGTCTTGTGTGTCTGACTTTACAGCCTCCAAGTCCTTTTCGCAGCATGTATTTTGTATAAAAAGAGCAAAGTGAAAAAAATAGAAATTCCATCATGTGGCAATGTGTTAACATCCACATATGTCCCAAGAAGGACGGGATCCTTTCATTTCCTGCCACTTCAGTTAATGAAGTAAGACACAACAGCAGGAGGTTGTCATCTTCCTTCTGGATTAGCCCTAGAGAGGATGTGACCCATGGTCTGGAGCCAGAAGTCACAAAAACTGGGGAGRAAGTGAGGGCTGCACAGCTGCAGCCAGTTTTACTGACCAAGAATGGCCTTTTCYTAATGTTCTTTATTCAGGAAGGAAAGTGGGACTACTGACAGCCCCAGTAGGAATTCACCTTTCCTTTGGCCTTGAGTGACACCGGGGTTTAGAGGCTTTCCAGACAGCTTCTGTCTCTCCTTCCTCAATTAACTCCTTTCCCCAGCCTGATCCATAATTACCCCTCTGCTTKCAAACCCAGAGCTGCAGCCACGGTGTGGGGACAGAAGGGTGACATTTCCTGGTGGAGTCAGGCTCTGTGAAGTGCAGAATTCCACATTCACCCCATGCCCAGCTCTGGGCAAGTCCTCCTGCGAGCAGGGAAGGAGCTGTCCCTGGTGGGACCAGAGCCTTCCTGCCAAATCTCAGTTCCCTGCCCCTAAAGGGCTGGCTCAAAGCATCTCAGAAGAAAAAGGAAAATTGAATCTAGCTGCTCTGAGATTTAAACAATTTTTGCCACAGAAGAGGAGGGGAAAGCTGAGAACTAAAGCTAGAAAGGCAGGTGAGCAGCTCCTGTGGCCCCCCAGACAGGCAGCCCAGGAGCAGCACCCACTGCCCTCTTCCAGCCCCATATCCTGGTCCTCCTGCAGCAACACCGCTGCTCTGAGGTGCTGCCCCAGCACCAGAGGCAGTGGGGACACAGTCCTCGTGCCAGCCAGRTCGCTGGTGGCCCTGGGGACACGCCTGCTCCCCATGCACAGGGGCCAACCCTGCAGTAGGTRCTGCCGGTTTCATCCCCCAACATTTCAGGACAGGGAAAAAAAACCCAGCACGTACAAGTTTTGGCTTGTTCTCAGAAATTTCTGAATCATTTTTCCTAAAATTTCTCCCCCCTCCCCTTCAAAACTCCAAAGCAATCTAGCTGCCTGGAAAAAAACACCACCTGACACGCAGTGGAAAACAGGGACATTTTTGGGAAGATTTGAACAGTACCACCAGCCTTGACCACGGAAGAAACCAAATTCCCATTCCTTCCAGCACAGGAGCACTGAGAGCAGCAGTTTCCCAGGCACACAGGGCTGGTGGGCCAGGGAAATAACCCAAGCACCCCATCTCCTGCTGCTGCAGCCRTGCCAGCTGGTGCAGCCGCTCAGCCCCGCCAGTTTTGGAGCCCTGAACCACTGACGATGCTTCACTGCAACACTTTATGCATCAGCAATCATTTATTTTTACAATTCTGGCTTTCAAGTGATGCTGTTACACAGGGAAAGGCTGAGGATTTCAGCCCCAGCTCCACTGAATCTGGAGTGGCCACTGAAGAAGGAATACTGGGGRATAAACAGGACGTGGGAGCAGGGCTGGGTGCCCGGGAGGGTGGAGGTGTGATGGAGCAGAGAGGAGCTGAGAGCAGGAGGGGCAGGGCACAGGAGGGAGAAAGGCCAAGATATTGCAGCAAAGAGGGGTTTGGATATCCCAAACGAGGGTGACAAGAGCTGGGAAGCCTCATCCATAACACAAAGCAGATAAGGAGCAGGACACAGGCTCATTTCAACCCAAGACCATTTAAGTGCTAATTTTCCTTAGGGAAGTTTGAATTAAAAATGGAGCAGGGAAATCTGCTGGATCCACAGACATGAAAATCCAGGATTTACTGTACAATCCCAAGGGCTTCACGGTCATTCTGTTTTCACCAGACGTTTCCAGCCACTTGCATTCCCCCCAGGAAAAACACCAGGAACCCTGCACTCCAGGAGGGCTGGCAGCAAGGAGCACACAGTGCCCTCACCTTGCTTTTGGCTACCAAGACCTGMAAATGATGCTGGAAAACCATCAAGAGCCATCTGCTTGGAACTCTTGCAAAGTTTTGGGCTAGAAACGTTGCACCAACAGAGAGCAGCTGAGTCACTGAGCTCAAGTGGGATCTTCCTGCCATTCCTTCATTGCCTTTTCTACCCTGGGGCAATATCATCTTAGTTTGCTTCCTTTCCTCTTTTTTTTTTTTTCCAACTAATGCTTCTGAAAGTGAGTGCCTAAGAGCACTTACAAGAGCCAGGGTGCTGCTCTGAGATGATTCCCAGACATTATCTGCAGCACCCCCTGCTCAGCCAGCCCTAAATCATGGACATCCTGCTCACCTGGTGGTGGAATTAGTGTGCTATATAAATCACCCCCAGGCTGTCCATCCCCCAGAGCCAGCCCATGGCACCCACCTGGGGTTTGACGTCCAAAACCCTCTCTCTGTGTTGTTCTGGTCTTGCAGTACCAGGACAAAGATCTCCCTCTTGGAGGCCTGGCTGCATCTTGCTCCTCCCTGCACTTCTGTTCCTCCTGAAGGCTGCTCAGATCCCCACCACAGCCCTGGCCAGACCCTTTGGACTTGTTTGCGTTCACCCCTCCTGTCCCCTCAGTGCCAGCCCTCTCCTGGTCCCTGCATGTCCCACCCTGGCACTGTCCCACATCTCTCCAGCATGGGGTGACACTCCAGGCCTTGGGGACAGCAGGAAACACCAGAGGAGACTGTCCTGTCCTGCGTCCCCTGAAACACAAGAGGGGACTGTTCTGTGTTGTGTCCCCTGAAACACCAGAGGGGACTGTCCTGTCCTGCGTCCCCTGAAACACAAGAGGGGACTGTTCTGTGTTGTGTCCCCTGAAACACCAGAGGGGACTGTCCTGTCCTGCATCCCCTGAAACACAAGAGGGAACTGTCCTGTCCTGCGTCCCCTGAAACACCAGAAGGGACTGTCCTGTCTTGTGTCCCCTGAAACACCAGAGGGGACTGTCCTATCTTGTGTCCCCTGAAACACCAGAAGGGACTGTCCTGTCCTGTGTCTCCTGAAACACCAGAATGGACTGTCCTGTGTTGTGTCCCCTGAAACACCAGAAGGGACTGTCCTGTGTTGTGTCCCCTGAAACACCAGAAGGGACTGTCCCTCAGCTGGCCCACCTAACCAAGGTGGCTTTCCCGTGGAGCTTCTCCCAGATTTTGCCATCATCTCCACATGGCTCCAGCTGTCCCCTTTGGTGTCCCCTGCTCAGCCCAGCTCCCCAGGTGAGCACATGGCACTCATTGCCAGGGCTCCACTCCTGAGAGCTGACCTGCTCCTCGGCCTAATGGGTTTCCAAGGGGGTGGGGGAGAGGGAGGAGAGCGAGAGGCTGATGCTTCTCAGCCACTCAGCTCGGCCCAGAGCTAACGAGGCATCTCAAAATTAAAAAGTGAACTGCAATCCCCAGCAGGCCTGTCCTCCTTTTGGCATTAGGAGGAGTYCTCTTTCTCTTTTTCAAAAAAATTTACAAAAAAGAGGACTAGGGAGCCACGAGTTGTGTTTGGAGCTGTGGAAGCACCACATCCTGGGCAGGGTGGGGGCGCTGGGATGAGCCTGGGGGCTCTCTTACGAAGACTGTGAGGGGCAAGGGCTGCCTCACCATGGCAGGTGGTACATGAGAACAGGTCCCTCCATGTGCCTTCACACCCAAAGCACCCCAGCTGCTCCTGCTCTACAGGCAGGAGTCAATGGAGGAGGCAYCCCAGGATGTGGAGCTGGGACACTGTCCCCAAGGTTGAGGGTGGGGACAGGGCAGGGTGACTGCCTCTGATGTGGGGCCAGGACAGCAAGGAGGAAACAACTCTGCTGCAGGAGAAAACATGGGGAAAGCAGCAGGAAAGAGCAGGGAAGGGAGGAAGGAAGCCAGACTGGTTCATCACGTCTGTGGGTTGCATTCCTCATGTGGGAATCTGTCTGGGAAGGACCTGGCTGTGCCCACACCTCTGGGGAGCCCAGCACTGGCTGCTGTGACCTTCCTGCCCCTGGTGCCTCACCCTTGAGCCACAGAGAGCTGAAGGCTGTGGCTTTAGAGGCACAGCTCACCCTGGTTCATGGGCAGCTGCTTAGCTGCTTTGCTGCACTCCTCTCCACTTGGGCAGGCAGCTGCCTGTCCTGCCAGACCCTCTGGTCACTCCTGGCCAGCCCTGAGGCATGTCCATGACATCCCTTTGGAGCACAGGGCTCCCAGCAGGACCTGCCACCCCTCCAGGGTGCCACCTTGGCCATTCCCAGCTCACCCTCACTGGTGTTCCCAGGATGGGAGCACAGGGGATGGTGGGATCACCTCCCCCCACAGAGAGGGCTGACAGCCCCCCTGCCCAGCTGGGAGGCAGAGGAGGGGTGGCAGGACAGTCCAGRTGGAGCACAGGGCAGTCCTGGAGAACAATCCAGTCCTCAGGATGCTGGAATTGGAGCTCAGTCCCAAACGACCCTGGGGGACAGCAGGCTGCACACACACAGCCCCAGGGCTTTGCCCAAACTGTGCCTTTTCCACAGAATCACAGCACATCAGAGCAGGAGGGCACTCACAAGGATCATCCAGTCCAACTCCTGATCCTGTCCAGGACACCCCAACAACCCCATCCGGTGCCTGGGAGCATTGTCCAAACACTCCTGGAGCTCTGGCAGCCCGGGGGACATGGCCATTCCCTGGGGAGCCTTCTCTACGTTCCAATCACCCTCAGGGGAAAGATCCTTTTCCTGATATCCAACCTGAGCCTCCCCTGGCACAGCTTCATGCTGTTCCTGTGGGCCCTGTGGCTGTGCCAGCTGCACACAAATCATTGGGGAGATCTTCAGCCTCTCCACAGCAGGACTGGGAGCCACACAGGGTTAGACATCTCCTGGCGTGTTCTCAGTGGGTTTCACCTAGAAATGGGTTTGATCCAAGAGCCCAGAGAGCTGCTGAGCTCTGGGTACAGCAGTGGTACAAGGAAACTTCCACCCCTTTCCCTGGCCTTGTAACACCAACAATCTCCAGCTTCCAGACCCTTGTGTCAGCCCAGCTGGAAATGCTGCAGGAATTTTGCCTGGATAAGCTTTTCCTAGGGTGGGAGGCAGACATGCTGAGAGTTTGGGCATCCCTGCACCACAAGCACCAAGGCGCTCCCCACCAGGACCTCACTCTCATGAGCAAAGGGAAGGACAAGAAAGGGTGAAGGGCAACAGTGAGGCAATTACAGGGAAGGGGGTTATGCTCATAATTCTATTTCTTTGCTTGAGTGAGGAGAAATGCTGCTTGCACTTCGGGAATTCAGAGCAAAATCCAATGAAATGCCAGGGCTGCCCAGCCCCATCCATCCTGCAGTGCCTGCCAAGCCCAGCCCAGCACTGCACAGATCTGTAGGGTCAGCAGACAAAGGGCTGGGCCCTCTCCTGGGCGCCCTGGGGGCTGGAATCAGGGAACAAAACCTGCTGGCCCCAGCCAGGGCTCCCTGTGCTCCGTGGCTCTGCAGAGCCAGCTCTGCTCCTGCTGCACTGGATCCCAGTCCCTGCCGTGCCTGTGCACCCTGCTCCTCTTCCAGTTTTATGTCATCTCCACGGCTCTCCCCCTCATAAAATGTGACTGCACCAATTTCTGTGGTCAGGCCTGGCCAGGTAATAGGGACATTTCGTGTTTGCTGGGCAGAGCCTTTAAATCAAAGCCAGCCTATCCCATGCTGAGAGGGAAGATTTGGAAGCCCTGTTTGCCTGCAGGATGCTGCACCCAGAGTGTCTCCCCACTGCCATGGGTGACCTCCCCTGTGGAGGAGGGGTGGGCATCATCTCCCCCACCCAGAGCCCTCCCTGAGGCCAGGGCTCAGCAGTCCTTGGTGCTGCCTCCTGAAAGCCCCTGTTCCACCACGGGCTAGAACAAGGAGAAGAGGGCAGTGGGGATGGTGTTTGTGGGGTGGAAGGGACTCTGCTGAAGGGTATGGGGTGGTCAGAGCATGGGGCAGGTCTGGGTGAGGTGTAGGGAAACCAGAGGCTTCAGGGAGAGACRGGTTTGGTCATGGGGAACAGCAATACACTGGGTGCCTTCAAACCCTGCTGAGAGCAGTGAGGGTATTCCTTCACTCCCAGCTTCTAGGAACTATGGGTCAGTCCTGTTGGGAGAAAACTGCTCCCTTGAGCCACTAAATAATTGTCCCTGGCCTCTCCTCCCCCTGAGAGCACGGGCATGAGCCTGATTCCCATCAGTCCCATGGAGAGGGATACCTGTAGCTGTCCTCCCGTGCGCTGAGCATCCTCCAGCCCCTCACATCTCCTCATCAGGAGGAAATAGCATTGCCCAGAAAAGACTTAAACCAGCCAAGCTTGCCAGGCTGAGTCCAGATGCTCTCAAATCCTCCACCCTTTGCTTTTCCAGTGCCTGCTCCTCTCCAAGAAATGGGCCTCAACCTGACCTGGGAACACGACAGTGCCCAAAGATTTTCCATATTTTATCTCAACCAGGCTCTTGAGATTCTCCTGCTTGCTCACAGGACCCAAGGGAGGAACTGAAGATCCTTGACCCCAGGGAATATYTTATGCCTCACTGTTGCTGAGGGAGCAGCTTTGCAGGCCAACCAACAACCCCACCAGCTATCACCTCAACCCTCTGCAGGGAAAAGAGCCGAAATATCTGGCATTGGGAGCAGAAATGGAGGAGGGATGACTTRTTGTTCCTTGGAGGAAAGCTTGGAGCAGAGGAAGAGCTGAGTGTCTCTGTTATGGCAAAATATCCCCAGAAACGTCACACCATGGACAGCGCAGCTGCCTGCAGAGATGGGGGATGCTGGAAGGAGAGGAGCCAGCAAGAGGAGAAGGGAAAGCAAAGGGGAGACAGAAATGTGAGGGAGAAGGCTCTAAGGATGTGAGGGAGAAGGCCCTAAGGACGTGAGGGAGAAGGCTCTAAGGACATGACGGAGAAGGCTCTAAGGACGTGAGGGAGAAGGCCATAAGGACATGAGGGAGAAGGCCCTAAGGACATGACAGAGAAGGTCCTAAGGACGTGAGGGAGAAGGCCCTAAGGATGTGAGGGAGAAGGCCCTAAGGATGTGAGGGAGAAGGCTCTAAGGAAATGAGGGAGAAGGCTCTAAGGAAATGAGGGAGAAGGCCCTAAGGATGTGAGGGCTTGGCTGGAGCTGTCTGAGGGGAGCACTGCCTGCAGTGTGTGTGGCCGAGGGGCCAGCACAGGCACAGCCCTTGCCCCCTGTCCCCTGTCCCCTGTCCCCTGCCCCTGTCCCCTGCCCCTGTCACCTGTCCCCTGTCCCCTGCCCCTGCCTCACCTCCGAAGTCGGGCCTGAGGCGGACGTCATAGCCCTTGAGCAGTTTGTCCACAATCTCTTTCACCACAGAAATATTTCCAGTGGAGGGGCTGAAAGACAAAAGAAGAGAGTTCTTGTCATCCCATGTGGCACCAGGGGTCCTGGCCAGCTCCTTCAGCATCCTTCACACCCCAGGGCACCAGAACACCTCAGCCACCACCAGAGCCTGTCTGTGTTCCCTCTCACTCATGTCTTCTGTCCTTGGCACATCTCCCAGCCCCCCGCCTGCCCATGAGCCCCACAGAGCCCCTCAGCCATCCTGGGAAGGGCTCAGAAGTCTCAGCAGTGTTTTGGCTCCTGTTCTGCAGCTCACCCTGCCTCCAGGGCACCCCAAGCTCTGTTCTTGGTGTCCCTCTGTTGTAGGCACCCCAGGGGTTGGGTACAGCAGTGGTACAAGGAAACTTCCACCCCTTTCCCTGGCCTTGTAACACCAACAATCTCCAGCTTCCAGACCCTTGTGTCCGCCCAGCTGGAAATGCTGCAGGAATTTTGCCTGGATGAGCCTGTCCTGGGGTGGGAGCCAGGCATGCTGATAGGTTGGGCATCCCTGCACCCCTCAATGAGCACCCTGGCCACCAGCCCACACACCCGGGGAGCGTCCCTTTCCCTGCCCACAGAGGGGTGCACAGACACAGAGGCAGCAATTGTCCTTTCTGTGCCCCAGGCTGTGCCTGGGGCAGCTGCAGCCCTCCCTTGCAGGTCTCACTCCCATTCCTCAGCCCAGCTGGGCTCTTGCTCCAGGCCTTGCATCACCCAGCACAGACTTGGCACGTCCCAAGGTCCCCAGCACACGGGTGGCCCCCAGCAGGCACCCTGCCCTGTCACACAGCCCAGTGTGACTTCCCGCTGCACCCAGGGCTTTCTTCGGGTTATTGAAGCAAACAAGGAAGATACTGAAGAAACCAAGGCTCCTCTTTGTCCTACAGCCTCGATATACGGCTGATCTTTGCCGTGTAAAAATTCAGTTTCTGTCACTCAGCATCACGGTGACTTCTTAGCAACGCAGATCAAGAGGCAGAGCCAGGGAAGGAGAGTCCATCTTCCCCTCTGTGAGCCAGAGCAGCAATCTTTTCCCTCCCAGCCCTTTTAACCTGCATACAGAGGGGGCAGATGTCCTCCCTAACACCCATCCAGCAAGAAAGGAGCTCCTTCTGARATCAGCCCAAGGGCCAGACCTAAACTGAAGGTGGGGAACCAGAAAGCAGGGGATGCTAAAAATACCGGACCTATTGAGCGCTGCGGGGTGTATCAGGTTTTGTGCCTGAATCCCCAGCCTCTGTGCCACCCTCGTCCCCTGCTTTGCATGAGAATAGAGACCCTGCCGGTGACAACTGCTGCTCTTTGCAGTCACCCACCACAACAGCATGTCTCCCTGTCAACACCGCCTCCCACATCCATCCCAGTCAACCTGGAAAGCTGCACTGCCTCTGCCTGCCAGCCCCGTGCCAGGGGCTGCCGCTGGCATGTCCCTGTGTCTGCACACACACACACAGACACAGACAGACTGACAGGCAGGCAGGCGTGCTCCCCTGGCTGCACGGAGCGGGGAGGGACTCCCTGCCTGGGCACACAGACWCAGGGCAGCACTGGCTGAGGCTGCAGAACAGCTCAGAGGTGTGTGCATGTGTGCGACCACATCCCAGCCAGCGCCTGGGGYGCCTGGGGGTGACAGTGGGGACAGACCCTGCTCTGCTGGGGTGTGATGAGACACTGGGCTGTGGACACAATTTATGAGGAGCACAGAAGCAGGCATTTGTGGGTCTGGTGATCCAGACTCTCCCTAGGGCTATGGGTGGAGGCACATGGGGCCACCGGGGAGCCTGGGCAGCTCTCAGGGCTCTCTGGGACGTGCAGGAATTCCTCAGCAGGACAGGGATGTGCAAATGTGAGGCAGCCCCCAGCTCTGGTGCATGCACAACCAACAAGCCCCTGTGCTGGCAGGGGAAGGAGTCTGATCTCCCCTCCTGAGTGAGCTCCTGAGAGGGGTACAGCTCTTCCYTACAGGGCTTTAATCACTGTGAAAAGGCCAGAGAGGTGTGCATAGGTGGGCACTTTCACAACGCTGTGTCCAGGCTTGCAAGGTCCACTTGCACCTGTGGATTTCTCTGCAGGTGTGTGAGGTTTTGCAGCATGCAAAGCACAGTCCTGTCACTGAGCACTGAGAGCATGCAGCAGCACTTGTTCATCTCTAGGCAGGCCATTCCTAGGTACACAGACTCCCATATTCATAATATGGACACTGTGCATTTCTCAAGGGATTTGGACACCTCTGCCTGGCTTCCCACAGGGCATAAACTCAGGAATCAGTGTTTACCTCACTAATATTAGAAGGGAAATTGAGGTAGAGACAGGAAACAATGTGTCAGGGGCCCTGCAGAAAGGGGCAGAGTGGGAAGAGGGCCGTGGGGACTCTTTCCTCCTCACAAGGTGGCCTAGTGAGGGAATAAACCATCGTGATTAAGGACAAGGTCTTTTGCCTCCCAGTGCTCCCTGTGATCCAAAAAGCCACATCCCTCCCACCAAGGAGGCAAGTCGTGCATTTGCCCAGCTGTGGGCGAGCAGCTGCATGCCAGTGCTATTCCTGGCGAATGTGGGTCTGCATCCGCTCGGGGAGCACGCACAGCCAGCCTGTGATCTGAATTCCAGAGTGCTGTGCCCCTGATTCTGTGTCAGTGGCCATGTGCTCTGCACAGCCATGTACCCTTGCAGCCCAACCTCTCCATACCAGCACCCYGTGCTGCTGCCTGGGCTGTGTAGGAGTAGCTGGAGGCTCGTGCACATGGAGAGTGTTTTGTCTCCGAGCTGTGCACAGGCACACATGCAGGCTRTGGGTAAAAATCAGTGCTGGACAGACAAACACACATGCAGGGACACACGTCTGAGCAAAGGGGCTTGCTGTGGGCTCTGAATGCCACACATTTTCTTGGCCAGTGCCTCCCGAGCTGCCTATGTGTATGTCCCCACACAGCGGGACCATGCATGAATGGTGTGGGCAAGGTGGGCACGCGCCCGCTCCCATGTGTGTTTATAGCCATGGGAGCATAGCCCTGCAAGGACCTGTGTATGTATGTGTGTGTGTGTGTGTTTATAGCCATGGGAGCACAAATCTGGGCACACACAGCCCTGCAAGGACCTGTGCATGTTTATAGCAATGGGAACACAAATGTGAGCACACACATCCCTGCAAGGACCTGTGCGTGTTTATAGCCATGGGAACACAAATGTGGGCACACACATCCCTGCAAGGACCTGTGTGTGTTTATAGCTATGGGAACACAAATGTGGGCACACACATCCCTGCAAGGACCTGTGCATGTTTATAGCCATGGGAACACAAATGTGGGCACACACATCCCTGCAAGGACCTGTGCATGTTTATAGCCATGGGAACACAAATCTGAGCACCCACAGCCCTGCAAGGCTGCAAGGACTCTGTGTGTGTGTGTGTGTGTGTGTGTGTGTGTGAGCGTGTTTACAATGACAGGAACACAAATCTGGGCACCCATAGCCCCAAAAGGACCTGTGTATGTGTGTGTTTATAACCATGGGAACACAAATCTGGGCATCCACAGCCCTGCAAGGACCTGTGCATGTTTATAACCACAGGAACTTAAATGTGGGCACCCACATCCCTACAAGGACCTGTGCGTGTTTATAGCCATGGGAACACAAATRTGGGCACCACAGTTCTACAAGGACCTGTGTGTGTTTATAACCATGGGAGCAYAAATGTGGGCACCCACARCCCTGCAAAGATTGTRTGTATGTTTATAACCATGAGAGCACAAATCTGGGCACCACAACCCTACAAAGACTGCGTGCGTGTTTATAACCACGGGAACCCAAATGCGGGCACCCACAGCCCCGTGGGGAGTGCGTGTGTGCGCCGGCAGCGCGCTGCTCCCTGTACACGGCTGAGCAGGAAGATGCCAGAGCTCCCCCCGGCAGCGCGCAGGGACAAACGCACCTGCCCGCAGGTGTGCGGAGGGAGGCAGGGAGCCAGGGAGGGAGGGCGAGCAGCAGCAGCAGGCAGCGCTACCCCCGTGCGTGAAAGCAGCGGATGAGCGAGCAAACAGGTGCGCTCCGCACACCTCGGCCAGGCTGGAGGGGCTCCCGCACCTCCGGAGCGCTGCGAGTGCTCCGGGCACAGCCTGGGAGCAGCTGCAGCCGGAGCGGGCAGGGGAGCGGTGCCAGCCCTGCCGGTGCCACGCAGGGCAGGTGAAGCCGTGCCGTAGGTGTGAGTGACACACGGGCGGGCACGGCTGGCTGCGCACACGCAGGGCCGGATCCGGATGGATGGCACCCACAGAGGAGGTGTTGCATGCCATCAATCCCGCACGGCCGTGGGCATCGCCCCCGGAGCTCCGCAGAGCCGGGGCTGTGGCACGGCGCAGCTCGCACGGATGCGAGCGTGGCTGCGTGTGCGCGGCCAAGGCAGCGTTGCCGGGCGCCTAGCGCAGCTCCGGGGCTCCTGCGGGCACCATGTTCCCCAGCAAACCCCCTCGTTTGGCCATTTTCCCCCGGGCTGGGCAGGGGGACGAGCACACACGCTCTGCGAGGTGGGCTCCGTCCGCAGGGTCTGCTCCACATCTCATGTACAAGCATCCCTCCTCCCCCCGGAACGGCACGGGCTGGGGAATCGCAATAGCAGACGGCAGGGGAAGAGATCTGGGGGAAGAACCCCCTCGGCTTCCCCACATCCAGCTCGATGGAGAAAAGCCCGACCGAGACAAACAAGCCCTGTGCCAGCCCCCCTGTCCCCGCAGCCTGGGATCGCAATCCTTACCTTTGCGCACAGCAGGCGAGACAAAGAGCTGCTAAAGCAGAGACAATTCCACTCAATCTGTCTGCCTGAAATGTCCACATTTCCACAAAGACGAAGGATGAAAAAAAAAATCTTTGGAGGGGAGGGGAAAGAATGATGGATCTTCTGAAATCCCCCTCCAAAAAAAGGGGGGGAGGGAAAAAAGAAAGCAACCCCCCCCCCAGTTAATGATTTCCTAGAGAAAAAGAATAATGACAAAAAAATAAAAAATGAGGGGGAAAAATACCCCCCCGCTCCTTCAGTGCCAGTCAAAGAATTCGTTTCTTCTTCCTTTCAGCATCCTCTCAACAAGAGACATCCTCTGGCAATGGAGAAAATCCCAAGAGAAAGAAAAATAAAATGCCCCAAAATGGGCTCAGCAAAATGTGAAATCGAATCTCACAGGTACGCGGCAGAAGAAGAAGAAGGAAAAAAATTAAAAAAAAAAAAAGGAAAAAGAAAAAAACCCAACTCAGTGTCCCCTGAGCACTCCACTTGGATTATTTTTCCTCCTGCTCTTTTGCCATCCGGTTCTGCAGATGTTGCATGGCTCCTGCTACCCACCTTCAGAGAGGAGGAGGAGGAGAAAGAGCGTGTGTGTGTGTGTGTGTGTGTGTGTGTGTGTGTGTGTGTGTGAGAGAGAGAGAGAGAGGGAGGACGTGTGAGTTTTCGAGCAATATGATTTTATTCTGGATTTTACCTATTTGCTCCCCCTTTCCTCTTTATTTTCCGAGGGGGGAAGGGGAAGCCACCCAGCCCCACTGTGCAGTTATTTTATTTTAAGGAAATCTCAGGCTCGTCACTTGGGAGGTTCGGGGCTTTTGTGAAAAGGCTAAAAAGAAAAAAAATAAAAATAAAAAAGGAACGGCAAATGCAGCCTGGTGAATAAAAAAAATACATATATGCATGTGTAGAAAATAGATAAATCCCTGTCTGCAGGGAGGGCTGGATGTCTCCCTAGTGCTGTTGCCGCAGCTCCTGTGGAGTTTTGCTGCTCATTGCAAAGTCACAAGAGGAGGGGAGGAGAGAGGGAGTTTGTGGTTGGGGAGGGGGACTCTCTGGACAAATTGGGATCCTGACGTCATGGCTGACAGCATTAACCCCTGCTGGCTTGCAGAGGGGATGGATGAGCATTTTTGCTGAGGTGGATTTTTGGGGTTTTTTGCCCGGGGAGGTGGGTGCAGGGAAGCTGATGGGAAAGGTGATGGCATTTTGGCAAGAGGGGGGCCGTGCCTGGGCAAGAGTAGCTCAGCTGTGAGCGCTGATGGGTGCTGTGGCTGCCTGAAACAGTCACCAGCACAGGCTGAGCTTCCTCCTGCAGCCACAGAGATGGAAAATAAGGTGATTTACTGAGAATGGCTCCATACCATGGAGCCCAGTGGCCTGGTGGCCTCCTCCAGGGTCACTGGGGAGATCTGGAGGCTCTGCTGGGGCTGGAGACTCCCCCAGGCTGGGGAAGCCCAGTTCAGGAGGGATGCTCAGCTCTCCCTGAAGGATGCTGTTATGCATACAATGGAGTTTGTGGGAAAAGGGAGCTGCTGGGGATCAGCTCCTGGTGCTGGGGCTTTGCCTGCTGGAATGGTAACAGCCATTGAAATCATCATGGCCTCCTGTGCCCCAGCCTCTGATCTATGTCTTAAAAAATAATATAATGAAGGAACTCTCCATCAGGCATGCAGTCATGTACTACCATGAAGGGTTTTTTTTTCCCTAGRAAAAAGAAGAGATCCAGCAGCACTTTGAATGCAGAGCAGAAGCCATGGCTCAAGGAGGAAACATCTGAGCTCTCRCCAGCCTGGATGGGATCTCCTCTGCACCTGCCTGGCAGCACAGAGCAGCCCTTCTGAACAGGTAKGTCCTGGTTGGCACCTGTGGGTAGATGGTCTCCAAAGTCCTCTGGGACAAGGGGCAGAGCAGATGCGCCACTGCAGCTGGGCAGGACCAGCTCCAAAATGCTTCTGAAGGGGCACAAGGCAATGTCCAGTGGCCACGGGGCAGGTGCTCTGTCCTGCCCTTCCCTGCAGGGAGATCTGGCCAGCAGGAGCAGGGAGATCATCYTGCCCCTGTCCCTGGCACTGGGAGGGCACACCCTGAGTGCTGTGCCCAGCTCTGGCCCCTCRGCTTGGGAAGGACCTTGGGACACTGAGCACAAGCAGAGGGGACAACGAGGCTGGAGAGGGGCTGGGAACACAAACCCTGAGAGGAGCCCCTGAGGGAGCTGGGGGTGCTCAGCCTGCAGAAAAGGAGACTCAGGGCTGCCCCCATCACTCTGCACAGCTCCTGAAAGGGGCCTGTGCTCAGCTGGGGCTGGGCTCTTTCTGCAGCAGCACTGACACARCCAGAGCACACAGCCTCAAGCTGCACCAGGGGAAATACAGGGTGGGTATTATGAAAGAGTTTTTTCCAGAAAGGGTGATAAAGTTCTGGAATGGCTGCCCAGGGAGGTGGTGGAGTCCCCATCCGTGGGTGTGTTTAACAAAGCCTGGATGKGGCACTKGGTGCCAGGGTTTRGYTGAGGTGTTGGGGCTTGGTTGGACTCAACGGTCTTGAAGGTCTCTTCCAACCTGGTGATTCTGTGAATTCTGTGTGAATCTGGGAGCATCCTTTTCTCTGGGGTTCCTAATGCTCCTTTCCCTTATGTTTGGCTTGGCTCTACATGGTYTCCTCATCAGAAACAGGCCACAGATCCTGTGCTCCCAATCTCCTCCCAAAAGCCTGGTGGGCAGTGACCTTTCTGAGGAGCTTCCCCCTGGCAGGCCAGACTGGGCTGTGGCCATGCAGAGCCCCCAGACCAGGGAACAGCTGAGTGCTGTGCTGAGCTGGCCTGGAGTCCCTGGGGGTATTGAACATGTGGGGCTTGTGGGGAAAWGGAAGGCCGGGAAAGGTTTAACACCTACAGTGAGGCTGGGCCAGAATGGGAGGGGAGGAGCTCTTCTGATGTGCTGCTGAGGCTGGTGGAAAAGGTTCTCTGCTTGCTTTAGTGCCCAGACCACCCCTGCTTGTCCAGACTTAGCAAATTAAGCTCAGAGCAGTGATCTCCACTGCCTTCCAAAGCCCAAAGCCCAAAGCAGGTAAGTGGCACTCTTCACCTGCCAGTGAATGTGCCTGCCCCTGTGGAGTCAGGGCCACGCTGCCCATGGCTTTCACTGCAGGCCACTCCCTGTGGCCTCCACAATGAGTGCAGGGTGCAGGGACTCCCCAGGACACCCAGCTGGTGACATTTCACTGCGTGGTAGCCCAGAGCAAGCCTGTGTGCCTGGGCTCCCAGTGCTGGCCCTGCACTGTGCCCTCAGGGTGCCCCTGGGCTCCCACACGCCCAGYGTCACAAGCAACTCATGCTTTGTCACCACTCTCAGGAGCTTGTGGCTCCCTAATTCCTGTGGCTGAGGGGTCCATGGCCAAAGCTATAGGGTTTCTCCACAACTCTGTTGAAGAAGAARAGCCAGCCCTGCACATCTGGCCCTGCAGGGTGCCCAGGATGAGCTGCCTGGTGCYATCAGGTGCTGGCTGCTGTACAGGTACAGCATTTACCTCCTCTGCTGCTGCCAGCACACAGAGCTCCTGACAGCAGCGACTTTCTGAAGCATTTATTGTGATTTAAGCTGCTGGGCACCAGGGAGGAGCTCTTGGGGAGATGAGAAGCATTTGCCCCCGGGCMCCAGTGCCCCCATTAAGCCTTTCCTGGTCCCTTCCTGTTCTGCCCCCTTTGCTCTGCTCCCTCCCACCAGCCATGATTGCAAGTTACTGGCAGGAAAGGTAAGTGAAAAGCAAATGTCAGAGGCACACATGAAGAGGAAAAATTATGTTCACAAATGGTGACATTTGTGCTTGCAAGTTCTCCCAGTCGGGAGCAGAAACCGTGTCCCATGAATTATCTGACCACTCAGCCAAACAGGAAACTTTGGGAAGCCCTGCTTGGCAGGGAATGCATCCAAAGGAGCTGCTGGGTGCTCCTGAACACCCTGCCTGGAGCCATGTTCTGGGACAAAGGAGTGCTCTGGAGTTAGTGCCCATCTCTGCTGGCTCTCATGAAGGAGAGGGGATGGTGCAGATGTGCCTGTGCTCACTGAGGGGTTTGCTCCTTGCCCTCCAGAAGCTCTGTGTCTCCCTGCCCTGCTGGGGGCTGCCTGCTCTCCAGGGAGGGCCCAGTGATGGGTTTTTCTGAAGTTCACATCCTGACCCTGCCAATGTCTGGGAGAGGCTGCGGGGGATGCCAGCAGTGGCTGTAACCACCCTGCAGAGACCATGGGCGTCGTGTTTGTGGCCATTTCCTGTCCTCCACTATCAAATCACTCATTTTCACTCCCSTCTTACTTGCTGCTCTGCTGAAATCTCCACACCCTGGCCTCCCTTCTTCTCCAGTGGCCACTGCCAACTCCCCAAGTGCTGCTTTTCCCAAGGGCTTGCCATCAAGGTGAAAAATCTCCCTCATCCCCACTCTGCCCAGCCAACAATTCCCAGAAGAAGATGGTTGTTCTTCTAAAGCAGAACAAGGACAAGAGCTGAGAAAGCAAAAGAATTTTTATAAAACCAAAAATCAAATGGAAGTCCTGCAGAAAAAGAGAAAAAAGTCTTAGAGCTGGCATTTCTGTGCAGAAGGTAGAAAACAACCTGAAAGCAAGTGAAGTGCACCTCATGAGGTGGAAATAGGGACAAGCAGAGGCAAAGGGGAGTTTTCCCACCCTGTCTAGAACACACCCTCTGTCTCTGCAGCTCATCCAGGACTGAGCTCACCAAGCCAAAGAGCCTTTGCAATTCCAGTTCCAGGTTCCTGCAGGAAAGATTTCTCTCAAGCTATCCTACAGGACAAAGGCTCCATCATGCCCCCAGTGCCATCTAAACACCCTCAGGTGCTGGCAAGGAAAGGGCACAAGTCACAACCCCCTTGGACTGGTGGGGCTGACTTGGTGACAGCTGCTTGGGCAGATGTRGCTCCTGTTTTAGTGACTCTGCATCCTCTGATTCACAAACTCCTCATGTCTAGCCCTGGCTGATTTCCTCTTTRCATTTCCATGGTGGTGCTCTGGAGGAGCATGGCATTTCTGATCCTGTTGGGACTGGCAGTGAAGGGCACAAGGCAAAGAAAAGGCCCTTCAGCCCCTGCAGAGAGTTCAGGAGTGCCCAGAAATGCCTCCCTGCTCACTATTGTTAGCGATGGAATCACTGAGGCCCATGTCCCCCATTGGGCCTTCCCATTTCAGAGGGTGTCCCACTTCTCACTCCTAGGGATGCTCCTGCCCACCTGTGCCAGCAGAGGAGTCTCCTTCTGAGTCAAAGCTCCCGAGTCATGGAGCCACAACAAAAACATCTGGAAGCAGCAGCAGAGCGGATGACAAGGATCGAAGCAGAAGATTCCTCTGCTGACCACCACAYGGAGGTGTGGATGGTTTCATCTCCTTTTTCTCCCTCTGGCCCCGCAGCTCTCCCGTCCTAGGGCTCAGCACCCAGGAGGAAGGGGAGCAGGGGAGCCCAGCTGCTGGTCCCTGCTGGCTGCAGGGACAAAGTGTTCCCAGAGCAGGTGTCACCTGCCTCGGCCTAAAGCCCTGCAGCATCCAGCACCTGCACGCAGGGGACACAGCAGAGGGGACAGGAGAGGCTCCCTGGGGACACTGCACTCCACTCAGCCTCAGGGGGTCAGGCCCAGCTCTCCTAGAGTCCTCTCCCGKGTTTATCCCGTGACAAAGCTCGTGGTGTGTCCTCCCCAGGCAGTGCCCCTCCCTCCAGGCCATGGCTGAATTAGTTTGAGCGGGACTGGGCCTAGCAGTGTCCCCTGGGCAGCAGCACCAGTCACAGCCAAACACTGTGCCACCATCAGAACCCCCTGAGCTCTGCCACACAGCCAGTTCTCAACCCACTGCCCAAACTCAGCCTGTCAGCCTCCCACCCTCCCTGTGAGGAGGTTATGGGACAGTGCCAGGGCAGACAGGAGCCACTGCTCTCCCTCACCTACCAGGCAGCCATCCCATCCCCAAAGCCTATCAGACTGCTTGAGCATGATTTCCCCTTGCTGAACCCATGCTGACTGCTCCTGGTAACCTTCTTCTCCTCCCCATGCAAGGAGATGACATTCAGGATGAGCTGTTCCTTAACCTTTCCAGGGATGGAGCTGGGGCTGGCTGGCCTGCAGCTCCCTGGGCCCTCCTTTGTGCCCTTTCTGAGCACTGGAGTGACYTGGCTTTCCTCCAGGCCTCAACAGCTCTCCTGTTCCCCATGACCTGTACTGTGATGAGATTATGGCTCTGTGACCACACAGAGATCTCTAAATCTTCTTGTTTATGCCCCATGCCGTGTGCATTGCTGCACAGCATTTCAGAGAGCTAATGGAGCCTGAAAGTGCCCAACAAAGGGTGCGAGAGGATCCCCAGAGCTGTCAGTCTGCACCTGTCCAGTCACACCATGCCAGGGTCCTGCTCTGCTCAGTTCCTTCCCCGGAGCAGATCAGGACCCCTTAACCATGGTCTGGTCTCCACTGGTAGTGCCCCATTCCCAGCTGGGAGGTTTCTGACCTGCCACATTTGGTCTCAGTTTTGACCAGACACTTAAACCAGCTAGCAGGCTTCTTTCTGTGATGGAAGAACTGGACACTGTGATGGAAGAACTGGACACTGTGATGGAAGAACTGGACACTGTGATGGAAGAATTGGGCAATCTTTCTGTGATGGAAGCTGGACACTTTCTGTGATGGAAACTGGACTGTCTGTGATGGAAGCTGGACACTCTGTGATGGAAGAACTGGACACTGTGATGGAAGAACTGAACACTCTCTCTGTGATGGAAGAACTGGACACTGTGATGGAAGAACTGGACACTCTCTCTGTGATGGAAGAACTGGACACTGTGATGGAAGAATTGGGCACTCTTTCTGTGATGGAAGCTGGACACTTTCTGTGATGGAAGCTGGACACTTTCTGTGATGGAAGCTGGACACTGTGATGGAAGAACTGGACACCCTCTCTGTGATGGCAGCTGGACACTATCAAGTCCAGCTGTTAGTGTGCAAATGGAGGAGGACACATGCAAAATGTGCTTTCTGAAGGCACATCCTGCTTTGGGAGAGGTGTGCTTCCTTTGTCTAGCACTCCTCCTGCCTGGGACAGGGCACTTGCAGCACATTTCCCCTGGGAACACGATGTGTGCTCCTCTCTGGCTCAGCATTTCATGTGGGATTAACCCCTGTGTGCTTTTCCATGGTGCTTCACCCCTGCAGTGGCTGCAGGAGGCTTTGGCTGACAGCTCTGATCAGGTGGCTGAGTGCTGAGTGACTTTTATGACCTGAAAAGGGTGATAATTGTGCCAAAATTAGCTCTCAGGAGTGTTATATGGCTGTCACCAAACACGATTTGTACATTATGGGTTGGGAGACAGTGAGATGTGTGTCCTGCCCCTGAGGCAGGTCTGACAGTCCATCAGCCCGCTGACAGCAAGCAGTCTGGGGWGGTGCCTCAACTTCTGGAGCCATTTCAGCCTTTGGACCCGTGAAAACAAAGCTCCTGAGTAATTCCCCAGCCCTGGGCAGTCTGAGGGTGGCAGAGCTGTTCAGCAATTCCCTGAGGGGGACAAGGATCCTAGCAGGGCTTGCCACCACTCCAGGCAGGGCTGTGCCCAGAGGGAGCCCCACAAACCAACAAACCTTCCAGCAGAACTCAGTGTGTGCCCTCCCAGGGGCCAAGGTGGCAGGTGCGGAGGCAAAGTGAGGAAAAAGCAAAGCCAGCAGCCAGCAGTGACCGCTGGAGACYCCTCAGAGCTGCCAGGGGGACAGGTGAGTCCCTCTCTGGAGGAGCAGGAGAAAAATCCCCTGTTCTGCAGTTTGTTTGGGAGCTGGGGAGTGAAATCCATGTGATGCTGGGTTGCCTGGCAACAGGCTGAGAGTGATGGAGCACAGGGCAGGTCTGCTCCAGGCTGGGGAGCAGCAGCTCCAGCCACGGGGAGCAGAGGGAAGGGGAGAGGCACTCAGAGTGCAAACACGGTCACAAAAACCTGCCAAGAACCAAGAGGGAGATAAAAGTCTACCTGAGGGTAGRGAGAAAGAGAGAAGTCAGGGGAAARGGAAAGGAGAGCCCAGAGAAGACATCTGGGCACTCAAGGAGCTGCAAAGGCTCCTGGCTGTCACCTCCCAGGGACAGCTGCCGTCTCTGCTCAGGGCTGYCCCAGCTTTGACAGAAGAACTGCAGCAAAATGCAGTTTTCCTTTGAGCACCTGTAGTGATTCTTCACCTCTCAGGGACACCCAGAGTGCTGCTGCCCTGACAGCCTCAGAGAAGTTTTGAAGCTGGTTACACTGGTTTGGGCTGAGGGAGCTGCTCTGAGCAGTGATCACCCACACCGGGTGACRCTGGGAGTGGCACCAGCCCTCAGAGAGATCCCCAGGAGGGCTCCACTGCCACCTAAACTGTTCTGAGGGGGCTGAGGGGCCAGGCATGGTCAGCACAGAGCCTAATTGTGAGTTGAATCTTAATTTCCTCCACATTTAGCTGTTTGGAGAGAGAGAGAAAGAGGAAAAAGGGGAGAAAAAGAAGGGAAGGAGGGAAGGAAGG
>JACDOX010000078.1:99153-134401 GCA_014549065.1 Cardinalis cardinalis | reverse complement strand
GGACACGGGGGACAGCGAGCCCTGGCACTGCCCTGTGCTGGGGGACACAGGGGACATGGGGGACAGCGAGCCCTGGCACTGCCCTGTGCTGGGGGACACCGTAGGGACATGGGGGACAGCGAGCCCTGGCACTGCCCTGTGCTGGGGGACACGGGGGACAGCGAGCCCTGGCACTGCCCTGTCCAGCCCTGTCCTGGGGGCACCGGGGACAGCAGTGCCAGCTGGGACATGGACAGGATTGTCCCGCTCTGCTCTCAGCTCGGGTGCTGGGGCAGTTCTGGTGGCACAGTGTAAGAGGGCTCTGATGCTGTTCGTGCCCAGAGGAGGCTGCAGGGCRCTGAAGGGTCTGGAGCTGCTGAAGGGCCTCGGTCTGGCAGCCCCGAGAAGGGCAGGCTCAGAGGCTGCAGCTTCCTCCCAGGGGACAGCACCAACCTCTGACCCTCACAGGCCCCGAGGGAATGGCTGAAGTTGTGTCAGGGGAGGTTCAGYTGTGCTTTAGGGACAGGTTCTTGCCCCAGAGGGTGCTGGGGCACTGGAACAGCTCCCAGGGCAGCGCTCACAGCAGCTCTGACAGAGCTCACGGAGCCTTTGGACAATGCTCTGGGGCACAGGCTGGCACTGTGGGGTGTCCTGGGCAGGGCCAGGCTTTGCTCCTTGTGTGTCCCTTCCAGCTCGGGATGTCCTGTGAGACACTTGGGGTGCCGGGGCTGCTCAGAGCCGTGTGGTGGCAGTGCCTGTCAGGGCCAGCCCAGTCTGGCTGTGGCTCCTGCACTCCTGGGCCCCTCTGGGACAGCACTTTGTGCCAGGGACAGCACCCCGGGCTCGGGGCTGGGCACTGCACGGGGATTTCTCTCTCTGGAGCAGTTGACTCCAGGCTCACATTGATTTCCATTTGAGTCAGGCACTGCTTAAAAGGCCCAGAGGGAGCTTGAACAGCATCTGTATTGCTGCAGCTTCCAGAGCCAGCCTTGCCAAGGCTCTCAGGGTGTGAATTCCCTCTCAGCTGAGGGAATCCCTCTGCAAGCTCCCTCTCAGGGATGCCTTTCCAGCCTCCTGACACGGGGTGTTCTACTGATTATCAGTGCCAGAGCAAAGAGGTCCTGCCCTGCACAGCCCAGCATCTTCCCAGGTGTGGTTTCACTTCCCTTGGCAGTGCAGGAAAGCGTGTAGCTGTTCTCATCACAGAGCCATGGAATGCCGTGGTTTGGCAGGGACCTTAAAGGTCATCTCATTCCAGCCCCCTGCCATGGGCAGGGAYACTCCACTATCCCAGCTTGCTGCCAGCCTTGTGCATSCTTGCAGGGATGGAGCAGCCACAACTTCTCTGGGCARCCTGTTCTGGYGCCTCCYCACCCTCACAATAAAGAATATTTTCCTAATATCCAATCTAAACCTGCTCTCTGACAGTTTGAATCCATGCCCCCTTGTCCTGTCCCTCCATCCCTTGGAAATTCTCTCTTTGTTTCCTGTGGCTCCTTCAGGCACTGCAAGGCTACAGTGAGGTCACCCCAAAGCTTCTCCTCTCCAGGCTGAACAATCCCAGCAGAGCTGCTCCACCCCTCTGATCCCCCTGGTGCCTGCTCTGGACTGGCTCCAGCAGCTCCAGGTTTTTCCTGTGCTGGGATCCCAGAGCTGAGGGCAGCTCTGCAGGTGGGGTCTCACCAAAAGATGTCACAGCAGCAAGAACTGTCACCTCCCAGCACCCGAGTGCCTTCCCAGGGGTGCAATCCCCCTGTGAAACACCTCCCATGGATTTAGGGTGTTCCTCAGACCCCTCTCACAGCCAGGGCTGGGCTGGGCCCTGTTCTGCACCAATTAATGCTCAGCGCTGCCTGGCTCAGGGGCTCTGAGGTTTGCATTTGCAGTTTTACTTTGCAAAGTGGTTCCTATTATCAGCCCAGGTTCAAAAAAGTATCTTTAACAGCAAGTTAAACCYCCTTCCTCTCTTTTTTTTTTTTTCCCCAAGAGGGATGTCTCAGCAGAAGAGTTGAACCTGGTTCAAATGGGTGGTTTTTCATCCATTTGCACATGACAAAGCTTGTTTTGTTCTGGTTTATTTTTTTAACCTTCTAATGTGAAGACTTACCAGGCCTTTCCACCTCCCTCAAAGTGATAAAAACCCCTCATTGCTTTTCAGGCTGGTAAAATGGGAGTGAAGAAAGGGACTAAGGCAGTAACTACTTGCTCAAATATTCTGACTTCTTTGTCACTCAGGTGAAAATAGAAGGATAAAAAGGAGAAAAGAGCTGAAAGAGATTGTTCTGTTTCCTCTGAAAAATTCATCTTTTTTATTGCTGGTCTGGCTTGTGGAGAGCCTTAAGTGGATACATAAGACCTTAAAGAAAAAATGCAGTTTTTTCAAAAGTTTCATTTTACATTTTTAAACTAAAAATGGTTGGGTTTTTCTCTTTTTTTAGAGGAAAGGTAAAAAAATCCAGTGGAACGGGAGACAAAATACTGGAACACAAAGGTGTCTGGGGCAAGGTGCCCTGAAGATGGGACATAAAGAATCAAACCAAACTACCTGRGGGTGATTTGGATGGAAAGCAATCTGCCTGCCTGCAGGAGCCTCAGGTGGGAAGGGCTGAATTCCCTGAGGAAACCAAGAGCTGCAGGTGGCCCAGGGAGCCTTTGCTGTGCTCCATGGGCACAAAGTGCCATGTCCAGAGCAGAGGCCACCCAAATGCTGCTCCCTGACCACACGTGTGGCTGCTCCACGCTCCCCATCAGAAACAACACATGGAGTGCAGAACATTAAATCCACACGAGGAATCCTCTCCTGGCCAGCAGCAGTTGGCCATCCCCAGCTGTTCCAGATGTGTTTGCTGCGGGCTGGAGGCCAAGGACAGCTGGCTGCTGCTCTGCCAGGCCCCAGCCGCAGCTGCGAATCCCGAGCCAGGCAAAGGCATCAGATGGCTGCAATTCCTCCCCAGAGCCCGTGGTGCATCCTCATTGGTGTGGCAGCTGCAGGAGGGCTTAGCAGAGCTTCCTGGGGGTGCTTTTCATGGTTCTGAGGATGTCTGGAGTCTGCTCTCACAGAACTTTACGGATGTCAGCCCTGCTTTCATACCTGTGGCCACTGTTCCTCTCCCCTGACCTCGACACTCTGGATATCTTTTATTTTACAGCCAGGGGTTCAGAGTAAATGAAGTACTGGCTCTTTGATCAGCCTTTTCAAGAAGTTGTGCTTCCTTTCAGCAGCTGAGCCTTTTCTCAAACCTGGTATTCTCTACCTTGATTTTATTAGTCTTTTTGGTCTAAAAGTTTTCTTTTGTGGCGCTTGGGTTCTCATTTGGTATTTTGCTGTTGTTTTTCTGTGGTGTTTCTGTTGTTTGTGCTTTTTTTATTTGGTTGGGGGGTATTTTTTCCTACCTTAATTTTTATCTTCCTGCTCTTTGCCAAGTCTTTTCTCTGCTGTGCATCCTGATGTTACTGGAATGTTTTAGCAGTGATGCCTGAAGTTCAGGGAGATGAAAATTGAATCTGCCTCTCTTACCTTACCCCACCCCTGGCTGTGCATATGCATCAATACAGCCCAATTATGTGACCCCCACTGCTCCTCTCCCCAGCACCTCTGCCTCCCTGAGCACTCACATTCAATGTGGCTTTTAGGGGTTTTTTCTCTTCCCTATTGTACAATCTGCTCCTTTGCTCGGTAGTACTCATCACCATTGTATTAGAGTGCTTCACACATGGTAATGAATTTAATTTCACACCACCACTACTGGAAGACAGGTTATTTTTAGCCTCTCTTTAAAYTTGTGAGAATTGACATGCAGAGCTTCAAACAGGAGAGCACTGGATGCTTTTGGCTGTCAAGCTGGAGATCTCTGTTGTGGTGATTTTGGAATACTTAACCCCAGAGTGTTGAGTTTGTGAAGGTCCCCTGGATAAGATGAGAGGTGAGTGAATCTGACTCCATGTTCTCAGAAGCCTGATTTATTACATATTATATTATATCTATACTAAAACTATGCTAAAGAAAGAGAAAGGATACAGACAGAAGGCTTAACAAGAATGAATAATAAAAACTCATGACTGAACTCCTCAGAGCCTCAACACAGCTGGCTGTGACTGGCCATAAAGTTAAAACAATTCACATGTTTGGATAAACAATCTCCAGACCACATTCCAGAGCAGCAAACACAGGAGAAGCAAATGAGATAATATTGTTTTCCTTTTTCTCTGAGGCTTCTCAGCTTCCCAGGAGAAAATCCTGGGCAAGGAGGATTTTTCAGAAAATATGCCAGTGACACCAGAGGGTTCTCTGCAGGGCAGCTGCCCCTGAGGAAGAGGAGGGGGAGCCTGGCACACCTGTAGGTCAGACCCAGGATGTCTCTTACACCTCTGGGAATGAAAGCAAGTGGCTCCCTATGGAAACTTGGGATCAAATCCTTCTGTAAAGCCAGAGGCAGCACCTGCTCCCACACTGTGCCCTCCCAAAGGAGCATCCCATTTTCCTGCAGCTTCATGGCTGTCTGCTGTTTGTCCCTGCATTTCAGCTACAAATAGCAGCTCCCTGTAAACAGGAACTGCTGCTCCTGCATTGTGCTAATTCCATCTGGGACACACATCTGGCTGGCTGCAGGAGCTGGAGGTGCTGGGAGGGGGGTAAGGGGGTTCTGTAATTAAACACTCTGGTAATTTGCTGCTCCTCTGTCTGTGTGTGAGGGCACGGGGGCTGCTCTGAAYGCTGGCACTCCTGATTGCAGTGCTTGACTCCCTGACCTCGTGGATATTGCTTCTGGAGAGGCTTCACAGGCTGCTGGCAGCAGACAGTTGTGGCCATCGCAGTGTTTATGGGCTCTGGTCCCCTTCCCACRTGCCCTGGCTGCTCTTTCTGACCCAAAATCCTGTGTTTTCAGCCAGCATTTGACCAGTGTGGCCTTGTCTGAGCTGCTCCTACCTCCCCCACCAATCCCAAAATCCCTGTGCTCACAGGTAGAGCTGTCAGCCACTGAACTCCTTCTTGTCCTTTTCAATTATTCCAGGTCTTCCCACCCTCCAAATATCTTCCTCAGCTTTCTGTGCCAGCTCAAGGCTACCCTGCTCTCACCACAGCTGGAGAAGCTGAGCTCAGTTTACAGCTGCCCCCAAACAGCAGCAGCCTCCTGGCACAAAGGTGCTGGAGTGAAGGGGGACACAGTATGGGTAAATGAAGGTRGTACAGAATGTMATCTTATCCCCCAACGAGTTGCAGCTGAACCAATTACTAAAGATTAGGAGCAGGYCTGATCTTAACAGGCCACACCTGTAGCCAATAAGCATGAGTGCTATAAAAGAGTGGATTGGTGGGASCAGGCRTTAGTTGGCTGCTGCAAGAACCAAGAGGAGTCAGTGCCTAGAGGAGCTGCCTATGAGAACTACTGAGGAGGTACAAAACTCTGGTGGTATGGAATCCTTGCACTATAATGGTAATACAACTCTTGATACATAAGACAACRCTGGAGGATGAATCCTAAGGGAAGAGGGAGCTCTGCACTCAGGACCTACCTGGACACTGAGCGTGTTCAGATTTATCCCCACGGTGGGTGTTCAGGGTGTGCTTTTTGAAGGGCACTGGGGTTGCTCYGGGGCTGAGTGCAGCCCAGCTCCCTGCAGCAGTAGGGGAAATGTACGTTCCTTTGTCCCTGGCATTTCTGCTCCTGTTAGTCGTGGYGTTGGCCAACACTCCATCAGGGATAATGACATGGACTCCAGGCAATGCCATGTGATCCTTCTCCTCGTGGATCGATGCTGGGGTTGGCTCRGCAGCACAGCCCCGGAGCTGGGATGTCAGCAGGGGATGGAGAGCAGTGCCAGTGGAAAGGAAGGTGGCAATTCCTGCTGGAATAAGTGACTAATTGCTGTGCTTTGAATCCAGGGGGCTTGAGAAATGTCTGTACAGAGGCTGATTAATTAGTGGTGATGTCATTCTACTGGCAATCCCAGGGCAGGCTGGCTGAAACATCACCTTTGCATGTAGATATAATCCTCAACATGTTCTGCACTGGAGTGCATAATGTGGAGCTGCTTTAAGGYAGCCCCAGGGAACTGCTGCCACTGGCAGGGCAGGCAGAGGGAGATTTTTGCCCTTTTGTTTTGCAGTTTGATTGAGGAGTGTGAGTCTGTGCCTCTTTGAGGGTGATCACTTGGACTTTGAGTCCTGGGAAGTTGTAGTTTCACCAGGCTACCTTTCTGCTCATCAAAAGCTTTCCTGTAGGATGCCCCTCCCTGCCTTCTTTGGCATCCTGAGACTGCTTTACTAAACCCCACACCCTAAAAAAAACAGGAAGGGGTGAAATTTTGTGTTTATATTGTGTTGGACTGAATGCAGGGCTGCCTTGCTGAACTTTAGTGCCATGCCCTGCAGAAAAAAGCTTGAATTTGGATGAATCTTCACACGTTGACAAAATGGCCCTTTGGTAAAAGCTTCCTCATATGGGAACAAAGCTTCCACCATTCCTTCCTAACAGTGTTGAAGTAAAAAACATGGGAGGGCTTCTCTTCCTGCAGTGGTCTGCCAAAGCCTTTTCTGCCTGGGGGTTGCTTTGGTTTTGTAGAAAAAAGTAGAAATAAGCAAAGGACTTCTGGGGCTGTTGGGGTGAAGTAGAGCCAAGCCTCCTCCTTCCCCCACAGCTTCTCTTCAGTGTCTTTTCTTCTCACAGGTTCTGCTTTCTTCCCACTTGATTTTTTTTTTTTCCCTCCTCTTTATATAATTTTTTTCAATTTTGTTGTTGGCAGCTCCTCTGTTTCAGCTCCTCTTCAAACTTAATTAATGTGCTGCTTATTCCCTCTTCCAGATCGGTAATTATTATATTTAATAAGAGCAGATCTAGCCCTGATCTGTGCATTACCTCCTGCTATCCCAACCCTTTCCAGCATGTTACAGCTCACAGCAATGCAGCAGCACACCAGCCCATGCAAAAAGGTCAGAGGGGCTTCCTTGGCARATGAAGAGCAAAAATACCTCATGAAAGACCCAGGGAAAGCCAGCTTGTGTTGTTAAGGAGAAGGGGCTGGAGTGGTTCTTTCCCTGCCCCAGCTCCTGACAGGTTGGATGGATCCAGATTTGCAGATCCACAGGGCAAGGTCCCTTCTGCTGCTGGCAGAACACGTGAGCCTGCTCCCTCTGTGGAACAGGACTGTGGGCTCCTGGAATTCAGCAGAGCTCTTTCTTTTCTCTCTGCCTTCCTAATTACCATCTCTGCATCTGCTAATTGTCAGGTTTGCATCAAATCTTGGCGGTTTGTGCGTGGAGAAATTTCCACTTATGGAAGAGGAGAAAAACCCCTGTCCTACTGACAGGCTCTGTCTGGGGCCCTGGGAGGACCTTGGAGATGTTCCACACTGCCAAACACCACCTCCATCACCTCCTCCAGACCTGGGAAGCTTTCTGGGGGTTGCATAGCTAATGCCTAATGCTTCCCACTGATCTTTTGTGWAAGAAAAGCAACAAAGTAGCCTGATTAACCGGGATTGAAGGAATTAAGGCTGTGTTTGTGGAGATAGTGATCAATGAGGTCCCTTTTAACACACTTGTTACTCTGGGCTTCCTTTGATTGGCATTTCAGGAGCTACACACCATAAATTACCTTGATGGATTCCCCTGTGCACCTGAATTTAAAAGAGATGAGGCAGAGGGTTATTTTAGTTAATATTCCAGTGTGTAGCTTGCCAGGTGCTGTGCAGCTCCTGCCTTGACTCATAACCTGTGTTCTCTCACTCTTCAAGTCCTGTCCCACAGAAATAGCTCTGCAGCTGCCSTTGAACCTGCCTCTGGGCTTTCTGGAGCTCCCAAATCCCCTGACCCACGAGTCCTTTCTGCCTGGACCTTTCCTTAAACAGTTTGTGCCTTGAGGAGGGAGCAAGTGCTGTGAGGCTGAGGCAGATTAATTACTGACACAAACTCTTGGCAGGACCTTGCAGCTACTCCCAGGTGCCCAGCTGGGGCTGCTGGCATGGAGAATTAGCTACAGAAATGTTCCTGGGTGCATGTGGGTCCATAGGAGGAATTCTGGTGCCCCCCACTGCAGCCCATTAGCTCAGTGAAGTGAGAGCCTGCCTTCCTTGGATTAGAAAGCACTTGAGGATGTCATTTACTCAGGCAGATTTCCCAGCTGACTGAGCATTCTTATTCCACTAATTACAAATCAAGAGGGTGGTGTGTGCATTGGCTCCCAGACAGGAGGAGCTCTCCTCCCTAATGGTGGGGCTGGCTGGACTGRGAGAAGCAGAAAGGATCCTGGCCATTATTATCCTCTCCTCTTCTATCAGCTGGAACAAAGTAAAGCTCACTCTGGTGAATCCTGCGAAGTTTGGAGCTCAGATGCTCCAGCCTGGTGCTCTCCATGTTGCTGAGCCCAAGTCCAGCAGGTGAATTCTGCAGAATCTTTCTTAATGGATGCTCCTCTGTCAGGTTAACAAGATATTTGATACTCTGCTTGTTTGATTTGTCATATATTGGTGGTTTGTTAATAATGTACRGATATAAGCTTGTGTTGTAGAGGGAGGGCCCTGGTTACTCATTCTAGCATTAATTCTCCTATTTGGATATGGGTTAGCCTGTTAATAGGGAGGGAGTCATAAAGTTCTTACATTTTTGTAGTGTGGAGCTTTAACACAGTCTTTGTTGATGGCTGCTTGAATGCAGGTGGGTTCTGTCAGCACTGGGGCTCACTCAGAGCCAGGACCCCCAGTCATTCTGGCTGCTGCTGTGGAATATTCACCAGAACAGCCCAGCAGCCCACASGAAGGGAACAGCTAACCTGAATATTTGTTAGCTTTTGACCAATGTTGTCCTGTCCAAATTGCTCTCAGCTGCTGTGGCAGGGARAAGACAGAGGAGAAGTCGCTGGTTTAAGTTTCCCAGTACTGAATGCTGGTGGCCTTTGGGATGTGGAGTGGAAACCACACAGCCCAGCCAGCTTCAGGGCTCCCTGCTGCATTAGGCTTGTTCTGGACCATGCAGCTTGGCCTGTTGTGAGTATTGCTGGTTTGGGGGAAATTACAGCATCTCTTTTCTCATTCTGAGTGTCCCTGGGTCTGTGTTTCCCTGCTTGGCTGAGGCAGGCTGCATTTCCAGAGGCTCCATGTCCCAGTGCCAGGCACTGGGAGCAGCAGAACATCTGCCCGTGCCCTGCGGCGCTTCCTCCCGTGCAGAGCTGTTCTGCTCCTCCATGAGCCTTCCTGTCACCAAAAGCACAACTCCCCTGGCTGTTTGTCTGTGACCTGTTTACACCAAGCAGCCCCTCCTGAAGCAGGCAGGCCCTGGCAGAGGCTGAGGATCAGCTGTACACGTGCAGTCACAGCTCCAGCTGGAGCCTCCCAAGCGCTGTGCCAGGGAGGAGCTCCCGCTGCCTGCCCTGGCACCCACAGCCTGGTGCCTGCCTCGGTGCTGGCCCAGTTCTGGCAGCAAACTGCTGCTGGGGTGTGCAGTGCGTGGGACTGAGTGTGCTCCAGGGACTGGGGGTCTCCACCAGCCTTGGGGAAGTGAGGGAAGGCCAGGAGCTGCCCTGATGGCTAAGCCAGTCCCCCAGCCCCAGCTGTGCAGCATGAGGAGCTGTGGGCTGACAGGAGAGCCCTGGGGCTCTGAGCTGCTCCTTTTGTTGTGCCYTTCTGCCAGGACAAGGCTAACACACTAACCATTCCTGAGAATGATGCCTTAAGCTTCTGCTTTTCTATTTTCCAGATCCTGCACTGCATTAGTGTGAAGCTCTGAACTCCATACAGAGTGTTGGGAAGCTCTCTCCAGCTTGCTCTGACAGAACAATCCTTCCAGGCCTGAGAGCCAAGGACACCATCACAGCCCCAAAAAGTATAAACTTTTTTTTTTTTAAATTAGGGGGAAGCAAACTGAGGGAATGTGAATGTGAATTACCTGAAGCTGTAATTGGGGAATGAACCTCTGAATATGCAAATAGACCAAACTTGTATCTGCCCAAAGAACTCGTGACCATCTTGGGTGTAGCTTCTGCCAGGCTCCTGCACTGCCCAAGGTGTGCCTGTTRAAGGCCTTTCATAAATACTCACTTTTTTATTTTAACTGCTCTRGGTAGCTATTCCAGGCATCAAGAAGTTCCTCCTTTCATTAACCACTGAGCTGCTSGGTCAGCCTCAGCTTTCATGAGGGTGGCTCCAGCAGCCAGGGCTTGGAGTGGCCTGGCCCTTGCAGCCACCTTAACATCATGAAGAGCTCTTCTTACCTGGGTCTCTGCAGCTTTCTTCAGCTAATTCACTGTTAGGCATTGCCTCAGCCTTCCTGTGCTCCCTGTAAACTTCACCAAACATGACACCATCTGAATCCTTCCAGGGACCGTGGCACAGGCAGCGTGGTGACATTTAGAGCTCTTGTTACAGCAGCAGGTTCAGCTGAGGTCTTTGGGAATCTTCTGCTCYGCTGCTGACAGGCTCTGTCCACAGCCACACTGCATGGGTGACTCTCCTGCTTGATGGAGAGGAGCCTGAGATGGCTGTTTTGAGAGAAATACACGGAGTCCAGGYGTGGTAGGTCCTGAGTGCACCAGAGTTCACTCTTCCCTGGGGATTTATTCTCCTAAAGGCCTTTGCACCCAAAGCTCAGCAGCATCTTGGTGCCAGAAGGCTGCTGATGTAAACTGAGCTCTGTTTATCAAGCTGTGATGAGACCAGGGTCTCCTCTGAGTTGCCAGAGAGAGCTGAGGAGAGTGTTTGGAACGAAGACCTGCTATCACATATTGCATGAAACATGAACAGAGGGCATTTTCCAAACGCTTCAGCTGCCGTTGTCAACCCCAGCAATTTTTAGTGTGAACCTCCTGATATCTGGCCTTGTTTCAAGTTCTAGGTTTTGGCTCCCTGCCACTCGATTCCTTCTGAATAAAAATTGAGTTCACAGCTTTGTGGGTGCAGAGAAAAACTCAGAAGGACCCTGGATCAGAAAAAAACAAGCACAAACAGGGACTCTCAAAGCCAGCCTTCGGAAGCACTTGATTTAGGTGTTAGGTATCTAAATTGTTTCAGAATATTTGGAGTTGACAAGCATGTGCAACGTTAGAAATAGAAATGCTGAGGCATCGAAAACCTTATGACTCCATAGGGGGATCTTTGAACTGCTGCTGCTGTTGTAGCTGCAGAACAGAAAACAGGGAGAATGTGAACAGGTCTTTCTCTCCAGGTTTATTTTTGCTCTTGCCAAGGGACTGCAGGACAAATACAGTTTCTTTCGGGCTCATTAGCTTTTATGAATTTGTTCCACTGCCAGCACATAGCTTTTGAATTCTGAGACAGCTCCCCCTGCTAAAAGAGCTCTGGTACTTCTGCATGGAGTTGGACCTGGCTTCTGGAGATTTGGATGGCACGTTCTGTCATAGAAACAAGACTCCAGCTTTCTGCTTTACCAGGATCTGCCTAGACACAGCCCTTGAGCTCTGCAGTGCCTCGCAGGGAGGGATTTTTAGCTCCGTGAGGTGTTGTCTGGGCAGGCATGTTGACCATCTGTGTGAAATGAAGATTTACAGCCATCCTGATGGTCATTGCTGGGTTTCCTTGGGCATGTCTAAGCTATTGGTAAAACCTCAGACACACTGGAACCCTCAACTAAGGCAACAAAGATTGTGGTCTTGCGTAGAAACACTGCAAGCATCCCTTGGGATTATAGATCAGTAGATACATCAATCTCAGGGAATGTGGAAAGGGGAGGAAAAAAATATATTTTCCACTAGTGCATGTTTGGKTGTGGATTATGAGTGATTTTAGGTGAGCCAGTGGATGGCTATGCCTTAAGCCCATCACCTTCCCACCAGCACAGCCCTGCAGTGCCCCAGCTGCTTCTGAAAATGATCATTTTTCTCTTTTACTTTGCCAGGCTGCTTCTTCAGTTACCCGAACCTCTGGTGGCAGGAGCCACCTTCGTATTTGTCTTGTCAGGATTTAGTCCCAGCATTATCAGGTGCGTGGAATTTATGGATGAAGTGACAATCTGCATAACACGTGGGATGCAAAGCAAAAGCTCTCTCCATTTTCTGAGGTTTAGAGGGGGAGTTACAGCAGCAAGAACAGGTTTTGCTGTGTGTTTGAGAGGGTGAAAGGAGCATGTCCTGTAGCCCCTTGCCATGAGGAAAAAGTGTGTGGGAAAAGTCTGTTCTTGTGGGGACCAGCAGATTGTGGTCACCTGCTTTGAGCAGTGCTGAGCTAAAAGAGCTTTTGGGACAGCCCAGCATTTTAGGTGGCTTTTGTCCCCTCAGGGCAGGCTTTGTGGCTTCACCATGGACATGGAGGGGCGGCAGCTGCCCTCCCAAGGGGAAGGACACGGTGCCTTCCTCCCTCAGCCCAGTGCCATGGTGGGGGCTGTCCCTGCACTYTGCTCCTGCCCAAAGGAGAGCTCCAGCTCAGTGCTGCTTGGTACGGGTGGCTCCAAACCCCCAGCTTTGGGATGCTGCCTCTTTGGATGGATGCTAGGCTTAGCTTGAGGGGTGAGAGCGCCGTGCCACGGATGGCAGAGAGCAGCCCCAGCTGGGAGGCGGGCACAGCCCGGGCGAGCCGTGACCCCGTGGCTGCCCGGCGAGGAAGGAGGGTGGCTGATTTATGGCAGGAGGAGCCGGGGGTSTCTCCGAGTGGAGCCGGAGGCGAGTTGCCATGGAGATGGGCTAATAAAGCACCGCGGCAGCCGGCTCTGACGCTGCTCCGGTTGCAGAGAGCGGGCGGGTGGGGAGAAGGGGCAGCTGCCACGTGGGGATGGAGAGAGAAAAGGTGACACCAGGAGAGTGGGACAAGAGTTCGGTCTGTGAGGCTGTCGRGCTGTCCCTGGGTGCTTTAAAAGCAGAAGGGAATGGGAGAAAAGAGCCCTCGTGTCCCAGCTCTTTGGGAAGCAGGACATCATCGTGGTGCTCCYCGGCCGTGAGGGACCAGCAGCTTCCAGGGAAATGCGGAGTGTCTTTGTTCTCTGCAGGCCGGCTGCTTTCCCCGGCAGCGGGAGAGGGCTCCAACGTGGATGGCGGCTTGCAGGGACCCCCTCACACAGGACTGGCACAAAGGACTCTGCTGTGCCCAGCACTGGGTCCTGTTTTCCCCGCATGCCAGGGCGAGTGCCTGAGCCCCAGCAGCGTATTTGTAACTGCCCTGCCCTCCCTGTGCTGAGCATCTTTGGTCCTTGGAGGGCTCTGTGCCTCCCAGTGGCCCTGGGGGAGGTGTTGCTGGGACTTGTACCTGCCAGCACGCTGCCCTCCTGCCTTTCAGCCTGGGCAAGGTCAGCTCAGCCCTTCCCTGCAAAGAGCTGCAGCTTCCCTGGATGCTGATTTGGGTGGAGGGTGGGAGGAATGGGGATGGGCTGGACTTGCCCCAAGAGCTGTGTGTCCTGGAGGTTTGCTGCACATCCCTAATCTCCTGCTCCAGCCTGCACCTGCAGGATGGACCCTCCTGCTTGGCTGCTGAAGGGCTCAAATCTGCAATTCCATTCTGTTCAAGGGCATTGCAGCATGGACCTAAAAGCAAGCAGACTTTTATTCTGGCTTGTTGAGCAGGTTGATGGGAGGGAAAAGCTTTGTTAATTATTAGCAAGGTATTCCCAGGCTGCTGTACTTCCATTTTGAGAGATTACTCTTCAATAATATGGTGACAGCCACATTTTAACCTTGATCACCATAAGAAAGGTTTTGCCTCAAAGCCATGAGRTCCTGGACTGTGCCAGAGTTCCAGGGAGGTGTTCCAGCAGGTAAAGGCAGAGACAGGGAGGTTAGATAGTTAAAAAAAGAAATTAAAAGCCTTRTGATGGAGAGATGCATTAGAAGATAATTGCTTACAGTTTTCACAAGATGTTTTTACATCTCTTAAATTGATGAATGTATCCACAGAGTCTGATACTCTTAATGGAGGGTTACCTTTACTTCTGAATAGAGCAGAGATCAAAGCAATTACAACTAGATATTGATAACACTACCCATACCCCCCAGAGAAAAGGTTGTCTAAAATTGGACTTCTTAAGCTACCTAATGCCTGCTTCCCTGGCCAAAGCCTCTTCCTTCCATCCTGACAGCATCCCCTGCTGTCCAAACCCCTCCTGTGCTACTGCTGGATAGCCCTTATGTCTTTAATTCCATCATCATGCACTGTCCAGATGGTGGGAGCACTCTCTTCCCGTATGGGTCAGTTGGTTTTCAGCACTGGCTGGGATAAAGGAAGATTTCCACAGCCTCCCTTGATGTCTCTGCAGGGCTAACAGGTGGGATGTGCAAATCGGGAGGGGCATGAAGATTTTTGGGGTCTCTGGCACAGCCTCTTTACTCCAGGAGGGCTTTGACTGGTGGATATTTTGATTAATGGCTTGGCAGCTGGAAGCAGACCTTGCTGTGGTGCACAGGTGCCTGCTCTGCCAAGGACTTGCATGAGCTGATTATGGTGTGGATCAGCACATCTGGAGGGCCAGAAAGGGTTACAGAATGTACATCCACAGACCTCCTCATTTGGGAGGTGTACCTTCCTTAGGTGCTGCACCTCCTGCTCTGCTCCCAGCAGCTCGCTGCTCATGTGGTGCTCTCTTTTCTGTCTGACTCCAATTGGTCTCTTCCCCACCTTTGTAAGAACCTGTGCTGTGGCTACAAGGGGAGGGATTCAACTTGATTTTTGGAGCTTGAAAAAGCTCTTCCAGTGAAGGGCCATACACCCAAGACTCAGGCAGTGTCAGAGACCTCTGAGCAGGGAGGCAGCRCTTGGTGAAGGCATCTCAGGGCAGAGTAAGAGATGTTGCTCCTGGGGAACTGGGTGTGACTGTTGCCTGTGGAAGAAGAGGCCTCTAGAGAAGCATGGTTTTCATTGCCTCTGACTGTTGGTAGCAGTACTTAAATGTGTAAATCTTGGAATGTTCTTCAATRCGAGCCATTTAAAATCCTGAGTCACTTCTGTCTCCGGATATGCCTGTCTCACTGATTCTGTTTCATGCCTCTTCTCAAATCCAAGGCAGCTCATGCCAGCAGCTGAATCAGTTTGGAAAAGAGGTAGAACAAGTATGAGGATGATTCCTGCTCTCAGCCTCAGGGCCATCAATGTCCTTGAGCAGGCCATGTCCCCTGTCTGGGCATGGTCATCCTGGTGCATTCTGCAGTGCAGCACCCCCTCCCAGGGGGAAGATGGTGGGCCAGACCCTTGGGGCTCTTAGCTAAGGGAGTGGCTGTGCCTTGGGACTCCCTCTGGGTTCTTCCCTGTTCCCTTGCCAACACTCTTTTGTTCACAGGCATTTAAATGAGKAACAGAAGAGCTGGCTTGGAGGAAACGTGGATGTGAGCAGGAATTCYGTGGGAAGAACTATGGCCAGATTGTGTTGCTCCCAGGGCTCTTCCTTAGCTGACCATGTCCTGAGTAGGACACTGGATTAGCTGGTGGTGTCCTGAAATCTCTTCCAGTTCAAGTTTTCCTATGATCCTAGGATTTGTCCTAGTTTAGGAGACCAGCAAAAAGCTCCTCTGCCAGCGTGCACACACAGCTGTCTTCTTGAGTGATGCTTTATGTTATGGCAGGAGGAATTCAATGCAGAAACAGACTTTTTTTTTTAAATGGCAACAGCCCTGCACCATGTACTGGGTGCTGTCATTCATGTGTGAACAGCCTGAGGACAATTAAAATGTTGACTGTCCACACGAGATCTCTCAACTTAGGTCTCTGCTGCTCAGGCAAAATATTTTTCAGAGGACAGAAAATAACAACTTGAAGGTCTTGCTGCTACTGCAAAATTGTCCTGTGAGTATTTAATCTCCATTGTCTGGGGTTGGATGTGATGTTGAGGGCTGGAGAAACTTATCTTGATTAGGGTTTGTGGTGGTTCAGAGTTCCTGTAAGTGAGCCAAGCGTTGCAGTAACACTAAAGATGCTCTGGTCTAAAACATGGCAGATTTGATTGTGAGGGCAGTGAACAGTTTTTGTTTGAGATGTTGGTCTTCAGATCTTGTGAGCTCCTCAGACCTTGCCTGTGGACCCTGCCCAGCAGAGGAAAGCAGAACTCTACTGGCATTTAACCTGCTGCTTACAGATACATCTGAATACATGGATTAGTAAACACCATCCTCCATCCACAGAGAGATGAAATTTGGTTTTRAAAGAGAGATGAGGTTCTCTTCCTACTGTCCAGGAATGTCATGATAAATACTCCTATCTCACCAAAGTCAGGATGGCTGTGCTCTGCAGGGACGAGGTAGAACTGTGATTGCCCCTAACTTCCTCCTGGAAGYAAGAACTGGGTCATTTTCTAATTCCTCAATGCAGAGAACTGACAGTTAAATTGGATTTAATCACCCATGCCTTGAGGGCCCTTGTCCTGAAGTATGTTTCCGTGTTATTTTAAGTGTTCAGAACCAAGAGTATTTTCCAGAGGAGCTCTGGGGTGGTCAGCAGTGCCTGCAGCGATGYTCCATCGCCCACCCCCCAGCCCCGGTGCTGGAGGGCAGGTTCTGTACCTCGGAGTCAGCTGCGGCGGAGCCTTGCGCTGCGTGCAGAGCAGGGAGAGCTCTGCAGGGACAATATATTTTGAGTGTGCCTCACTGTCAGCTTTCGCCTTCCCAGCTTCGCTGCCGTGTGCCTCTGCAAAACCTCCCCGAGCCCAGCCGGCTGTGGCCAGCCCTTCCTCCGGGCTCCCTGCATTTCCACACCGCTTCTGCCCTTCCTTTCACTGCCTGCTCCTCTCTGCATTTTARCCTCTCTTCCTCCTCTCCCCTTCCCCGCGTTTTCCCCCTCTGCCTATCGTTTTATTGCGATATAAACCTCGGCAATCCCAACTTGTGGGCCAAACTTCCCTGCCCCGGCGGGAGACCCGGCCAGGCCTGGCGGCGTGGTGGAGGCAGCTTGGGGTGCTGCCCACCCCCCGGCAGGAGCATCAGCGCCTCGAGGAGCTGCCCCCTTCAACAGGTAGGGAGCAGCCAGCCCTGCTCTGCTCGGCTCATCCTCCTGCGCCGAAAGGATGGCGGTGCTCTGAGGCCGGGGCTGGGCGGAGGACCCCGGAGCATCCATCGCTCGGCGAGGTGGCTCCGAACCGGGGCAAGAGCCAGCGACCCATCCCCGCTGCCCGCGCTGCGGGGCGGGCGGCTCGGCACAAAGCGGGTGGGTAAACCCTCCTCCGGGGCGCGGGGAGGAGGAGGAGGAAGGCGGGGGGATGCTGCTCCCCTCCCTCTCTCTCCCTCTCTCCCTCCCTCGCTGTCTGCCTGGCTCGCCGCGGCCGGAGCAGCGCGCAGGCGGCACGGGCAGCCCCGGCCGGGCGGCACGGCGGGCTGGGCGCGGAGCCCTGCGCAGCGCTGCGGAGCCCGGCGGGCTCCGGCCGCCCCCCGAGCCCCCCGCCGGGGCAGCCGGCGCCGGTGAGTGCGAGCGGGTGGGCGGCGGGCGCGTCCCCGCTCCCCCGGGGCTCCCCGAGCATCCCCGGCGGCGGCGGGCGCGGGGGGCAGCGCGGAGCCGGGCCGGGGATGGGATGGGGCTGCCGGGGGCTGTGCTGGTCCCCGGTATTGTCTGGGGGTCGCGGACAATAGGCGGAGCGAGGAGGGAAGGGGGGGCTCGGCGGGCGGTTCGGAGCATCCCTGCTCCCGCGGCAGGTCCCGCGCGTGTCGGTCCGGAGCGAGCCGTGCCCGGTGCTCCCCGCCGGGCATCCAGCCCGCCCGGCTGGCACTGCCGGCTGCAGAACGGGGAGAGACGCCTGGAGGAGGACGATCCTGAGCCCCCCTGGCTGGAGCCGGACGGGGAATGCAGGCGAAAGGCTGAGCGGGGAGGAGGGTGTAGTAAAGCAAAGTCAAATTTGCCCCTGAATCCTGAAGCCAGGCCTAATGGGCACAGATGCTGTGTTGGGCTGGGGGGGAAAGGAGTTTTGGGGGCTGCAGTTTCTGAGGCTGGTGTGAGGGGAGAGGGGAAAAGAGCTCTAGGTCTTTTCTCCTTCTCCYAGAGTTACTAGGACTGAGATATGGATCATTAAAAAGGAATAGCCTAATGCAATTAAGTGGCAGACAGTCCCCACTGCAACACTTAGCCATTGTTCCTCACTCTGCCTTCTGCCAGAATGGTTCTCGCCTGGACAAGAGAAGTACAATTGAACAAATAGTTCATTTCCCTGGCCAATTGCATCTGTAGTGTCTCCCTCGAATCTGCTGCTGACTGGCTGCAAATGCAGCAGTGTCCCCAGACAGAAACAGAGAAGCAGGACCCTCTGGTGAGATCCCCGCTGCCGTGGGCTGGCAAGAGCAGCTCCCAGTGGCTGCTCACCCGAGTTGTTCTGATGGCAACAGCAGAGCAGGTTTGCTCCCTCACCTCTCCCTCCCCTTAGTGCCCTTCTGGGGAGCKCAGAGAAGAAAACAGCAGGTGCTGAGGCAGGACCAGCCCACAACCAGAAGATGCTACTTGTGGTTCAGGCAAGTCTTGTCCTTTCTGGAGTCTGCCTCTTAACTTTTTCCTTGCCCTGGAGGATGYGGGGTTTGGGGGGTTTTGAGGCGATGCTGTTTTGGTGGAGTTTGGCCAGGCTGCCCTTCAGCCTGTGCCCCGCAGTGCTCAGAGGCAGGAGTGCTGGAGCCTGACCCTGCTGCTCCCTCCCGAGAGAGCAGCTGGAGGGATTGCAGCTGCACCTGGGCCCTCGGCACACGCTGCCCTGGAGGCTGCTGTGTCCTTCCCCTGGAATCTGCTCCTGGTTCTCAGCGTGCAGCCAGCCCGGCGTGTGGGGAGGCACAGATGCATTGTCTGCACTGCTGCGAGACACCCTCGGCASAGGGAACTGCTGCTTCTCCTCGCTTTGGAGCTCCTTATCACAAGTCTGCATCATGGAGCTTTTCCCCTTCTGTTCTTTCTCCTTTCTTCTCCCTTTGTCGGTAGACTGCCACCTGTCCCACTTCACTCTCAGCTTCTCCTTTGCCTTTTGCTGCTTAATGTGTTCTTTCACCTTAGTTTTTTTTTTTGGTTTTGGGTTTTTTTTTTTGGTCTAAGTAGACCATGTCCTCTTCAGCCTGCTTCTCTCCACACTGGAGACAGAGCCCAGCCCCTCATCTCAGTCCGAGTATTCCTGCCAACTGTTTACAAAAAGTAGCACAATACCCAGGCTGAACACTGACATAATTACATACCCAGCCAGAGAGTGTAGTAAATAATCCAGCTTTTCAGGCTTTTGCCCAGTGGTGAGTCTTTTGCCATCTCCTCTGCCCATGGGCTAAATGTATTATACTTGGCTTGCATTCACTCCCATTCTGGAAGCACGGAGGCAGCGCAGCCGTGTGTGGCACAGAGTGGATGTACAGGGATGCCTTGCACCATACACACTCCCTGTGTGTCTCTGGCTGCTCCTGGCTCTGACAGTCCTGCTGGGCTCCTGCCAGGGCAGGGAGGCTGCTGAGGTGTGGGGGTTGTTCCACCAGCCAGGGGAAGATGGCTCTGGGGTGAAGGTCAAAAGTGCCAGCGAAAAACCGCGGGGCTTGGTGAGCAGTGTTTGCACTGCTGGCCAGTTTTCCAGAGGTTGGTGTGTACATGGAATTGCAGATACACAGAGCTGTGAATACTGTCAGCACGGTTGTATTTCCAGTTGTGATTGTGAGCCTGGGTCTGTCTGCAGTTGCTTTGATTGTGAGTCAGTCTGTCTGCAGTTGCAGTAGCTGTGAATCAGTGTCTGCCTGTAATTATGTGGGTGAATCAGTGTTGGCTTGTTACACTATGAGTGCAAACGGTTTCCCATAGCAGTTGTGGGTGTGAATCACTCTACAGTCCCTCTGGATGTGTTTTTGAGTAGAGAGATGCAATACTTGGATTAATTTTGTTTTGATGAGGAAAAACTGTCAAGCAGCTTCTCATTTTGGAAAATTAAAGCTGGGTTGGGAGTTGGGCACAGACCTTATTCCTTCGTTACCAGCAGAACAACTTACAGAAGAAATCCACTTTAAGGCTTGCTCCCAAGATTTACATGTTGATCTAAGCCTTTAATTTCTTTGCCTGGTGCTTCTGCTTCCAAGTGTCTTCTTCTGCTGGCGTCCCTTGCAGAGCTGCAGACAACACATTTGATAACCATCACATGTGCCTCGTACCTTCTGTGTGTGACAGATTCACAGGAAGGTTGTTTATGGCTCCTCCAGTGCCTGTGTGTTTGCAGGGACGAGCCAGTGTGTGCCTCTTGGGTAGGTGAGCACAAACATTTCCATGCTCAGGAGTCGAGGACTGTGTGGTTCCTCTGCCCCGCGCCCCTCGCTGCGAGCCAGGGCTGTTTCTCTATGTAGGTGGCAAACAGCAAGTTGGATTCAGGTGGATGGAGGTGCTGCTGCTCTTGGTCTCTGATTTCTCTAAAACGCTGTAGCAGCTTCTGGCCTTCAGCAGCATCTGTACAGCACCAGACAGAGCTGAGCTAGAGGCAAGCTGGAGACATCCAGGCGACCTCAGGTGATGGAAGCAGAGCGCTGGGCTGGATCCAGGCTCCCAAAGGCAGCCTGGCCCTGTGCTGGCTGCTGCAGGTAGAGCTGGCAGGGCTGGGCTGCTGACCTGGGTGTCTGTGCCTGTGCTGTGCAGGCACACACGGGCATCCCAGCCAGCTCGTTTCAGAACAAAGGGATGCAAACAACCTGGGATGCGAGACAGGGGTCTTGCGAAACACCACAGCGCCTTACTCAGCCATTCCCGGGCTTCCAGATGAACTGTGGCTGCTCATTGCTGCCCCTGTCCTCGAATGAAAAGATGTTTTTGTTCCAAGGGACCCTCCTTTTTAGCTGGAGTGATTGAGAACTGAAGAAAACCCTCCCCACACAGGGCAGCGTGTGCCTCACCTGTGTTTATTGCTGCTGCACTGAGCACTTGCTGGCTGCTGTCTCTGCGGAGAGACCTYGGAGCTTTGCTCAAAGAGGCATTCAAGAGGCACAGCAGTGGCCACCAGAAGCCTGGTGTGCTCACAGAGGGTCAGGGACAGCTGGACAGAGCCCAGCCYGTGCAGGCTCGATGATCCTGCAATCCTTGAGGGATGTTGAAGAACCTCTCCTGCTGCCTGGGACCTGTTTTGGAGAGTCTCCAGTGCCATGAGGAAGGGCTTTAATGAGCTTCTTGTGGTGTGCAAGTGCTCCTAAATTTGGGGGTAAATATGCAGGTGTTGTGAAGTCACCTAGAGCACTGTGCTTGGCTGTGCAGGTGGGCAGATGGTCCTTGACACCACCGGGGTGTGGATCACCCTCTTCTTCCTGCACAGAAGAGCTTTGATCTGGGCTTTTGGGCTGAGGCTGCCTCTTCTTCCCAGTGTGATTTCCAGCTGGCTCCCAGCATCAGCTCCTCAGTGCACAGCCCTCCCTGACATACCTGATTTGACAAAAGATGTGCAGCTGCTGCAGGTCCTGGGGGCTGAGTGGGAGCTGTCACTGCTCTCACCCCTCCAGCTGATGCCACTGGTGTCCATGCRTGGCACGTAGGGATGCTGATCCGACAACACCACAGGTGGACAGCATCTCTGGGTGCAGTGCTGGGGCAAATTTGTCCTTTGGGCTGGTTTCTGAATGCTGTCTGCATGGTGAGACTATTGCTGAGTGAATCAGATGGCTCCCCTGGCTGTGCATCTTCCCAGGAGGCAGTAATTTGGGTGAGATGCCCGTGTGACTCTCACAGACGTGCCCAGGTGGGTTTATGGGCCTCTTCTGCCTGCRTTTCTTTTCTGGTGCTTGCAGTATCCCCTTCTCTGGCCATTCTCTCAGGTTTTTTTGCAATTTTATCTTTCTGTCTCCACCTCCAGAGTTCTGTGTCTCTCCCCTGTCAACAGTGAGCCTGTGCTAATCACTCTTTCCTAGGAAGGCACTTCAGAATATTTAATGGTTTCTAGAATAAGGATTTCTGGGAAGATCAGGCTCGGTGTGCCAAGTCAGGAGATACCCAATGTTGGCACAGCTACTAGGATACCTTGCTGCTTTGGAAGTTTCCAGCACTTTTTTTGGTTCCCAGACCCACTTCAGTGGGAGCAGGGGCTGGAGCATGTTGCTGTCATGAGGGAAGGAAGGAAGCTAGCTTTTCCAACTCCTTGTTCACAGCACATCCAACAGGAAGACTGTATTTCCCTGGAGTGTTGTTGTGCTGTGATGCTCTGGAGATTGGACAGATTGTCTTGGAGAAGAGTGGGAATGTTTGTGAAGCCCTTAGGTGTGTGCTCATAAAGACACCTGCCAAATTCCCTGTGTTGGGAACTTCAAGTATTGCTGGGTTCCAGCTGCAGGGTGTCAGCAGAGCTCTTAGGAAATCTGCATTGGATTCAGCTGTGGAGGTTACCAGCAACTGCACAATTAGTGCTGAGTGCATTTGCTAACTGTGCCATTAAGGAGTGAGCAGTGGACAGATGGAGGAAGGAAGGAGYGCAGGGCTGCTCTGAACACACACCATCCCTCCAGGCTCCATCTTGSACAGACACTGAGGAGAGCCAGAAGCTCTGGGGAAGATGTTCTTTAACTCATATGGAAGAGGGGGGTCAGTCTAAAGAGTTGTACCACTCTTTTCTGAGCTTGAAAATGTAGGTATTCTGCACTTTTTTCTTCATGGACACTGTGCAGTTTTCCCTTCAGCAGTGCTAGTAAGAGATGTGGGTTTTTTTCCTTCTTTGAGGCTGTTAACAGCCAATTAACATTCCCAAACCCTCGCTCTGTTCCATGCAGTTAAATGCACGTTGCCTGCATCCTCCCTCCCCTTCCCGAGGATCAGGGATCCCTGCAGGTATTCAGATCAAGGCGTTGGCTGATTCAGAGCTTTCCTGAGTGGGAAGTGACAGCTGAATAGCCTGGCATAGCACGGGGACAGCCCCGGCACGGCTGGAGGAGCTCCAGGGCTGCTTTTCCTGAGGCACTTTGGTGAGTGTTGCCATCCCTTCCCCGGGCACAGAGGGACCCCTCTGCCTGCTCTGCCATCAGCACCCTCTCCAAGAGCTACTCTTGTGTGCTAAAACCTGAGGAGCTCAGTTACTGGGCTGTTGAAACCTGGAGAGTTTTTCTACAGACTGTTTTTATTAGGGAGGCTGTGTGGCCAGTAGCTGTTGGGCTCCTAAAGCACTTGCACCMGTTGGGTTCTTGTGTGTGCCTGTGGCTGGGCTTGCAGGAGCCCCAGGAAAGGGGAGAAGGGATGCTGAGAGCTGCTGTGCCACGGGAGCCACACTAGGATGTGGCTGTGGGGAGCTTWGGGCGATCCCTGAACTGTCTGAATGCTGAAATCTCCTCCTCTGCAAACCCTCCTTGTATTCCCCAGCACTTTCCTGCTTGGCAGCAGGGTGATGAGCAGGGCTGGCTCTGCTTCTCAATCCATCTCCAAGTGTGAGGTAGCCGCAGAACGAGGAGAGCACCCTGCAGGCTCTTCTGTCCAGCTTCCCAGGGAAAACACCAAGCATGGACCGAAGGGAAGTGGTAGGAAACAGTGCCAGGCTGTTCTCCATGCTGGGCTGTCCTCCCCAGGTCCCTGAGTGCAGCCATAGCAAAGCCACATTTTGGGGACATTCTCAGTGTGAACAAACTGAGATGTGACTGGCAAAATGTCTGTTGGGCAACAAGGGAAAACAGACTTTGCTCCAGGGCAGGTGTGTAGAGCTGGTTCTGGTGCTTCAAATGAGACTCAAGCACAAATTTGATTTCATTCAAGCACCCCGGTTGTCCTTGGCTAGCATCTTCCTCATCAGAACTATCCTGAGTAGAAAATGAACCTTCATCTCTGTATAATGTTGAAGGAAAACTCTAAGAACAAGGTTTGGTGAAAATGCAGTTGTTAAGAGCTTCTTGGCACAGGACACACTCATGTGGAAGGTGCTCTGGATTTTGTCACTGTTCCTGATCCTCCAAATTACCTTGTTCCTCCATTTTCTCATTTTCTTTCTGGTACTTCTTTTTTTTTTTTTTTTTTAGCTTTGCTTTTCCACTGTTGGTGCATTATCTGCTCCACCCATGGTTTCACCAAATCTGATAAAGATGGTCCCAAATGTTCTACAGGAGCCACAACAGTTCCTGCAGAGCCGGGAGGCACCTGCTGCAAATCCAAAGTGTCCTCATTTGTGTGGAGATCCCTGGTCAGAGTCTGCTGGCTGTGCAAATTCTGCCCAAACAAAGCATTTGTCAAAATCAGCAGTTGAATGGGAAAATTTATTTCAGTGAAAATTTTCAGTGGTGTTTTGGGGATGGGACAGGATAGACAGCAACGGTTCTTTTATTTTTTTAAGAATTTTTTTTTGCTTTTGGCTAGTATTTGAAATTTCTTTAGGAAAAAAAATATTGAATACTATTGTATAATATGCAAGTTGAAATGAAATGAAAGGGAAAAGTTGAAAGGAAATCTGTTGAGAAGCTGCTTATTGAAGAAGTTCTGAATTTGCCTTGTAAGAAAAATCAACATTTTTKCTGTCCTTGTTGTGATTTGGAACGAAGTCTCCCAGAAACATTGGAATTTCCCACAGAACAGATGTTCAGCCAGTTAATTTGTGCTTCATCATCAAATACTTGAATTTCCAAGACTGTGTGTGTCCCTCCTCAGCTGGAAAGTGGGGAGAGCCAGAGGAGGCCTCTCAAATCAGAGCTTTTCTCACCAGAGCCGTGGGTGTGTCCATGCCAGGGGATGAGCTTCCCCAGGGGGCATTCAGGTGGAATGCTGATTAAAAAAGCCTGAGCACACTGYGCCTAAATTAATCTGTGCATTCATTTCTGCAAGGATTTTATGTGGCTGATGGGAGGAAGGTAAAGGTAACCAGGGCCAAATGCTGGGTTGGTTGGTTGGTTTTTCTCCCCTTGTGCCTGCTGTTRGTGAGTGTCTTGCCAGAACAAAAGCTGAGGTGGGTGGTAAGGACTGGSGTGTCTGGCTCTTACCTTCTGCCTGCCTGGCAGCTCTGTGCTCCTAGAGCTAAAAACAAGGATCAGGCACAGCCTCCAGGGAGACTGCAGGGCCCCAGGGCTGTGGGGAGACSAGCTAAATGCAGAAATGTGATAAAACACACCAGCCAGCCTGGCCTTGTGCCTCTCCTCCAGGTGCACACTGAGGACACGAGCGCTCTCCAGGTGTTTCCATGCTGCTGGGCTGAGCCCTCTGCACAGAAGGGATTTCAGCGGGGAGCTCTCCTCTCCCACATCCCTGTGCAGAACCCCCTGCTCCTTRGCAGCACCCAGAGAGTTCCCCTGCCCCTTCATCCCGGGCCAGAATTGCCATCCAGCTGCTGGGCTTTGGCAGWGCAGCCAGCACCTCCTCCAGTGCTGGAGGGAGCTGCCTGGGGCTCTGCAGCGTGGAGTGGAGAAACCCAGAGGTCACATTTGGCTGGCACCAGCACCTTGCCCTGGGTTCTGCCTGCTGTGATCGACTGGAGCCCTCACTGCTGGCTCTGGGGGCTCAGAGTGGGGCTGGCTGAACCCCCTGGGTGCCAGACAGGAGTGCTGTGAGGGGGAGATGTCACGACAAGCTCTATTTATCCAGGCTGTTGCTTGGCAGTGCTGCTCCAAGGTGCATCAACATAATGAGATACATAAAAGGAGAAGGCAGTTAAATGTGCAATAACATCACAATAAAAGTAAAACTGAGCATTAATGAAAACTCCGAGCACACTAAGTGTAGTATYGTCGAGCGCTCCCACCACCTTGGGCCTTGGTGGTCAAACTTAATAATAATTCCTGGCAGTGTCATTACCAGAATTAAATGAGGGTTTAACTGTCTAGAAAAAGATGTTGGGGRAAAAAAAATGGGTCTTGAGACTTCCCAAGTGCTTCTGCTGTGTGGATGTCAGCGAGGTGGCAGAGGTAGCAGGTGAGCTGGGACTGCTGCAAGGGGAGCCTGTGGCTGAGCCTGCAGGGTGAGGTGGAGGAAGAGCCAGTGTGGTTATTTTGGAGAGTGAGATTTGCACTTGCTGCTGAAGCTCCTGGGGAGCTGCAGGGTCTGCTGTGAGGGTGGGGTGGGGGTTTAATGTGTGTGCCTGCTTGGCTCTGCCRTGATGCAGCTTGCCCAGGGCCAGCAGTGCTCCAGCCCACGATGCTGCCTTTGGTTCCTGAGCGTTCCCTGAGATCTCAAATGCAGGACCCCAGAAATACTGGCAGCTGTCCAGCATGAAAACCTGAACTGTTTGCTTTTCCCTAGTAACTGAAATCTGTTTTCTCTCCTGTCGTTCCCCTCTGTCCCTCCCTGGCAGGTTTGGAGGCTCGTTTTGCAGTGGCTGCACGCTGCCACCATGGCACCGAGGCTCCCGGGAATGGGGCCCTTCTCCCTCCTCAGCCTCGGAGTCCTGCTCCTGGCTCTCCCTGCTGATGCTAATGGGTAAGGTAGTGAGTGCTGAGCTGTTGGCCAAGGCTACAGTCCTCTTACTGAACTTAAATATCCCCGGATCAGGATGTGTATGAAGCAGTCCAGGGCAAAGCACTAAAGGTCTCTGCTGTGTTTGACCCTCCTCCCCATGTCCCCATCCCCATGCCTTCCACCCAGGGGCTGTTCAGACCCTAATGTGGCTGACACTGGCATTGTTTGAGGTGCTGTCACTGAGATCRGTTGTCAGCAATTTTTTGCAACAAAACCTATTTTCAGATTTGGCCTCTTCACAATTCATTCTGGGTGAGGACTCTGCTTGCCTGAGTTTTAACCTGGAAGAGAGATTCCCCCCACCCCATTTAATATTTTAATACTATTTTAAAGAGCAGAAAATCAATCTGCTTCATCTGTTTGGCTGTTACTGGTGTAATGACCCAGGGGCAGCACACCTGACCTGCTGCAGCACCGGGGTTCTCTGCACCCTGGCTGCCCTCCTGTGCCTGGGTGTGCTCTGGCTGTCCTGGCAAGGAGAATGCTGCTGCCAGCCTCACCTTCTCAGCCTCTGGGAGCTGTCTGGAGGGGATGGAAGCYTGTCAGTCCATGAGTGCATCCCACCAGAGCCTTTGCTGGGTGAGCTTGGGGAGCCCTTSGAGGAAGGAGGATGGAGATGTGGGGAGGGAGGAGCTCTGCACAGAGARAGAGAAATAATGCAAATAATACATGACTTCTATAAAACATTTAGAAAAGCCTTTAGAGTGCCAGGTAYGGACACTGAAATGCTGTCTGCTGAGTTACAAGTCCAGAAGGGATCAAGGATCTTCGTGCATGAAAAGATGTCGGTGCTGCCCCTCCYGCCCTGCTGTGCTTTGTCTGCCTGGATTTGACTTTGCAGCTTGYCCTGCCCTGTGAGTGCTGACCCTGCACGGGCACAGCCAGCCCTGGCCTCTCACCCCATCCCCACAATGCCTGTGGGGGCTGTCCCCATGCCCTGTGCCTGCAGCTCTGCCCTCCTCCCTGCTGCCTTTTCCTCCCCACCCTGTATTCAGGGTGCTGCTGCTCCCCTGCCACGCAGGGATTGCTCTCAGTACTGGTGCCCAGGAGGATTTGCTTCCCAAATTGTGTGTGAGGGCACCCCTGTGCTGATGTGGCACAGCTCCCCAGAGAGCCTGTGCACAGGTGGCAAGGTAATGACTTTTCCTCAAGCCTATCCTAATTAAATTTGCTGTAAACCTCCGTCCTTCCTGCCTAGAGGATTTTAATTATTTTAAAACCTTGATCCCGCACATCTCTTTGCAGTCCCTTTATGCCTCGCTAAAGGGCAGCTTTATGTTGAGGTGAGGTGAGGCAGCCCAGAGCTTTCCTGGCAAAGGCATTATTAGCCCAAATCAGGTGCCAGGCAGAGGGGCTGCTGGCTCTCCCCTGCCTGCACCTTCCCTYGTCCTGCCTACGCTGCTCTTCCCCCAGCACCTCCCGAGTGAATCCCACACTGCTCACATTGAAGTCAAACCCTCAAATGTCAGGCTAAGTAAAACAGCTTTGAAATTTGTAAACTCATTTTTCCCATCACCGCTGAGCCTCCGCCAGGAGTTCCTTCACAAAAATCCGTCCTCTAGCTCTTTATATTATGGGTAATTTTTAAAGATAGCTTATAAAACATTAATGAATGAGCTTTTCATGAGCATGCTAGCTATTCATAAGTTATAGATGGTTATATACTCATCAGCAGACACTGGGACAGATTGCTTTTAACCATGACATCTATTGAAAGCTGGTACAATTGAAACCCCACTAATTACTGCAGGCATTTGTTAAATTTCTCAAAACTCTTCTTACCTGCAGGGAGTTCAAGTCCAGATGAAAAGCCAAAACCAGCATTTGGATTCAGCTGGAAATCTTGGAGGCTGTGATGCAGTTTGTAATGCCAGACATGTTTTGATGTTTGGATCTGGCAGGTTGCATTAGGGCTGGGTCAGGCGTTACCCCAGCCATGCCTCACCCTGTGGAAAATGGAATTTCAGCACTGTGTTACCCTCCTTGTGTTCCTGGAGGCTCAACTTCCTGGCTTGACCACTCCTCCAGGTGTTGCTTTGCTAAAAAAGAGAGGCCGAGCAGTCCTGGGAGAGGTGGGATGTGCCYCCAGAGAAGCAGACCTCAGGCACTTGAAAGGAAATTTCCCAGAGTGTTTGGTCAATGAAACCAATGAAAATTAATGTCAGAATTGCCCAAAAGGGAATATTTCAATTAACTGCAGCATTCTAAATAGTATTGATTCAGCCTGACTCTAGAAGTACCCATACCCTGCTCTCAATTTTTCCTCTTTTGCTAGGAAATACTCTTTGCACTTCTTTTATCTTACAGAATCTGGGTTTTCTGTTGGGTGAACACTTTGATAGAGAGCTCTGGTACTTGTCACCTTACCGACATTTGACAGTGYATTTACAGGTGCACCAGCAGTGTCAGGGGTAACCAGTCTGACCAGATGGGATGCAGCAGGATTAAGCTTTGAACTCCTTAAATAATATTCCTTTTCCTGTAGTTTTTTGTTGGTTTTATTATTTTTCCCCCAGCTATTTCATGATGCATGCTGAAAGCAGTGGCTGCCACACATCAAAGGACATGAGGCTGAGGTGGGAAGGAAAGGGGCAGAAGTGTTAGAAAGTGACAATTTGGGGGCTTTTCTTCCCCCAGCATTACATTTCTGATGGTCACAGGTGCTGTCCTTGGTAATTGGAACCATGATTTGCACGTCCACCAGCTCTGGTCTGTGGCATTCATGGTGTTCCTCTGGCCAGTGCTCCCCAGTTATTCACCTCTCCATTTAGTGCCAGTTTGCCAGTCAGAGCTTCCCTGCTCCCAAGGGGCTCCTGTAGCTGCTGCTGAGCATCCCTCTGCTTCAGCTGCCTTTTTTCCCCTGCCTGGCTGGGCTCTCTCAGCCACCTCGCTGCCTGTTTGTGCCTCTTAATCTTTCTTTTTGCCTCATTTGTCTCCCTGTTATTTCCTCTTCCATCTTCCTTGAAAACTCTTCATCTCTATAGATTTTTCTTTTTGGTTTCTGTTACTTAATCTTCTGCCTTTCCATTTGTTTTGGTGCTAACAGCTATTTTTGCTGGGGAAAGCTGTGCTTGAAGCCACAGCACTGCTGCTCTGTGCCATCTGAAATCTCTTTTAGAGGCAGGTGGTTCCAGAAGGACTCACAATCTCCTTTTCTGTTGATCGAAAGGGAGACACAAAATGCAAATGTATTACTTGAGCCCCTTGTGTTTGCAAAACTGCATTGAAGATTTTGTTCAGTGAGATGTGCTTTTTTAGAGGAATTTACTCCTTGTTTTATTCCACCTGGGGCAGAATGTGTTCTGAGGAAATMATCTTGTTTGGGGGCTTCCAGGCTTCTTGTGTTGAGCAGAGATGGGAATGTGGAAGCTCATTTGTTTTTATAAGCAGGGAAAAGTTCAGCAAACTGCAGGGATGGTTCACTAAGTGTTTTAATGATGAGGCTCTAAGCCTGTTTACTGAATTCCTATTTTTCTGTCTCCCCTCTTCCCTGGGGCAGAGATCTTTGAAATGGCTCAATCTGCCAAATACCTGGTGTCACTTCTTCCTTGCTGCCTGTAAGGAGACAGTGGCACTTCAATAACTCAGCTTCCCAGAGCCTCTGCTCAGAAAATGCCCATTTTTAGGGACAGGCAAGGGATGCTGGGGCATTCCTGTTAAAACAGGGCTCCTGAAACACTCCCCATGGTGCAGTGGTGGATCTCCCACCGTGGTGGATCTGAGCAGGGAAAGGTGGGGACAGTGGGGAGCTTTGTGGGGACAGAGAGGAGCTGATCAGAAATCCCTGTGGTCAGTCCTGCAAACACAGGAATTTACCCAAATCTGAGTCCCATCCTGCCCTTCAGGCCCTTCTCCCCCTGTAGCTGGAAAATGAGGGGACGGGACAGTGGGGAGCTTTGTGGGGACAGAGAGGAGCTGATCAGAAATCCCTGTGGTCAGTCCTGCAAACACAGGAATTTACCCAAATCTGAGTCCCATCCTGCCCTTCAGGCCCTTCTCCCCCTGTAGCTGGAAAATGAGGCGACGGGACAGTGAGGAGAGGGGATCAGAAATCCCTGTGGTGAGTCCTGCAAACACAAATTTACCAAAACCTGAGTCCCATCCTGCCCTTCAGGCCCTCTCCTCCCTGTAGCTGGGAGGGGAGGGGATGGGACAGTGGGGAGCTCTGTGAGGACAGAGAGGAGCTGATCAGAAATCCCTGTGGTGAGTCCTGCAAACASAGGAATTTACCCAAACCTGAGTCCCATCCTGCTCTTCCCTCCCTGTAGCTCTGGGAGCACACACAGGGTGGATTTCCCATCTAACCCTCTCTCCTGGGTTTCCCCCCTCTCCCTGTGCCAGGCTCTCTCAGAAGCACGTCTCAGACGTCGTGGATGACAGCAAGGACAACATCACCATCTTCACACGCATCCTGGACCGGCTCCTGGACGGCTACGACAACCGCCTGCGGCCTGGCCTGGGAGGTCAGTGGTGCTTCCTGCAGCCCTCAGCAGGGACAGGCAGCTCAGATGGCTTTGGGATGGCTCTGGCACTGCCAGGAGCGTGGGCTCTTCACTGCCAGGCTCACTGTGGGGCTGTTTTGAGGGTGTTTGGTGTCAAATTTGCAGGCAACCCCCGATGAGGGGCATGACGGTGTTCACAGGGGTTCTTGGATGAGGGAAGAGACGAGAATGTTGACTCCAYGTTTCAGAGGGCTTGATTTATTATTTTATKATATATATTRCATTAAAACTATACTAAAAGAATGGAAGAAAAGGTTTCACCAGAAGKCTAGCTAAGCYAAGAATAGAAAGGAATGATAACAAAGGTTTGTGGCTTGGACAGAGAGCTTGAGCCAGCTGACTGTGATTGGCCATTAATTACAAATAAACCAACATGGGCCAATCCCAGATGCACCTGTTGCATTCCACAGCAGCAGATAACCATTGTTTACATTTTGTTCTTGAGGTCTCTCAGCCTCAGGCRGAAAAATCCTAATGAAAGGATTTTTCATAAAAGATGTCTGCGACAGAGGGGAGAGAATGATTCATGTGACTCCATCTTATCAAAAGGGAGGCCCAATATGGACCAACAAATGCAGTGCTGAAGGCACTGTGTAAAAGTTGGCTTCCTCACAGATCCCACCCTACCCTCTCCCAAACTTCAGGCTGAGTTTTCATGTTACAAGGAGGGACCCTGATCAAGAGATAGAATATCATCAAGAAAAGATTTATAATTCCTGGGATTTTGTGGTGAGGGTAGAATTTTGATCCTAATGAAGGCTCTAGCAAAATTTTCCTGCCTATCAATGCTGTCTTTTTTGATCCTTTATTTTCCCATGATGTCTTYTCAAAAGTTATTTCTACCTCTRTTTGGCTTTTAATATTTAATTATCCAGTGACACCTGTACTGAACACATTTGTTTCATTTCAGATGGTTACTATCAAAAGGCTAATTAATTACTTTATTATACTATATTATTCTATATTATATTACACTATATTACATTACATCTAAACTGGATCTGCCAAGCACTCAACCCTGCACACACTGCCCAGAATCTCGTGACTGTCACCCAACAGTCCTGACACACACACACACCTGGCCCTGACAGGCCAAGGAAACAAAACACCATCACTGTGGGTAAACAATCTCCATATTGCATTCTGCTTTGGCACAACACAGGCACAGAAATTAGATAAAAATTGTTTTTCCTTTCTCTGAGGTTCAGAGAATGTGAAACCCAGAAATATTCTTGGGAAGAATTGTGCCTTGCTTTTCTCTGTGAAGAGAAATGTGGGGCTRCAGTTKGGCTGTTGGGTATCTCGTGGGCTGAGAGGTGAGTCCCAGGGTGCTGTGGTGGCCTGTGACAGTGCAAGGACAGGCCTGCAGATGGAGCAGCTGTGGGTGAACCTATTCCTGCTATTTTGGAGGCAGGAAAAAAAATATTCCCTTTCAGAAATGCTGATACATTCATTGAGGGGCAGAGCGTGTCCAGAGAAAAGGTCTGGGCACAACTCTGATGAGGAGCAGGTGGGAGAGCCCAGCCTGGAGAAAAGGGGGGACATTCTCATTTTCTACAGGTCCCTGAAAGAAGGTTTGAGCCTGGAGAAAAGGGGGGATTTCTCACGTTCTACAGCTCCCTGAAAGAAGGTTGGAGCCAGGTATGGGTCAGTCTGTTCTCCAGGGAAACAAATGACAGGAAAGAGGAGATGGCCTCAAGTTGCACCAGGGGAGGTTTAGATTAGATATAAGGAAAAACTTCTCACAGAAAGGGTTGTAAAGCACTSGAAAAGATTTTCTGGRAAATGGTAGAGCCAGTRTCCCTGAAAGTGTTGCTGTGGCACCTGAGGGCGTGGGTTAGGGCTGAACATGGTGGTGCTGCTGGCTGCACAGTTGGACTCGATGACCTTTCCCAACCTGAACCATTCTGTGACTCTGTACCACCAGCTTGCAGAGCCTTGAGCTCATGTTGRTGTTGATTTTAGTCAGTTTGCTTTGCTACAGAGCCTCTATCTCCACATCTTCTCAGTTATTTCCTATGCAGCTGTCACCTGGCAAGCTCTCCCCCCTCGTGCTGCTCTGGGCACCGGGCACTCACCCAGGCCCTGAGCCGCCTTCAGCACTGCTGCCAACAGTGCTGCTGCTGCTGCAGAGYCTCTCTGCAACCTCCTGCACTTGTCTGAGGTGCCTCAGAAGGAAAAACCGAGGAAAAACCTTCCCACTTAATGCCTACAGCTACAGCCAGCATCATCTAAGGGGGCAGAAGAAACAGGGAGATGTGTGGGGAAGAGATGCGAGATCAGGGAGATGTGGGCCTGGGTGGTTTCCTGGTGTGCTGCTGCTGTGCCAGAGGTGGCCCCTCTCAGGTGCTGACAGCTGAGTGTCCCTGGGGCTGCGAGGGGATGTCCCTGCCCTGCTCTGAGCTCTCCTGCTCACCAAAGCTGTGCTGCTGGTGGTGATTCCCACCCRGAGCTGGAGTCACCACGTGCTGTCCCATTTTCTGCAGTCCTGCTGCCAAGAGCCGCTTTGCTGAGCTCTTGCATGCTGACGGGATCTCCTGGAACGGCCCTTTCCTTCCCCAGAGCAGCCCTGCCTCCTCCCAGCCCCAGGTCCACCTCTGTGCCRCAGCCCTGTGCCCTGCAGCTGCCCTTGAGGCCATGCCAAGCAGGAAGGGCTTTCCCAGCAAGCATCCTCCCCTCTGCTCTGCTGCAGGACCCGGGCAGGAAAGGGTTACAGCRTCTGCATAAGCAATCCGTCAGTTTTATGGCTTTTGTTGCTTGTTTCTTTCCCCCAGAATTAACTGTGGTCCCGCTAATAGCTGTGCTTGCCCGAGTCTCCCCGATGGCTGTATTGATTTAAGTGAAACGAGTTCTGCACGGGGGCTGAGGGGCATTTCTGCTCACTGTAGGCTCAGCTGCAGACAAGGCTGCTCAGTATTAACAAGAGGAGTCCCAAGAGCCCCTTGCTGGGGAAGTTCAAACCTTTCGTGGAACATCTTTGCTCTGTTGCTTTAGATCCTTTAATAACGTGTTTAACATAATGAATTGCCTTTGCCTGAGCCAGCCCTTGCGTGTTTAAGGGCTGCTCTCACTCCTTGCTGGGGCTCCCTGCAGAGCCTCCTTTRTGCACCTGGAGCTTCCCTGGAGCTCCCAGGAGCAGGAGAGGGGAGATGGGGCCAGGAGRAGGAGGTGGAACTGCCTGAGCAAGGCTGAGATGTCCTGTGCCCCAAAAGAAGAGATGCRGTAGTRGGATGCAGATGAAGGGACCACCAGAGATTCTTTGTGAATGACASAGACTTGAGGCACTCTGGCAGACCCAGGTGGGAGGTGGTGATGAGGGCTGCASGTTTTGGGGGCTCTTSGTTTGCAGTGAGTTGTCCTCTGTGTGTGGAGCAGCCTGGTGAGCCAAGCTCTCCCCAGTTTTGGTTGTTTTTCCCAAGGCTGAAGCCTTGGAGGCCTCTCAGGAGGAGAATTGGAGGGAAAGACCTCTCCCCCTGCTGCTGGTGGCCAGAGAAGCAGAAATGGTCCTGCTGCAGACTGCAGAGTTTGGGGCTAATGGAAGAGCCTGGGGTGGCAGTCAGCAGAGATGGGCTCTTTTATCTTACAGAATCTGGGTTTTCTGTTGGGCGAACACTTGGATAGAGAGCTCCAAGCCAGCTCTGGTACTTGCCACCTTACTGACCCCTGACAGTGCATTTACAGGTGCACCAGCACTGTAAGGGGTAACCAGTCTGACCAGATGGGATGCAGCAGGATTAAGCTTTGAACTCCTTAAGTAATATTCCTTTTCCTGTAGTTTTTTGTCCAAGGCTATGTGAGGGCTGGGAAAGGGACTGCCTTGCTCCCCAGGAGCAGCTGTGCTGCAGTGGGACTGGGCCATGGATGAGGAACACTGGTTTTCCTGAAGGCAGCACTGGGCAGTCCCTGCAGYGTCCCCATTCCTTGGGAATTCTTCCATGGGTTTTCTGAAGATGTCAGGCAAGAGCATCCATACCCTGCAGTCCATGGAAAGGGCAGATGTGGTGCTCTTGTGTCCACACAGGCTGCTGGAAGGATGGAGTTCCCTAGATTGTGTGTATCCTGTGTGAAGCAGGACATGCAGGCTCTTTGCCTGGCTGGTTTTCCTGCTCTGGATGAGATGGCCCTGCAGACATTTGGGGCAYGGAGGGCTGGGCAGGGTTTGGGGCTGCAGCACCTCTCAGGGCTCTGCAGTGCTGTGTGTGCTCAGCCCTGTCCCCTCCTTCAGCTCCCTGTGCACCAGGAGCTGAGCAGTGTTTGTTTAGACTTTGGGAGAAGACACTRTGTAAGCAACAGAGTGTTAATGTGGTGACTTCTCCCCTCAAGATAGCCTCTTTGTATTTATTTTCTTATCCCCTCTGCTTTCACCATCTGCTGCCACCCACTCTAATAGCTGCCATGCCAGAGCTCCTCTTGCTGCCAGGATGCTGCAGGCACGAGCTGAAGCAAGTGCTGAGGCTGCTCAGGAGTGCCTGCTGCTGCTGCAGAGCCAGGCTCCAGGTGAGCCTGGCCCGTCCCCAAACAGGCTCCAGGTGAGC
>JACDOX010000078.1:80933-98748 GCA_014549065.1 Cardinalis cardinalis | reverse complement strand
CAAACAGGACACAGCCAGGCCAGCCAGGAGTCCTGAGTGCTGTCCTGAGGCAGGGGAGGTTTGGGAGCACACTTCTTCAGAAGGGGAAAGGCAGGGGAAGGTGGCTGTCAGACCCCTCCTCCTGCAGTGACCCCCTGCAGCACTGGGGACAGCACCATTTGGGTCACAGTGTCTGGCAGGGGGTTTCTCCCTGGCTCTGCCCACTGGATTCCTCTTAGGAACAGAGCTGAGTCTTTTCTGTGGCCTCACGACCACTGAAGGACAGTCTGGGCTTGGGGAAGGGGGAGCTGCGTGAACAGAACATCTCCTGGGGCTCAGAGTGGGGCAGGAGAGGAAGGAGCTGTCAGCACAAAGGCTGTGTTCCCCTGGGAGAACARGGGGCAGATTGGTTATTAARTCAGGAGAGAGCAGTGATGGACCCYGAGGGAATGGAGACATCTGCTGTCATGGCCAGCCTTGCAGGACCAGAAAATGCCCTGAGAGAGCTTCTGTGGGCAGCACGGGCCTCTGCTCCTGGTGTGGGGCTGTGAAGTCACACAGGGTCCCCTGTGAAGTCACAGAGATCCTCTATGAAGTCGTTAAGATCTGTGTGAAGTCACACAGGGTCCCCTGTGAAGTCACAGAGATCCTCTATGAAGTCATTAAGATCTGTGTGAAGTCACACAGGTCCCCTATGAAGTCACACAGGTCCTCTGTGAAGTCACACAGGTCCCCTATGAAGTCGCACAGATGATCTGCCCAGCCTGCAGGGGATGCACTGGGAAGTGTCTGTCTCCAGCTCTCAGGTTCTCCTTGCTGGGGCTCCCTGCAGAGCCTCCTTTATGCACCTGKAGCTCCCAGGAGCAGGAGAGGGGAGATGTGGCCAGGAGAAGGAGGTGGAACTGCCTGAGCAAGGCTGAGATGTCCTGTGCCCCAAAAGAAGAGATGCTCAAGTAGTGGGATGCAGATGAARGGACCACCAGAGATTCTTTGTGAATGACAGATGTCCAAAGCCACCCTGTGTGTCCTTGCAGTCCTTACAGGGCCACTGTGRTGTCCAGCACAGTGACCATGAGGGAGGACACAGAGGCTGGGGGTTCCGGGGTCAGTGGTGCTCCCTGGACAGCTGAACCCCCTCTACTTTATTCCTCATTGATGACATTTGGGCCCCTTGTGCTGCAAATGGAACAGAGCCATGCTGGGAATGCCTGGGCACGGCCAGGAGGGGACATTTCCAGGTTTTCCCTTCCTTACAGCTTTAAATATGCTTTGGCAGTGTAGGGCTATTACTGCTGGAGGAGGAGGCATGTGGGACCTTCCCACAGCTGTCTGCAAAGCAAAAGGGGTTTTTCCAGCTCAGGCAGAGACTGCSTGTTCCACAGGGCCAGGGGTGTGCCTGAGGTACATTTGGGGTGAGGCTGAAGAACCCAGAGGGCATCTGGACTAATTCTCTGTATGGAGTGGTTGGGAAGAATTCCAGAAAACTGCTGGGCTTTTCCAGGGCATGCCAGGAGGGAAAGATTTTGCCCCGAGGAAGAGGAGAAGAGAGTAGGCTGCTCAGTTTTCTAAAAGATGAGTTGTAAACATCCTAGATAAGCCAGTTTCTCCGGTTGCAATTAACAAGCAATTTGTAGCATGTTAAGCAGCYAGGCTGGGATCAATGAGTGTTGTCCCTCCTGGATGCAGCATGACTGACGAGGGAACTCCTGGTGATTCCTTGAAGCATCTCTGGAGTCCCTGCCCAGCCCAGCCCTGCTGAGAGGTGGTGGCTGCTCAGCATCCTGCCAGGCCAGCTCTGCACCAGGGCCTTCGGAGGTTTGGGAGCCTCCTGAAGTGTCCATGGGGTTTAGCAGGACCAGCAAACACGGGCACAATTCCCAGGCAGAGCAAGGCCCCTCTCCCCTTGGGTTCCTTCTTCCTTGGGGACAGGTGTGGCACCCATTCCTTGTCCCTGGGGTGGTCCCATCCAGGCAGAGGGGAGGCTCAGCTTTTCCTCTCCCAACTGGGCCTATCCAGAGGGTGAAAGCAGCCCAGGCTCCTCTTCCTCTCTCCACTGTGCTGCTCTTTGGTGTCAGCACCTCCCAGCCCGTGCTGGGCTCCAGCAGGACTTGGTGCAGGCAGGGCCTGCTGCTCACAGCAGGGCTCCCATCAGGGGTGCCCACCTGGGCTGTGGTGCCTTTTCTCTGTGTCAGCTCTGTCTTGCCAATGGGTTTGATCTGTTCATATTTATCCTGCTGTTGTATTTCCATGATTATTTTGTCAGCACGGTGCGCCTCAGGTGGGGTTTCTCCTGTTTCCTCTTTCTGTGGTGCAATGTCTCTTCCTGCTCCTTTAATGCTGGTGTGGTTTGGCAGGATGGCTCCTGAGGAATGTCTGTGGTGCAATGTCTCTTCCTGCTCCTTTAATGCTGGTGTGGTTTGGCAGGATGGCTCCTGAGGAACATCTCTATCCCTGCCTGGCCACCTGCATTTCACTAATTCAAGTGCTGATGGCCAGCAGGGTTTGGATTTGGGTTCAGAGCAGCTCCCTTTAGGTTAGACATTCCCAGGAGGTGCTTGGAGTGCTACACCTCAGTGCATCTGTCATTTTGGCCTGACCTCCTGCAGGTGAGGGCTTGTCTGTTACTGTGGGAGCACTAAGGCACAGGGGCTGAAATAGAATAATTAAATTACACAGCTGCCTTCTCTTGAAAGTACGCTGCTCTCCAAAATGGAACAGCAAGACCTTATCTGCCTGACAGGATCCAAGAGGAAATCTGTTTGCAGTGACATTAACCTGTAACAGTGGTAAAAATTGTTAAATTGTCCAGATTGAAGTTTATGGAACTTTTATTTCCTAAAATCTGGATGAAATGTTGAARTTGACCTTTTCACTTGTGGACAGGTTTTTTCACCTGTGTGTGATGAAGCTGCCTCAGAAACAATATCTAGACCTAGTGTTTGTGTGAGAGAAACATGAGATGACAAACAGAGTTGTCCTCTGTTGTTTATTACAATTTCTAGGGTTTTGAGTCTGTGTTTAATCTGTTTTTCTGTCTTAATGTTCCACTTCTCCCAACTTCTCATCTCTTCTCTCTGATCTGACTTCATGCTTTGTATTGATTACTCCAGGGAGGAATTTGATCCTTTCTTAGAAAAAAACCCCAAAATCCATGTCTTATCTCAGATTTTTGTCTCCGTCTGAGCTTCCTTGATGAGTTTTAATTTGAAGCTGAGGCATTGCCTGAACAGCATTTCCTTCTGTTTACCTTTCTGGGCAACAGGGACCCTGCTCTTCTCGTCAAACTTCTGAAGTCAAGATCTGTCTGTGAACAAATTAAAGAAAGGTTGTGTTCCCCTCGAGGGCAGCTCTCCAAAGGCAGCTTTGCTGTGGATTTGCAGAGCCCTGGTGCTCTCCTCTGTGGCCCAGAATTCCTGGTGGTGTGGCTGTTTCCACCCCTGGTGCACAGCTGTGTGTGAAAAGCCTCGCACACATCAGGAGGCAGGCAAGGAGCACGGCCCTGACAGCTGTGCCTAAGGGTGGAAGTCTTCTCTTAAATAAGTTATGAATGTGCTGAGGGCAACACAAGCCTGTATCAAAGCTTCAGGGGTGTCACAAGAACCAGGGAGGGCTCAGGAATCCACTGTGAAAGGAGATGGATTGCTTTTGGTGTGAAACACTTGGCTTTGGGTCAGCACTGGCGGAGCTGTGAGGGGGTCACCACACCCGGTCTGTGCCCGCCACCCTCTGCAGGGGCAGTCATGTGGCCAAAGTCCATCACCAGCATTGTGTGGATGCTCCTGGGCTCTCCAGAGCAGCCCAGCCAAGCTCCTGGGCTTTGGGGCTGTGATTTGTGAGAAGGAGAAGTGTTTCTCCTGTTCCTGAGGGTGCCTTTATAGCTGGTCCCTTCCCTGGGCTGTGGGGCTGTGATTTGTGAGAAGGAGAAATGTTTCTCCTGCTCTGTGGGTTCTTTTTTAGCCCAGCCAAGCCCCTAGGCTGTGGGACTATTATTTGTGAGAAGTGTTTCTCCTGCTCCTGTGGGTGCCTTTATAGCTGGTCCCTTCCCTGGGTTGTGGGACTGTGGTTTGTGAGAAGGAGAAGTCCTGTGGGTGCCTTGTTTAGCCCAGCCAAGCCCCTGGGCTGTGGGGCTGTGATTTGTGAGATTGAGAAGTGTTTCTCCTGCTCCTGTGGGTGCCTTTTTTAGCTGGTCCCTTCCCTGGGCTGTGGGACTGTGATCTGTGAGATTGAGAAGTGTTTCTCCTGCTCCTGTGAGTGCCTTTTTTAGCTGGTCCCTTCCCTGGCTGTGTGTTTCCAGCAAGGAGCCTCTCACCCTGCCCTGCACCACACATGTAGGCAAGAAGATTTTCCCCAGGGTGCAGGAAATATTTCTAGGAAAGGAAAGGCAGCTGGAGGGGTTTTTTGCCCCAGTAATATGCACTGGAGTATCTCAGAGCTGCAGTGCTGGCTCAGCCACCTGCAGTGAAGGAGTGCGAGCGTCGGGCAGCTGCTCCCTGCCCGAGGGGGAGCTGTGCATGTGTCAGAGATGGGATGATGGTGTTTGTTTGTAATGGCTCTGGAAGGCGATAGCTGATGTTTCAGCATGTTGAACATGTGTTAGATGGGTTTAAGAACATTAGTAGATGATGTTATAGATGGCTATAAACTGCTTGTGAGGATGTCTTTATTGATCTGTTGGACTATGGCAGCTTCTCCTTTATTAGAATTTCCATTCGTTCAGGCCCATGTAAAGGATTTATAATGGGGCTTTGATATGGATTGAGAAATAAGATTGTTTTATTGGATGTTATGGAGTTTAAAAACAACTTTAATTGGTTTGTTCTGGGAAGCTGGTGGTGAAACAACTGGTCAAATAGTGAGGAAACAGCAGCTATTTTATTTGCTGAGCTAGAGGATAAAATGTTTGCAGCAGTTCACGTAGTAATATAGAGGTGTTGTTTATGTCTGATGAGGCAAAGTCATTGATTGTGTTGGTGGTGAATCTCAGCACTGATCCAGCTGGAAGAAGCCATCAAATCACATCTATCTGAGCCCCCTGTGGAGGGGGGATTAATGCTGCTGCTTCAGACCTGTTGGCTTCTTAATGCTGTTCCATTTAGTTAAAGGTTATTGTTTGATTAAATAAAAATACTGGAGTGTTGGTGAGGGTGGAGGATGCATGGGGCTTTGGGGAGTGCTGCAAGGCTGTGAGGCTAAACTGTGCAGGATCCCTTAAGCAAAGACTATTAAAAGTCAGAGGGAAATACCCTGTTGCAGTAAGTGGCAAAATTCTCACCTGGTGGGGCAGGAATTTCCTGTAATATTTCTTTGTCTGCTAAGTTGTAACTGAACTTTAAAAATGTGCCTCTGAAGGATGTGCAGCTAATGTTTATTAAAAAGAAAAAAAGAGTGCTTGTGGAGTACTGACAATTATAGTGCTGACAGAGTATAGCCTAGAGAGGGATTTTAATCTGCAATTTGCATTGTGAGGAAAGGACACCCCGTTCTCTTTACCTTCTGGAAGGATATAATTCCAACCAAAGTGCTGAGAACAACAGGCATAGAAGAAACACATKATTTTTTTTATTTTTTTCCCCCTCTCCCAACCTGCTGGAAAATCCTATTGATGACAAAGTTCAGGCTGAGTCAGTGGATGGAACAACTCGTGACTGGAGCGAAATAAATTGTGTCTGAAAAGCCAGGATGCTGTTTTGACATCGTAAAAGCCACTTCAGACAGCTCTGGTTTGGAAAGATCAGTTGTGATAGGAGAAGCTTTGCTGAGGAAAGGGTCTGAGGACCATAACAAACCTCCCCAAAACACAGCCAGAGGCTCTGCACAGGCCTTGCTGCATCCCTCAGAGCTCTTCTTTAGGAAGTTTTGTGTTCATACAGGCCAGATCAGGTTTTTTTTTGCTGTCCTGCATTCATTCTTACTCATCTGATTTCTTATCTCATCATGTGGATTCTACTTTAGCCAGCTGTGGCCACTGTCCTGCAAAAAATGCAAACTCTGTGGGGTTTCCCCACCCCCCCAAGTTGTGTTTTCTGTGAAGGGTCTGTGCACATGTAAGAATTGAATTCCAGGCTCTTGTGCAGGAAAGGTGAGAGCTCTTTCCTTTGGAGAGATGCACCTGGTCTTGCCTGAGCTTGAAAACACCTTTTCCTAGAAAAGAGCCTTGCCTGCTTTGATGAGGAAGGGTTAAAAAACAAAAGCATGAAACCTCCTTTCTTCTTCCCTGATCAATCTGGCCATGGTTATGAGAGAAGCTTTCTGATAGCTCCTCTTTGTCATGTCATGTCAATACCATTAGGGCCACTTTGGCAAGGGAAGCAATGTATAATTAATCTGCAAATCAGTAAGGAGGATGTGATTTTTATACAAAGGAGAAGGTCTTTTACTGCAGGAGGCTTTGTGTGGGCATGGCCATGCTTGGATGGGACCTCCCTGGAGCATCCCTGTCCCAGCAGCTCCCCTGTGTGACACACCTTCAGTGAGGCCCATTTGCTGCTCTCCAGCAAAAGGACCGAGTCAACAAATAAATAGGAACCAAGTGGGGCAAGGCTGAGGTTGGGAGTATGCAAGTGTCCCTGAACACCTGCCCAGTGAGTTGGTTGAGCCTGAAAAATATCTTTTAAGACTTTGCCTCCATCCACTGGTTTTGTTGTTTTGGGTTTTTTAAAGCTTTGCCTCAATTGGAATTATTATTATTTTGATGCAGAACGCATTAAAAAGGGAAAAGGAAAAAAATCCAAGCCCTATCTGGACTGATTTGTTCCCAGAAAGATGTTCAATTTTGTATGTATAATTGAAAGGGGCTAAATATAGCTGTATTAATATTTATGGGCCTTATGTTGGAGTCAATACAAGAGTTGCTGTTCAAGGCAATTAAGCTTTACCTTTTCACATGTAGGATTTCGGTGTTTGGAGATGACATTAGTGGTGTGACCTGCATCCAAGAGAGAAAACACTAAAAGCATGCCRCCATCTGTGGAGTGTGATACCCTGTATTTAGTGCTGTTTGCTGACAGGCAGTTTGTCTCCAGCGAGGCTGATCTCTCCAGGGCAGGGCTGCTGTCTTAATAGCAGGGAAATCAGGGAAATCAGTGCTCCGGGAGGCTTGCAGGAGAGCTGGCCCGGCTGTGTTTTGGGAGGATCTGAGCCACGAGCCTCTGGTGACATCACAATGAGGATTGCCCACCTCTGCTGCATCTGTGGCTGCTGGGGATAAAGGGAAAACTGTGACGGTGGCACTTGATGGATCCCACTTGTGCTCACACCACCCACACCCTGGAGCTGGAGCACGGGAAATGTGACTCTGGGAGGGCTCTCTGTGCCCTGTGCCAGGGCTCAGGCTCTCTGTGCCTGTCTGCAGGGCCAGTCACAACCTTCATGTCACCAAAGCACCGAGAAAGCAAATCCTGTCCAGGGCTCTGTAGGGAGCGTGTGCACGGGGAATTAGGTCGGGGCTGTGAGGATGAAAACAAGTCAGTTTGCATGAGTAACAAAGGCAAAGTGATGGTGTGCTGGATTTCTGAAGCACTGCCTTTCAAGAGAAGGGTATCACTGGGATAACACGAYGAGAATCCTGGCAGTGGCTGAATTGCCCTGCATTGCTGCTTTTTGGGAGCTGCAGCTCCTCGCTGCTCCAGTTAACAAAGAGCCGTTGGATGCTGTAACATCTCTCRCTGATAGGGAGTGTCTGAGTCCTGCCTGTCTCCTAAATTTGATCAATGTGTCAGGCTTTTTCTTTTTTCCATCTGGCTCTGACAACTGCCTGGGGGGAGGAGGGCTGCAGCAAGGAGCCTTGCTCGGGGTTGACCTGCCCTCCCCAGGGCTGCAGGTGGAGATTGTCTCCGTGATGCTGATCGTGGTGCTCATCCCTTCTCCAAGGACTCTCAAATCCTGCGTGGGTGTGTTTCTGTTCTTTCCCTGGTGCGTGGTGTGTTTTGGTAGCTGGAAGCCTTTTAACCTCCTTCACTAACCATCAGGGGGGTGCATTTTCCAAGGATTTTCATTAGCTTTAGCTGCTGGAGCACAATGGCTGCTTAAACAGGGAGGGAAAAGTGGAAATCAAAGGGCACACCTGCCGAGGAAAAAATGGGGGCCATGCTCTCAGTGGTGRAAAATGAGTTTTTAACTCCAAGTGGCCCTTTGGAATTCCACCTCAGCTCTGGGGATTTGCTCTGGGTGACGCTGACCCCAGCACTGGTATTTCCAATTACTGATGACACAGTCCTTGCCCAAAGGTGCTGGCTGCAGAGCAGAGGAGTTTTCCCTGGTGTGCCTGTGAGTGAGCCAGTCCCACCTTGTTTCTGTTCCTGAACAAGGGCAAGCCAAGCCATATATTAAGGAACAAGGAAATTGCACCAGTTAAATTTAAAAAACTCATTTAGCTGAAGCAGTGTAAGCGCCCATGAATATTTATCTGATGTTATGGAAGCGTGCGGACTCCCACCTACTTTATTAAATTGATTTTCAATAAAAATGCAAGTGGAAGACGTTTGATTAATGGCTGGTGGGACGGGACAATTAATGTGAAGTCTGGAGTCAGCAAGAAGTGTCCCCTGAGCCTGTTGTCCCTGCTCCAGGCTGGGCTAAGAAARGGTTTCTAAACTCCTCCAAGGGGCCACAGCAACGTTTATCCATGTGGTTTCTAAAATGGGGTGAACAGGTGAACAGGAGCCAGTGCATGGTTTTGCTGAGGTCCTGACCTTGAAGCTGGCATGTGATGTTTGCACCAAGTGTTCTAATTTTCTCAGATTTTCCCTGCTTTTCCCACCCCTCGGAGCAGGCTGCACCTGAGAATTAACCCAGCAGCGAGCTCCAGCGCTCGCGCYGGCTTTGAGTGAGGCTCCCTGGGCCTTTGCATTTAAACATGCCTGGGATTAGCTCCATCAGCCTCCAGATCTGCTCAGCTCCTACCAATTTCCTGGCTCGGATTTGTCTCCTGCAGGAAGGCAATTTGGAGCTGTAAGGTTACAGCTCTATTAAGGCTCTCCAGCGCGGTGTCCCGCCGGGATCCTCGCGGCGCTGCCGCCGCCTCTTTCCGAGGAGCTGCAGGGAGATGCTGATCGTGGGCCAAGTGCGGGTTCCTGGGATGGGATCCTGCTCACTCAGGGCACCTGGGCAGCCCTGCAGGGCCTGGGGGCTCCCCTGTCCCAGAAGGCGGCAGAGATGGGGGCTCCTTGCGGGCTGGAATGGAAACTCTGCTGKGATCAGGTGAAAAACCTCTGGGAGCTGCTGTGGGAGGGATGTGACAGCTCCTGTTCTCTGCAGGGTTTGCAGAGCCAGGGGTGCAGGGTTTTGGGGKGATGGTTAGGGGCAGGAAGGTGCCTTGTGGGGCAGGGAAGGCTGGGGTTGGGCAGGGAGGTGGCTCCATCTCAGCACCCCTCAGCCTGTGGGGCGCAGAGAGGCACCACAACACCATGAGCCACTGAAAGTGCTGCCCAAGTGGCACCAGATAAACCTGGGGCATGAATCCTTCCCCCGGCCAGGATGGCAGCCCCATGTCCTGCACTGGGGAGCAGGATGAGCACCTCGATGCCCTCAGCCCTTCCCAAGGGGCACATGGCACCCAAAGAGCTGCAGCCAGATGGCCCAGAGAGAGCATCCAGGGGCAGGGAGCACCAGGTGCTGCTGCTGCTGCACCTCCAGGATGACAGGCTTGTGCAGTCTCTGTTCTGCAGCACTTTGGGGTTTTCTCCACATGCAAATGTGGCAGCAGGGAATAGGCACAGACACTCCTGACACAGTTGGGCACTCCCCTGCTGTGCTTGCTTTGCTGGGGAGCTGGGCATGGACAAGAGTGATGGGAACAGAAAGGAATTAAAGGAAAAAAACAGGGGGGAGCAGATGCTGGGCATGGACAGGAGTGATGGGAACAGAAAGGAATTAAAAAAAAATAAAAGGGAGTAGGTGCTGGCAAATAACTGCATGGCAGAAAAAGAGAGGGAGAGTTGTGGTTGAAAACAGAAGCTGAGGAAAGGCAGATTGGCAGGCAGCATATTTCTGGAGACAGCTTTCTCCTCTGTAGGCTGAGTCACCTAAGAAACGTGTCAATAAAACACACTCTCGGGCACTGTCTCTAATAAATATATATTTAAGAGAGACATTTCTTCAAAACTTCTGCGAGGAGATGTCGAATTCTGAAGGGATGGCATGAAAAATGACATCTCCAGTGGAAGCAGAGAGTTGCCATGGGAACTGGAACGCTTTGAACATACATCACTAAAACAAGAAAACATTTTCCCCAGCAAAGGAAATTAAAAATTACATACATCTGGAGGCATCTGCCCTCTGCCTGTCTCCRATGGGAGTATCAGAGTACCATGCAGCATATCATAATTCATGTAGTGGGCAGGACTGACAATTCCCTATCAGTTGTTGAATTTTCGTGGGTAACTGTGATAAAAAAGCCTTCCTGTCCTTGGGACAGGCGATGCTGGTGTCTGAACACAGCTGGGGAGGGGAAGATTTAGAGCCAAAATGGAATTTCCTCCGAAATGGTTCTGCTCACCTGGGGATAAAAGAGCAGCCTGAATGCACAGCTCAGCCCATCTTGCCATGTGGGCACGAATCCACAGCTGCCAGAGCTTGCTGGCCCCACCGGGCAGCCAGGGACTTTTCCTGGGAAGCAGGGGAGGGCAGGTGAGAGGGGATGTCCTGGAGGAGCACAGGGAGTGTTTGAGGGTTTATCTTGTGCTTTGGAGACTCTGTTTTCCCATGTAAGTCTGGGGCAGCAAAGCCAGGARGAGTTATTTGCACCTGGCAAAATAAAGTGTAATTCTTTCTTTCCTTTKTCTTTCTTTCCCAGTRCCTTTCTCAGTCTGTGGCAGAGGTGGCACAGGGTGAGCCCAGGGGAAATGCTAAATTGACCAGTGCAGGGCAGTGTGAATTAAATAAGTTTATTTGCACAGTGCTGAAATAAATAAGCACTGGCCGTGCAGCTCAGTGACCTGTGCATGACAGGGGACAGACAGCTCTGTGCAGAGCTGGGCTCTGCCACACAGACCACGCTGAGGTGCATGAAAAAGGGACAACATTTGTCTGCAGTGCCCTGGGAGCGGAGGTGAAGGATGCCAGAAGCATCACCAGAGGCACACTGTCTGAGGAGCTGATTGAGTTCTCTGCTGAAGGAAATGCCAGCCAGGAGCTAATGGATAAGGAGCCAGAGTGCAAATTACAGCTTTGCTCCCTGCTATGGTACTCTTGTATCTTGTCTCAGTACCTGGTGTTGGCCTCAGGGGACAGGCTTGAAAATTAAATGGGCCCTTCCTCTGAGCTGTACAGCAACCCCCAGGGGTCACTTTCTTCTTCTGGTTTTTTTTTTATTTCCATTTTCTGCCCACTACAGCCCATCACGTGTTCTGGCAGTGCTCAGCCTGCAGAGGAGCCTGCAGTGAGATACAGCCAGAGGCACAGGCAGGCAGCACSGGGGCTGGAAGGCAGATGGGGAAACTGAGGCACAGCAGAGCTGCCTTCAGTGCAYGCCCAGAGCCACGGTGCAGAGCAGCACTGGTGGGGCCCAGAGCTCAGCCTGCAAACCTCATGCACTGAGACATCTCTTTTCTTCCTTCTCCCTCTGCTATGACACACATTTAATGCACATTTGGTTTGAGTGAGACTGTTTGGTCTGGGGGCCCTCACGACAAGAGGGGCTGGAGCATGTCCAGGGAAGGGAATGGAGCTGGGGAAGGGTCTGGAGCACCAGGAGGGGCTGTGGGGGCTCAGCCTGGAGAAAAGGAGACTCGGGGGTGATTTTATTGCTCTCTACAGCTCCCTGACAGGAGGGAACAGACAGCTGGGGATCAGYCTCTTCTCCCAGTGACAGGGTGAGAGGAAATGGCCTCAACTTGAATCAAGGGTGGTTCAGGTTGGATATCAGGGAAAAGTTCTTTACTTAAAGGGTTGTAAAGCCTGGAACAGACTCCCCAGTGAAGTGGTGGAATGACCATTCCTGGAAATATTCAAAGCACACGTGGATGTGGCACTTGAGGGCATGGCTTAGTGGTGGACGTGGTCGTGGTGCTGGGTTGATGGTTGGACTTGATCYTAGAGATCTTTTCCAACCTTAATGATTCTCTGATTTTTCGTGCATTCCCCTGTTTGCYTCCTTGCTTTCCAATCTTTGCAGCTGTTTTCTCTGTTGTCTATCAATGATTATCAGGTTGGCAGCAGCAGCTTTGTATTGCACCTTCGTGCTTATCTTTTTCCTGGGGATCTGCCTGATGAATTGCAGAGCTCAGTAATTGCTTTACAAACTCCAAGGATGTTACTGGCACTGATCTGAAGATTTTGGAACTCCTCTCAAAGCAACTGTGGCCTGTTGGGGGGTGGTGATTTCTGTTAAAGAAAGACTTGTTGAGAATGAGTTACCTGAAGGCTCAGTGTTTTTAGGAAAGGGAATAAGCAAAAACCTGCCAGGGCCAGTCTGCCTGAGAAAGAAGCTTCAGAGACACATGGGTTCACATAGGTTATGGATAAGCCTGGTCTAATAAGTGGTTTTCCCAGCTGGGTTGTTCATGTGTGGAGGGATACAGGAATGCTTTCTTTTGGTGCCTCATCTCTCCTGTGTTTGCAGCCTCAGGCACAGCACTGAGGTGCTGAACCTGCTGCAATCTTTCCCTGAGGGTTCTGTTCACCAGGATCCTTTGGCATGGCCAGCAGGAGCCCTGTCACTGATCCCTGGAGGGGAGAATTACCTGAACAAGGTCCTCAAGGCAGGCCCAAACCAGRGCACAGGTGCTTGGCAGGTAACATGGAGGGGGTTTGCCCAGGGCTGAGGGAGCAGCCTGGCATTCCTGCCCTCGGGTTACTGCTCCTGCAGCAGAACTCTCCTGGCTTTGGTGTCCTCAGGGCACAGCTGGATGTACCAGCTGGCTCCATGGCCTTGCCTGGCTGCTCTTCCCCTGTCCRCAGGGACCAGCAGGGATTCCCTTTCCCAAGTGCCTCTGGCTTAGCCATCAAGGCCAGCCTTTAATACTGAGTATGTTAAATTATGCATGCTAATTTATATTCACACATTTTCCCATTGTATTTATAATATATAACAAACATGTTTATGTAGCATCTCCCTTCCATTAGCACAGGGTCTGGGAGCACTGCAGAACCTCTAAAAGCATGCTCATACATACATATTCCTCCTCTGTCTTCCTGGCATCTGAGGGTGTCCTGAGTCCCTAAAATAGTAACRACAGTAGCTTTGTTCATTCTGTCTTAGTTCTGTCTGTGGCAAAAATAGCACAGCTAATTTGTAGGCTCTGTTTGTAGTCTGTATGTGTGAGAATGAGGGGTGTGTATAAAGCCTCCATGGCTGCACACCCTCCAGCAGTCGCTGCTTCTGAGTCTTTCTTCTGTCCCTGCTGGAGTGGTTGTTTATCAATAATTTGCACCACATCCTGAATCTAACCCCTGGATCTGCACCTTAATGTGGTGATAAAAATACGTGCACGTGGATAAAAGGGGGGCAAGCTAAATTAAGTCACATTCTGTGGAGCCTTGTGATGGGTTTTTAGCCAGGGCTTCTAATGGTGTAAGGCTTATCACTCCCATCTTTGCTGCCTTTTGTCTTCCATAAGCTTTAGAGCCTGTGGCTGATCTGAGCAAAGCCTGACAGAAAAGGTGGATAACTCTGAGATTTGGAGTCCCTCCAAGATTTGTGGAATTATGAAGCTGAGTGGAAAAAGACCCAAAGCCAAGAGAGGTAACTAGGTGGGATCAACTGSTGTTAGGCTTCAGAAAATCAGGGAGGAAGAGCTGATCCGAGGGAAGCAGGGTTTGTTGGCTCCTCTGCTGGCAAAGCAGCATCTCTCCTAGGCTGCTCTGCTGGATAGAGCTGTAACCTGCACCCCACACTCTTTGACAAGTGTGAGAAAATGCCTTTCACCAGCATGGGAGGGTGTGAAATCCCTGTAGCACCTTCTGCAGCAGCACCTGGGTGTGCCAGGTACGCCTGGAGTCGCCCCAGCCAGCGTGTGTTCATGCAAAGGGGCAGTGCAGCGAGGTCAGAGCAGAAAGCTGGGCCACCTGTGCCGTCACCCCACGGAAGGGCTGGGGAGGGAGCGCAGTCACCCACCCAGCAGGACCAGCAGGTGCCCCCTGTGCCTCTCAGCACTGTGCTGAGCAGCCCAGTGTGTCTGAGAGCTCTGCTTTAGGCGAGAGCTGGGCCCTGATCCCAGCTCTGTTGGTGATGGAGTTGTGTAGGTGTGGAGAGAGCTCAGCCCTGGGTCAGAGCCACAGGCACATGCACAGACCATTTGCAGACTCCTGAGGGATTTCTCTTCCAAACACACCAAGCTGATCTTCCCTACACAACCCAAGGAGTTTGTGCCCAGCAATTAGACATCCATCTCTGCCTGAGAGTGTGCCATAAATCCCAGACAAGSCACACTCAAGTGGTAACTGGGTCACTTCATGGTCCTGCAGCTCCTTCCTGCAGAGGACATTGGTTGCAGCCATGTGAGAACTCTGCATCTGCAGCATGTGCTGTGAGACAGGGAATCAATCTATTCCCTGCCTCAGCTCCCCGTGGCCCTGCTAAGAAAGGGAGCCAGGGCAGGCTGTCTTTCTGAGGCTTTGACAGGCATCATCTCACTTCATCTGGGMTGAGGAATTGAGCACATGTAATTGCAGACCATGCTGATCTCTCTCATCACGTGTGAGTGGCTTTGTTGTTRGCTGTCTCTTGAGACAGCCCCTGGAATTCTTTTGAATTCCTCGTTCTCCCTGAAATATCCAGGTTGAGGGGAGAGAGGAGAGAAGCACAGCTGGAAGTGACACCACATGGGTAGCTGTGTTTACAGATTGGATGATTTCTCTCTAGTCTGGCTGGAGGACACGCAATTGTAGACACTGATGTGCCATCACACCAGAGAGAAGGTAGTAATTAATCACCATGGCTCACAGAGCAGCAACTTGGGAACTGGCTGTACAGCAAATGCTGGCAGTGCCAGGGGATTGGAGCAGCAGCAGGGGGTGAAAAAAAGCCTGGGCACCTCAGGACTGGGGAAACAGGCTTGATGCTTTCCTGGCGAGCAGCAGATAGCCTTGTTCCCCATCTAAATGTRATGTCCTTTGGATCATAACCCTGCAGAAGTCACTGGAAGCATAGCTGAGGGTGTCAGAGCTGTTACACAGACCCAGTTACTCTGGAATCAAGCAAATAGCTGGGCAAAACTGCGTGAGACAAATCGTCTGTGACAYGGCAGAGCTAGATAAGGATCCAACCCAAAGGTCTTGTTGGCAATCCCCTGCAGGCTCTTACTCACCCCTGCTTTTGCTGAGATAAGACATTTGTTTCAGACATTTATATTGTTTCTTGCCTTACTATGGGGTTTATTCTGCAGAGTACAGATTTCCCAGTGCTCTGTCCTTGGCTGACCCCACTTTGCAGTAGCTGAGCATCCTGTCATCTTTAACCACTCTGTCCCAGGTCACCACCTTCATCCATGGACCATGCTCATCCTCATCGCTGTGCTCCCTAGAGAGAGGCAGGTGCCATCAGAGGTGGTGAGGTGTGGGTGGGCAGAACTACCYGTGGGGTTACCTGTGGGGCCAGCAGGGTCTCAGCTGTGTCGTGATGCTTCTGCCCAAGTGAGCTTTCCTGGACATGTGGGTGTTTCAGGTAGCTCGGGGAATTTAATGTTGCTGTTAGCCCTGTCTGGCCTCTGCAGGGCTGGGCCACCTGCCAGCCCCCTGGTGACACTCCTGGCCCTGCTGGCTGCCGCTTGGCACTGACAGGACCGAGACACTCTGTGTATGTTCTTGCTGCTTCTTCTCAGAAGGAGAACATGTACACACTGCTGTCCACTTTTGGGAAAGGAGCCCRGGCTGAGCTGCCAGACAGGGGTGAGTGTCTGGGATTGGAGACTTGGCTTTCACTTCTGAGCAAGTAATTTCATATTCAAGGTTGCTGGGGTGCTGCAACAGCCAAGCAGTGTCTGAAAAAATGTGTTTTTACTCTGGGACTGGGAGTTTGAATAGGTTGCTCATGACCTCTGTCTGTGTTGTCTGAGATCCCTCAAGTCATCAAGGAGAGAGAAGGGTTTGTGCTGAGACCAGCCTGCGCCTCCGCTCTCCAGCTCTGCTCTCCCCTTCCCAGAGGCTGCAGGGAATTCCAGGAGATTCTCGTGRCTTTTTGCCCCCTCTGTTCCCCAGCCTTTCCCTCCTGCCCCCAGCAGAGCCTCTGCTCCCAGGATACCTGACRTGGCAGGCACAGGAGGGATGTTTGTGGTCGTGACATCAGCAATAGCTCACACTGCTGKGTGGCCTTTTGTGTGGCAGGAGCTCTGTCAGTGTCCTTGGAGTCAGCTTGATCCCCTGGCTGGGCTGGACAAGCCCAGGAGGCATCAACAGCACTGCAGTGATGTTCACTGCAATATTTCCTTCTCTGCTGCTATTTCTGAGTTCCCTCTGAAAAAAAAAAATGCAAGAAAAGCAACTCTGATGTGTATGGGGGAGTCTTGCTGCCCCCACAGCAGGAGAGCAGCAGTGAAGGCCAYGTCAGGGCTTCCTGGTGTGGGCTTGGTGATGTAGATGTCTCCATTTCTACRGCTTTATGTTGTGCAGAGAGGTCACCCTCTCCTCTTGGGCACCTACCCCTCTGCTTGTGCCTCCCTGTCCTCTCCCAGCACGGGCCTGGCATTCCCAAGTGCCAGGTGACACAGAAGGTGCCACGTGCCACACCAGCCAGAGATGTCCCTCCCTTCTGCAGGGCCTCTCAGCCTGCAAGGAGACACCATTCAGCTCCCACTTCCCAAAACCAGGCAGCACCAGAGGTTAAAAAGCACCTGGGAAAGGCAGCCCTGGTGTGATGGGGCTGAAGTTGTCAAAGGGAGAGGAGGGACCTGAGGCTGGAGTTTCTGGCTGGGGCTGTAGGGACACCTCTGAAGGTAAGGGCTGCCCAGGGCTGTGGTTCAGCTCAGCTCCAKTGGGCTCGTGGAGCTTGTAGCAAAGGTCATGGAAACCTCTTCTGTTCCAGAGGCTAAAAGGGGAAGGAAAATTAAATTCCCCCGGTGGGAGGCTGAGAAGGCGAGGAATGAAACACACAAAGAGCTTCTGTGTGCAGCTGCAAAAATTACCTTCTGCTGCTTGTTAATTACTATGGCAAGGAGTTGGGGGAAGCTGTGAGGTGGAAGTGGGTAGTACCAGCTGACTTCTTGTGTTTCCCTTCCCAGAGATGCTGAGTTAGCTGGGAGACACCACCCTGCTGGTTCTGGGTGTCACCCTGGTGTCCCTTTGGGTTGTGTGATGTGGAAGAGAGCAAGGCTGCATCCCCTCTCCTCATGGTGCCGCTGCYCTCAGCACAGGCTGGTGGGAATCCTTCCCCAAGGGTTTAGTGTGGTTTTTAAGGGACACAGAATAAGGGGACCCTGCATAAGGGGACCTCAGAAATTCTTGAGCTGAGGATAAATGGCGTTATCTAGGAGGAAGTTAAGAGGCACTATCAGCTCATTGCTGCCCTTCTTAGGTTGTGACCACAGCTGGAGATGGGACATTGGAGCCCAGAGCAGAAACATCTCCCTCCAGGAGCTGACTTGGAGTGGATCGATGGTTTGTRCCCCTGGCTGCAGAAAATCCTGAACCCTCGCGTTCTCAGCCACACCGCCCCGCACAGAAACACCAGTGCAGACGGGTTTGTCACCTCGCAGCTCCCTCAGTCCCCGCACAGCCCAGGCGCTGCCTGGAGCTGGAGCTCCCCATCCCCCGGCTGGGATCAKCCTCCCTGACGTCAGCGCAGCATCCAGGAATCCCCTGCACGGAGCCGCAGCGGCTTCGCCCCTGTTTGTCACAGCGCGCATCACTCGGGAGCCCCCAGCGCCCGCCTGCGCGGCTGCAGGCACAGCGGCACGGCTGTGGG
>JACDOX010000078.1:40370-60986 GCA_014549065.1 Cardinalis cardinalis | reverse complement strand
TCTGACTCCATGTTCTTAGAATGCTAATTATTATATTATATTATATTATATTATATTATATTATATTATATTATATTATATTATATTATATTATATTATATTATATTATATTATATTATATATGCTATACTAAAACAATACTAAAGAATAGAGAAAGGATACAGAGAGCTTAACAAGATAATAATGAAAAMCYTGTGACCCTCTCCTTAGAGTCTGACACAGCTGGACAGTCATTGGTCATTGAGTTAAAACAATTCACATGCTGGATGAACAATCTCCAACCACATTCCAAAGCAGCAGAACACAGGAGAAGCAAATGAGATAATRTTGTTTTCCTTTWTCTCYGAGGCTTCTCAGCTTCCCAGGAGAAGGATCCTGGGCAAGGGGATTTTTCAGAGAACGTGATGGTGGCACAGGAGCTCTGCTCCCCGCCCATAAGCACCCAGGGCTCCTGGGCTCTGGCACATTTCCCCATTGCACTCAGTGGGTGACAATGAACTCGGTCACTCGGGCTGAGCTCACACCATGGAARAGCTGCCAGATGTGTGTCCTTCTGTCCTCTGCACAGCTGGGGGCCTCCTGCCCCGAGGCTGGTGAGCAGCTGGAGCCTTTGGCCGCGGGAGGCTGTGGCAGAAGGGCCAGCCTGTCCTGAGCAGCCCCTGTGCTTTGTCTTGCAGGCTGACCATCCACGCCGAGTGCCCCATGCACCTGGAGGACTTCCCCATGGACGTGCACGCCTGCCCCCTGAAATTTGGGAGCTGTAAGTACCCCCAGCACCTCTGCAAGGAGGGGCTACAGGGCTGGAGAGCAGTCCTTGGTGTGGCTGGTGTCTCACAGGGTTTTAGTAACAATAATACTCATTTTTGCTGATGATAATGTGACCAAATTGTTTTTTCTGGTGTCTCATACACACAATTCATCACTGAGTGAGTYTGTGTTCAGTTTAGGCTTACAGGATGGGTTAGACACCCATCCTGGTTTTGCTGTATATTTATTTAGAAAGTAGCCATGTGGGAATCAGTCTCTTCTCCCAGGTAAAAAGGGACAGGATGAGAGGAAATGACCTSAAGTTGTGCCAAGAGACATTTAGATTGGRTATTAGGAAAAATTTCTTCACTGTAAGGGTGGTCAAGCATTGGAACAGGCAGCTCAGGGAGGTGGTGGAGTCACCATCCCTCAAAGTGTTCAGAAATTTATATTTTGAGCACTTGGGGACATGGGCTTGGCACTGCTGGGTTAATGGCTGGACTTGATAATCTGAGAGGTCTTTTCTAACATTAATGATTCTATGATTACAAATCTGAGTTGTGCTTTTCCTTCATCACAAGGGGATGCTGGGAGGACAGATCTGGGACAGCAGTGGTGTCCCATGCTGCCAGCCTGAACTCCTGGTTCCTCTGGCTCCATGCCCCAGTGGAGCTCACAAACCCCCTTCCCCTCTTCAGTCTGCCACGCAGGCTGCTCTCAGGTGAAAGGCTTGGAAGCTCTGGGAATCTCTGCCCCAGCAGCCAAAGGTCCTGGTTTAGGGAAGATTTGCAGGCTACTGGTGAGTTGAAAGCTGCTCCCAAACTTGCAGCTGCTCAGCTGCTTGGTCTCCCCATAAAATCCCCTTATCTCTCCATAGGCAAGTTAAATTTCATTTGGTTTTGTTCCTAAAGTGAGTCCCAAGACCCTGGCTCACTGTGATGTGAAAATAAACATCCTGGTCTGGCCCTGCCTGGGCTCTCTCCCCGCTCCAATGGACTGAGCATCACTTCTAGTCTGTRTTTGTGTTAGATGAGAGAATTTCCCACCTCCAGCTAAAGAATGAGCCCACCCCAGTGACCCCCAGAGAAACCCCAACCTTCCCAAAGTGACACTTCCTTCCTGTAGCCATTTGGGAGCTAACTGAGGACAAAGTTGAAAAGTTTGATTGGCAGGAGAGGAAATCATATTTATCATGTGCATCTGCTCTTCTGCCTCATGACAAACTGTAGCCATGAAAGTGGATTATTCAGAACTACTGAAATAAAGCTATTTCTTAGGCAGCACCTAATTAAATGTAGAACTCATTGCCACAAGACATCACTAAGGCCTTAGAGAGGGATGAATTATTAATGTTAATTGACCTTGTGAGGAGGGATATCAAATCTCCTACCTCAGGCCTAAACTCTGGGATTATTACAAGGCTTGCAGGAAGGCAGATTACTGCACATCTAATTGCTTATAATGTTTCTTGGTGAGGAAAAGAGATTAATGTGTGTGTTTCTGCTGGAACACCCTTTGGGCTTATTTTTTTACTGATTTGACCTCTGAATGATGAGAGTTTTGAGACAAGGAGCTCAGAAAGCTGCCCCTGGTTAACATTAATGTGACTTTTTCTAAAGCACTCACAGAGCATCAGAGTTCACCTCTCCTGTGCTGGAGTGGGATTAAACCAGTGTTTTCACTAAAAAGCCATTGACAGCTGGAAGCTGCTCATTTTCAAGAAGCCTGAAGTGGGTCAGGTTTGCAATTAGAAGGACAATGCCAGTGCCAGACCCACACTGCCCAAAGGATGCTGAGTTGGCCTCACAGACCATTCTCTGCTGATCCCCACCAGTGATCAGCAGTGCCCTTCTGTCCCTGGGCAGCCCCTGAGGGGSCAAGGCAGGGAATTTGCAGCAGAATTAAGGGCATCAGGCACTCCAGAGAGCTTCAGCTGCCCACCTGCAGCATTCCTTTGGCCAAGGGCAGTGCAGGGATGGCTCTGCCCATCCCCTGCTCCCTGAGGATAAATGTGCACTGCAGAGAGCTGTTCCTAAACCATCACAGGCACYTGTACAGCAGCTATCTGAGGCTWGGGGAGCAGGAGATGCTGCTGAATKTACCAGCTCCCCTAAATGTCCACGAGCTGTCCCTGTTTGGATTGGATTTTGCATTGCAAACGAGGCATTGAGCTGAACCAAACCAGCTGCCTGGCATGAAACGTGTTCCAAACATCCATGCCATGCCTGTGTGACATCTTCTGTCCCAGACAACCACACTGCTAGGAGCTATTTTTCCCTATAATGCCCAAAATTCCTGTTCATACCAACTATATATACATACATACACTTGGTATGGACAGGAATTGTGTATATACACATATATTTACATGTATATATATATTATATATATATAGATAGATGTGCATATATATGTATATATGTACATATACACATATATTTGTTTATTTATTTCTTTATGTATATAATTATCAGGAATGATGGCAGTGAAACTGTGGGCAAGCTCCTTTYCTAGGCTGGGAGTGGCAGGGGCTGGGCTGGGACTGTAGAGCAGGAGGAGCTGTCCCTCAGGTGGAAGAGCAGTGGCAGAGCTGCACAAAGCTCTGAAGGAGGATGGAGAGCTCCAGARGCATGTGGAGGGCTGGAAGGAGGGTTGGAAAAGCAGAGTGAGAGGTGCCAGCCTGCACCAGCAGAGCTAAGGCAGCCCTCTGGCCTGCTGAGCAACCTTGGCTGATCACCAAAACCTCTCCCAAGGCTTTGCACAGCCCCTGCTTAGTGTGGAGCAGGTTTGGCAAAACCCAGAGTGCAGCAATAGCTGTGGTTGTTTTGGAAAGATCACAGAAATGWGGTTTTCTCAGGACACAATGTTCCACAGAGCAGGAGCTGAGATGTTTCTCCAGTAAATCTGACACTTTGCTTGACCTGACCACAGCYAAAGAATTCCTTCAGGTCTTCACCAGGAGAAGGTGGTGGGGAAAAATGAACTGAAGGCTTGGCTTAGTGAACTTTATTCTTGCTTAAAAAGCTGTTACAACCTTGGTATGGACAGGAATTTTGGGCATTATGGGGAGAAATAGCTCCTAGCAATCTGGAAAGACTCGATTTTTGGATAACCATATAGGACTGGAAAAGCCAAGAGCACTCTAGAGAGGGGGGCTTGGTCACAAACACAGGGAAAGTGCTGCAGACAGGTGGAGGTATTATAAAAAAGGCCTTATAAARTATGGTTTAGGCCCTGCTACTCTAGCTAAGCTAGCAGTAGATTGTAMGTCCCCATAAGGAAAAATCATAAGAATGAAGGCAGTTTACACAACAACCTGTTCTAGTAGAAAAATAAGTTTGCACYTGCAYAACCAATGAATCTGTCCCTTGAGAATCRGTGAAGAAAATATGTAAACAATCCCAGAATAGAGAAATTTAATGGAAAGATAAAATGCCAGTTATTAACCATTGAAATGACTGGCAAGAGAACTACTAGCCAGTTAGAGTTGAATACAAGGTCTGTAAAGACTATATAGAAATGAGTTATGTGAATAAAGAAGGGGCTTTTCCTGCATGAAGACACTGAGTCCTGGCTGCTTATTAATGCAACAGGAAAAGCATTTCGGTGTGAGAGAACACYACCTCCAAATCTCAGAGTCTTGGAGAGGGCTGCCTTTGAGTGAGAGTAAAAACTTTGAACTTTTTAACCTAAAATTTAGCCTCACTTSCATTCAGGCTTTGCTGCCAGCTGCTGCCAGCAGGACTTTCCCTGTCCCTGGCATGGCAGGGCTGTGCTGTCCCGCTGGCCTGGATGCTGTCCCTGTTGGAGGCAGCCCTTGCAGAGTCAGCACGTCACAGGGACAGCCTGTCTGTCAGTGACAGAGCTCTGCCCCTCTGCAGCTCCCTTCCAAACAGCCCAGCTCTCTCCTGCTCCTTTGATTTAACAGTTGTTGATCTGCCCTGGTCTCTGGCCGTGCTTGGCTGTGCTCAGCCGTGTGGCTCTGAGAGATGCACAGCAAAGATTCATTTGGCCACAGGGTAATTTTGGTATGTTTGAGGTCAGGCAGAAGCACAGACCTCCTTCTTCTCCCTGCTCTGCAGATGCCTACACAAAGACGGAGGTGATCTACACCTGGACCCTGGGGAAGGATAAATCTGTGGAAGTAGCCAAGGGTGGATCTCGCCTGAACCAGTATGACCTGCTGGGCCACGTGGTTGGCACGGAGATGGTTCGATCCAGCACAGGTATTTGTGGGACCACCATGGGCTGAGCTCCTCCTGCATGAGATGGGCTTGGGATCCACGATTTGGGATCATTATAGAGGCAGTCCAGGAGCACAGCACTTCCTAAGGCAGGAGGATACAGCTGGTGACATCTTCAGCAGTCACCAAGAGGCATGAAGAGATTGTTTTTTTAGTGGTTTCCACTGAAAGAATCTTATTGCCCAYAGTCCATAGGAGAACTGATCTCAAGCATCTAAAAATGATCTGCTGTGTGGAAAATTTGCCCCACCTTGTCCAGCTGGTTTGTGCTGCTGAGGGTTCATTTGTCTTGGATTCCTTTCCAGCCCCTCAGGAAAGCACTGCAGGCAGGGGAGGCGAAGGCAACATAATGTTCAGTGTGCTTTTCACTGCATCTGCTTGCACAAATATTATCATAACTAATAGAAGATTATCCCAAACAAATGTTTCCTCTGATTAATGACCAATATTAATCATCTTTCTCTCCCATCTGCTGCTCCTCCCTTCCCCTCTGAATCCAGGTACTGATAGCTTCTGTTACCTCATGTGTGTCTCTCATAATTCTTCTTTTTTTCCCTTTTATTTTTCCCTCTGTATGCACCAGTAGTTCTCTCATTTGAGGATATTTCCTCTCTGGTGCACTTGATTTTAATAGTGTCTGTCTGTAACAACTCATTTCACCTCCCTTGGGGAAATGTGGGGAGCCRAGGGAACTAAATGTCATAATATCTGGCCCATCTCTCGACTTAAGTTGTAGTAAAATGTACAGATGAATAACCCGGAGTGGTGAGAAAGCTGCTAAAGGCTCCTGTGTGTAATGATTTAGCAGAGCCACGCTCACAAAGTAAAGGCACAGTAATCCAAGAAAATACCCAAAGCCTTGGGGGGAGGAATAGGATGTTGAGGGAAAATAGGGACAGCTTCCTTTCAGTTCACAGGTGGGACCTTCAACAACAGAACTTGCCTGGATTTTTGAGATGGTTRCAGTGAGGGAAGGTGGGATATTTTCAGGATTGTCAGAGAAAATAAAATCCTGTGTCCTGCAATCCTATTAAAGCGCTGTTAGGGTGTCTCCAGGCTTAAGGGATCTTACAGTGTGGCTCCCTGGGATGGGAGCAGGGTCAGGAGAGACCCCAGGGGCCCCTTGTACCTGGGGCAAAGCAGTGAAAGATTTTATTGCCACTTGCTGACACTGGCTCGCCTTTGTCCCACACCCATTTTGTAGCTAATTAAAGAAGACTCAGARAAGTGTTTTGAAAGGACAGATGTGATGTGAGAGCCCCCTGGGCTGTGCTGGGGCACACRCCTGGCACCTGTGTGCCTGCACCTGGTGAGACCCCATCTTGAGYGCTGTGTCCAGCTCTGGGCCCTCAGTTTAGGAAGGAKGTTGAGATGCTTGAGCCTCCAGAGGAGGCAACGAAGCTGGTGAGGGGCTGGGAACACAAACCCTGTGAGGAACGTTTGAAGGAGCTGGGACTGTTTAGCCTGGAGGAGAGGAGGCTCAGAGGTGACCTTATTGCTCTCCACACCTTCCTGAAGGGAGGCTGCAGACAGGTGGGGTCGGTCTCTGACAGAACCAGAGGACACAGGCTCCAGCTATGTCAGGGAAGGGATAGGTTGGATATCAGGAAGAAAATTTTCACTGAAAGAATAATAAAGTACTTGAATGCTCTTCCCAGGGAGGTGGTAGAATCACCATCTCTGGATGTGTTTAAAAAGACTGGACATGGCACTGGGTGCTATGGTCTGGGTGAGGTGTTAGGGCATAGGCTGGACTCGATGATCTTAGAGGTCTCTTCCACCCTCATTATTCTGTGATTCTGTGATTCTGTGATTCTGCACCCCTCCTTCCCACCAAAATCCCACTGAAAAACTGGGAGTTTGCCCAGGGTGGATCTCTGGAGTGCCCAGCTGGCCCCGGGCTGGCCCAGCATCCCTCCCTGGCCCAGCATCCCTCCCTGGCTGTCTCTGCAGGGGAATACGTCGTCATGACCACGCACTTCCACCTCAAGAGGAAGATTGGGTACTTTGTGATCCAGACCTACCTGCCCTGCATCATGACTGTCATCCTGTCCCAGGTCTCCTTCTGGCTCAACAGGGAGTCGGTCCCTGCCCGCACGGTTTTTGGTGAGTCTGGAGCACAGGGCTTCCCCTCAGCTGGGGGTGCTGGGGAAGATGAAACAGGAAAGCCTTATCAATATGATTGCCTGGCAAAAGATTTTGAGAATATGGAAACTATAAGCGAGATTGAAATGAAAGCAAGCTTTGAGATACCTCAGTTACTGAACAATGAAAAAACAATAGTGTGGCTGGCTGAAGGTGATCCCCTTTTGATGGAACAACACCCTCTGCTTGCAGACAGGTCCAAGCGTCAGAGCAGACCCTGCCAGCTTGGCAGAAGGGCCCAAAGAGGAGTTTTTAGGGTTTAAAATGTAACACAGGATGGTAATGTAGTGATTCTTACAGGCTGTATGGAAATGCTATAGGATTTGTATCTTGTACTAGATTGGTTAGTGAGAATCAGAATATTCAGCACAGAATATTTACTGTATTGTAACGGGAACTTCTCTCTCTTTTACTCTTTCATCTTCTCTCTTTTACTCTTTTGCTCTCTCTCATCCTCTTTACCACGCTCTTGCTTTCTTTCTCTTTCCCTCTCTCTTTACCTCTCTCTCCCTCTTTGGTCCCTGCTCTGAGCTGTGGCTGGCAGCTCCCAGCAGGGCCCTGCACCCAGGCCCTTTGCAATAAATACAATAACCCCCAAGTTCCAGACCTGGCTGCAGAGAGCTCTGTCTCTGTCCGTCCCGACCATCCTACCCCCACCACTCCTACAATGGAGAGAAAGGGAAATAGGAAGGGAAACACACTGAGCATCAGGGCTGCTCTGTGCCAGGCCCTGAGCAGCATTTCCAAGCTGCTGGCCATTCCCCAGACCAGCATTTCTAAGCTGCTGGCCATTCCCCAGCACAGCTTTCAGTGTCTTCCCATTGAGCCTGTTCCCCCCCAAATCACTGCAAAAATACTCCTGGCCATGGCTCTGCTACAAGCCCAGCCATAAATATTAACAGTAATCAAGGTATTGATCRTCCCATTATATGCATTTGGCTGTGTCTGCTTATCTGTGTTGGCTCTGGAGCAGAGGATAGGGACACGGCAGGCATTTAAAGCCCTACCTTTGAAATTGCTAATGTGCCCCTGGTCACAGCTCCACATAACAAGTTCCTGGGCTGAGGCAGCATAACTGCATGGTGAATATAGTGTTATTATTTCCTTCAGCTGCTTTCAGATCCTCTCACCCCAGCAAAGTGCCAGGCTGGCGCTGCACATATATTAATAGCTTTTACAAGCATTTAATAACAGAATTGCTTTGTGATTTCCTGTCAAGACCTTTAGTTCAGGATCTACACAGGCACGTTCCCAGAGCAGGTGTGATGCTGCAGGACTGTAAATCCTGAATGTAACACTGCCCAGCAGATTCCATTTAACAGAGAGGATATTGGACAGAAGTCCCCAAGCAGAGAGGGGATATGTAGTATCATATGTGATTCCCTCCTGTGTTACCCGGAGAATTGCAGTGAAATAAGTTTCYTCAAGCAGCAGCTCAGATAGAGCAGGCAAGAGCTGACTGAAAAATTAAAACCTACCTGTGTGACAAATGTCTTTGCTCCCAAATTGCCTTGCTTTCCCATTAAGAAAATAATGAGAACTCAAATTGTTTATTCCTTTTTTTCCCCTGCCCCTCAGAAAGTATTGTCAACAATATTGAATTGAAACTCTTAAATTACCAGGAGTATGGCTTAAGGGAACTGAAAATTAGTCAATATTTTTATAATGTTTTAATGCATTTTTAATTGAAAAGCACATTATTGGGGAAAATGGATGGTAATGGTTGCTTGCTTTAATGAAAAAAGCTATAAAAGACATTTTGCAACAGATCATTTGTTTAAGATAAATCATTGTGACGTTTATTCTGGCAGCTTGGGCCGCTGACAGCAGGACCCAGGATCCCAGGTGTCCATCCATGCAGGTCACAAGACAGTGTTTCTAAAACCCTGAGAGGTGTGTTTGGATGAGTGACCAGTTTCTGATCCTCCCTGAGGTTCACGACCATCTAGCTGTTCTTTTCACTGTTATTTTATTATTTTTATTTTGTTGCAAAAGCAACYAGAGGCTTCTCCATGACATATTCTACACAAGCTGGGTGTCCTGCACCTCACCCTGCCAGCAGGTGAGGAAAGCAGTGCAGTGCCTCCCTGTGAGCCAGGACTCTTATGGAGAGCAGAGATCTAGCCACTGCAGTTTGGGGAATGTTATGAAGGTTATCTTCATCCTAGTGAAGATGTTTGCCATTGATTGTACTCAAAACTGAACCAGAATAATTCCCTGAGCCACCTGAAATTTGAGGCACCTGAAATTGGCCTCGAAATTTGAGCCACCTGAAATTTGAGCAGGGGTTGGACAAACTGTTGCCCGGAGCAGCTGTGGTTGCCCCATCCCTGGAAGTGTTCAGGGCCAGGCTGGAGGGGACTTTGAGCAACCTGGGATAGTGAAAAGTGTCCCTGCTTGTGGCAGGGGTGGAACCAGGTGRTGTCTAAGGTCCTTTCCAGCCCAGGCTGTTGTAAATCAAAGGCTACTCCGACTAATGGGGGAGAGAATGATGCATCTGACTCCATCATCAGAAGRCTAATGAATTACTAATGAATTACTTTATTATACTATWCTGTGTGCATTGTATCTAAACTGAATCTGCCCTGCACTCACTCTTGCTCACAACTGCTCACACTGCACTCTGATCTCTCTGATTCTCTCCTGACTGTCCTGTKACAGTCTGWCACACACAAACTTCTTGGCCCTGATAGCCAAGGGAGCAAAACATCCTCACTTTGGGTAAAAGAATCTCCATATTACATTCTACTTTAGCACAACACAGGCATAGCAAACGAGAGAAGAATTGTGTTTTCCTTCTTCTCTGCTTCTCTCTGTTCAGAGGGCATGTGAATACCACACCAGGCCAGCCTGTGATTTTATGGCTCTATGAACCTGAGTTCAGTTATTCTCTGAGTTGCACTAAGGACTAGTTCAGGGTAATCCTCCCCTAACTACAGTGGGAGGGAGGAGGTGGCTCCTACTTTCCCATGAAGGGAGCAGCAGCAGTTTTGAGAGAAACAGGTACAAGAGCACCATCTCACCCCTGTGATCTCATCCCTGTGCCCCCCCAGGTGTCACCACGGTGCTCACCATGACCACACTAAGCATCAGCGCCAGAAACTCCTTGCCCAAGGTGGCGTACGCGACGGCCATGGACTGGTTCATAGCCGTCTGTTACGCCTTTGTGTTTTCTGCGCTGATCGAGTTCGCCACCGTCAACTACTTCACCAAGCGCAGCTGGGCCTGGGATGGCAAGAAGGTGCTGGAGGCCCAGGAGATGAAGGTCAGCCAGGGCTGGGGGAGGTGGGGGGAAGAAGCGCTGCCCGAGGGAGCTGTGCCAGCACAGCAGTGGGTAACGTGCAGCCCCGCAGCACTCGGGGGCTGGATGGTACTCACTGCCTGCCCAGCCCAGCTCCTGACTGCAGCGCTTCTTGAGGGCTGGGAGGAATGGCCTGGGGCTGGTCGGGGTGCTGAGCTGGAGGGGAACACCCAGGCATGGCTGCTGGCTCTTCCCTCTGTCCTCTGTATGGCTGTTTGCCAGGGGAACATCTGTGCTTTGGGTTTGCTCCGCTGGTGGTTTTGTGTCTCCTTCCTTTTCTTTCCAACCCTCACCCAACCCTCCCAAACCAAGRAACCAACCCAACCCAGCCCTCCAACCCCATTCCTTGTTGCTAGCATGCCCAAAAACCCCCAAACATGCTGCAGGACTCCCACTGAGCCCTGTCCCTTGRCCAGCTCTGACACCGGTGCCATTGCCCACAGCTGCCAGCAGCTGCTGCTCTGTGAGCTGGGCACAGAGGGTGGGTGGGAAGCCCGCAATCCCAAATGCCAACTGGCAGCAGATTAATGCCTGGCATCACCCACGTTTCCCTCCCCTCACTGGGGATCAGCCTCTCTGGCAGCTTCATCCTGACAGGCTCTGCTGCCCCTGCTCGTGCCCCCCTCCCTCTGAACTGATTTAATCTTGGCTGCGCAGAGAAATCGCTTACTGTAGCATGCTGCTCCTTGTTTATATTTATTGAATCAATTTGAAAATCAGCTTTGTCCTTGTTCTTGGTTCTGGAGCCTTTATATTTTTCTCCTTTGCATTTTAATGTGTTGTTGGAAATTGTTGTGGGGCTGTATGTTAAACACCTGACAGAACTGCAGCAACTTTTGTGAAGACAGCAGCCAGTCATCTCTCTGCTGTGGAGGTCAAAGAAGGTGAACAGAGCCATCAGTGGGTGTTGGATGCCTCTCTCTTGTCTTTCTTGGACTCTGTCTATCTGTTTGCTTTTGCAGCTGTGGTCTGAGCAACAGACTCATGGCAGAAAGCGTCCAGAGGGGGTCAGGGGATGGCCTTCCACTTCCACCATGAGCAGTGATGCCAACCTGGCCTCTAGAGATGAGAGAAGCCTTTCCTGAGTGATTGGCATGAGTGAAGAGTCAGGACAGGTCCTCAAAGCCGTGGTGTCCCTTTCAGGGATGGGCAAATCAGCACAAAGTCAGGATTCRCACAGCCTTGGGCAATTTTGTGAACTGGGTGGAAAAAGCAGTCAAGGCTCAAAAGCTGCAGTTTATCTTAGAAGCAGCGTGTTCCTCAATTTATCCACTGACCCAGCACCACAAGACTAACAGTGCTGAAACAATAGGCTAAGAGCATGCAGAATGTTCCTGCACATGACAATCAAACAGGAAAACAAAGCAGGACCAGGAATGTTTCAGAGGGGGAGCTCTCCCTGCCTTTGCTGCAATTGGTATCAGCCTGGAGAATCAGGAAGGGCTCCAAATTTGAGGATGCTTTTTCAAGATATCTCAGGTCTTTACTGAAAAAGCAAACTCACTCCCAGTCTCTGCAGCTCAGGAGAGCTCCCTGAAGAGTGATGGGCTTTCAGGGAGCTTAGGAATACCATGTGTCAACATGTTTGCTTTTCATCTTTATTCCAATGAGTATTTCCAAGCAGTGAATTTGCTACGCAATGGAGGTGCCTCATTGGCTCAGTTTCAGCCTTTAATTAGCTCTTCTTGAAACAATTGACAAGCCAGGTGGCGGAAACCACAAAAGGAAGAAGAGGCAGAAGAATAACTACTGGCATTTTAAAGGGTTTGTATCAAGGGTAAAAGTGCCAGTGAGAAGCCCAGGCTGAGCCCTGGTCTCTGGAGATCCTTCTCCCCAGCCAAAAGCAATGTTCTTTATTGGTSTGATGGCAAGGAGCCTCACGCCAGGTTTCATTGCATGAGCATGAAAAAGAAATCACTGTAGGCAGCAGCAATGCTTCCCATCCCACCTGGACACAATCAGTACTGTGGAAAAGCTGCTGGTTGCTGACAGACACCCCCAGTCTGTTTATTCGGTTTTTTGTCCCCCTCAGCCAAACCATTGGTTTAAATGGGAACACCTGGGGTGTTTTCAGGTAGAATCTAAAATGCTGAGCTGATCTTGGTGAATTGCTGGCCTCTGCATCATAAAATCATGATGGTGTTCTGGCTGTAGCCACAGCTGGTTCTAGCTGGGAGCTACTCTGAACGTTCTCTGCAGTTCTCCAATGAAAAGCAGCAGATATCACCAGGGATGTCACTAAAAATTCTCTTTAGCTTGCACTTTGATAAGGCTTTATTTATGTTTTTTGGACCCAAAGACTTTTTCCAAGCCTTTCCAGCCTGCCATCAGTAATTTCTAATTGTAGATGAAAAGTTTATTTTCTTTTTGTATGGTAGAGTGGCTGCAACCAGCCTAGAGCTGCACATCAAATTGAAGAGAGGTATTTGGGTCCAAAGAGGAAAACTTGTTAGGAAAGSAAAGGTGACTTTTAAAAACAAAACATCACCAGGAGGAAGGTGTGAGATGGCAGAGAGGTGTGAGATGAGCGAGTRGCCAAAGAGATTGAAAGGTGAGTGGGTTCAGTAGCCAGCAAAGCTCCCGACCTCCATCATCCTCAAAATGCCTTGTGGAAAGGATCCACTTCAGGACAGAAGGGCTGTGTCTGGACAGAGAGATCCACCCACCATCCCAGCCACAAGCACGGCCACCTCAAGGTAATTTCTGCAGTGGCTGTGACAGTGAGGATCCAAAGAGAGAACAAGCAACAGTGACTTTGCTGCTGGGAAACTGCAAGGATGACATTTACCAGTGAGTTTACCACAAAAAGTGTTGTCTGTTTCTCAGRATGGAAGATGCTTTGGATTCTTGGAAGACACTTAAACCCACTTCTGCCTGCAATGCCATGTCTGTGCATAAAAGCTGATCTAGCTCTGTGTCTGAATGGCACTACCCTGAAATTCTGGGTGTCAAGAAGCAGCAAAACCAGTACAAGCATCTGCAGCCAGATACATAAAAGCAGAATGTGCTTTGGATAGAGCAATAATCCTGTAGCTCTGTTTTTGTCATAAGACAATAGTTCTTCAGTGCATGGTGAGGTTAGGTCCTTTAATGTACTTTTAATGTACTTTTTACTAAGAAAAACATGCATGAGATGCCTTTTCTACTGGCTGGGTAAAGTCTGGCTTTTAGTGCAACCCACTCAATTCTCCACTTTGCCCCTTGATCCAGCTCCCTTGGGAAGAATTACTCATTTTCCTTTGTTTCTTTCMATTTGTGGCATCTTTGTTCCAATCCTAGAGGGACAAGAACCAACCTTCACAGGGCACCATTTTCAACCAGGCTGAAGTCTTCAGGGCTCAGGATGGTTCAAACCCTTCTCTTTTTTTTGTCTGCCTCACTATGGTCAATGTTTTTGCTGGGATTTTCCCTGCTGGTCATGCCCTGCAGCCCATGTGTCCTTTGTTCTTGGCACTTGCAGTATCCATGAGGATCCCAGAGGTCTTTTCCGACCTAAAGGATTCTGTGATAACACTGCCAGTGATTTATGTCCTCAGCACCTTCAGCACAGTCCATGAATTGTTSCAAAGCAGCATTTCACCCTCTTTTCTCTCATCACTGTGTGGTGTGTTGGGCTGATCATTTAATCCATCCAACCTCTTTGGCTGGTGATCCAGGGAGTGTAAGATCACTGGGATCAGTCCCATATAATCTGAATTATCAGGTCTCTGGCAGGCTGCAGGAGGAATTTTGGCTTGGTGTGGGGAAGGAGTGATACCTTTGCTGCAACAGCAACTGCAGCTGCTGGGCTTTGAGTTATGGGGTACAGGTACGCCAGAGACTGGAGCTGCTTGGGGATCATTCATGTGACTTTTCTCTAGAATGACAAGTGGCAAATTCTTGGATTTCCCAAGTTCTGCAGATACTGGTGACTTTCAGAGTTGCCTGTCAGAGTCGTGGTGCTTCCAATCCGAATTTTCTCCTGCCAGGGAGCAGAAACAGAGAACTAAATCTCAAGCAAATCATAGACAGAAGCAGTAGTTCCCATAATTTAGGTGTTCTGTTGTTAGTTCCTCAGCAGAGAGGCTCRAAGACAAGAATATTTAGCAAAAAAYACTATTATTTTCCAGTGTGTGTGTTGTTGCACAACTTGTCAGGCTGCACTATCTAGGGAACAGATTTATCTCTACACCACATTCTACAGCTTTTCCCTCAGGAGAGCAGCACAAGGACATCTTTGTGCAGCAATTCAGTCTCCCTGGGCCTCAGTGGGGCCATAAGTGCAGGAATTGCTTTGCAAAATACAGGTTTTAAATAGGACAAGTTTTCAAAGCAAATGTGGGGGTTCCTCCTGTTTATCCACTCTCTCCTGTTTTAGGAGGATGTGGAATTCCTCACAGATGAGGGTGCAGGGTGAAGGCTGGGAGCTACTTTGCAGCTGACAGCAACAAGCACATTTTGCTTTGTTTGAGTGTCCAAACCTTGCCTGAAAAACTCATTTATAAAGCCCAGCAACCAGGCTGAGCCGTTTCTCTGACATCTCAGGGGCAGAACACAMGCAGAGCACACGAATGCCTCCTGTGGGTAGGCAGTGTGGGTGCTCTGGCTGCTCCCAGCTCTGAGCAGGGTGAGGACTCCATGGGCAGCTGGGAAAAGGCTCTGGATGAAGGTTCCCAAGCCTGAACATCCTGATCTGAGGTCCAGGGGAGCCCAGATTAATGCCTGGGGGCTCTGGATCACACTATTGGGAGCAGCAGCTCGCTGTCACCACCCACAGCACCCAGGTTTGCCTGACTTTACTCCATTTCAGCTGTTTTCATATGGATCCACTTTCCAAACTCTGGGGCAGGAAAGCTGTCCAGGTTGAAAGTGTCATGTCACTGGTATTCATCTTATTCCTCTAATGAATAACATGGCTGATTAATACTAAGATAATCACAGTGCACTGCCARTCACATTCTGTGAACAACAATCTGTTTTTCATTTCATTACTGATTTTTAATTATTTTATTGCCTCCTGTAGCTGTGTTAATAAGTAATCATACTTAAGCATATTTAAGTGTTTYAATAGGTGAAGCATCTTTAGCCCTTTACTTGCTTTTTGTCAGTTCTTTAGCAGAAAAGGTTCATCTGCTGTGCAGAGGGAAAATGTTAACGTGGCTCTAATGACTGCAGAATCAGACCCAGTTAATTGTTAAAGACCATCAAATACTGTGAATATGGTCCAGACAGTGGTTTAATCTGGTCTGGAGCCTGAAGACATCTAGACCTCCTCCTAAAAAGTTAATTTCTGTAATTGCTGACATTATCACAAGGCTGCCTGGCTGTGGTGTTATTGGAGAGGGGTTCAGAGATTGCACRCAAGTCTGCTTGTAGTGTCCCTCTGAAAATCCCTGGGGAAAATTCATTTCCTAAGGTAACCAGGAATATCCATGGTGACTGTAGACACATTTAAAATGGAAGTGCAGCACTGAAAGCCAAAGCCCTCGCTCCTCCTGAAGTGCCTCCCTCATAGGAACGTGCCTGCCCAYGCCCAGGAACACTGGGAAATGCCTGGATGAGCCTCACCTTGTGTTTCAGTTGCTTTGGAACAGAAAAAAGTCATCCAAAGGCACACCTTGTTCTGAGTCTAGAGAGCAGAGCCCCACCATGAGGCACTGCTGTGTCTGGTGCTGGCTCCTGTTGTAGCAGGGGGCACCTGTGGGGTACCTGAGAGCAGATTTCATTCAGTGGCCTTCTCCCTGTAGCCTTGGGTTGCTTTATACAACACAGTGCAGCTGGTCCCAGGTGCCTGGCAGCAGCAGGAAGGTCCCAGAGAGGGGCCAACACCTGTCATGACCCCCTAGGTCCATCTTCCTGCCCACCCATCCTCATGAACACTGAACTGTCTGTCCAGCATCCACCCTCATCCTTCAGTGCATCACATCTGACACACAAGGGCCTCTTGTGCCATTCTCTCTGCAATCTGTCCTCACTGGAGCACACATGCTGTCCCCCAGAGCCCTGTGGGAGGGATTCCCTCACTCCCATGGTTTTCAGCATCCCTTGGGTAGGAAGGCAGGAGGAAAGTCTTCCCTCTGCCCTGTAGTGGTGTGCTGAGCGTTCCACAAATCCTGGTTGGYGCAAATGACTTCCATCTGTTCTGTACTGAGCTGGGTGGGTCATGAGGTGCTCTAAAGGGTTCCAGAAACAATTTGAACATCATYATGTTAAATCAGAAGGTGTTCCTGTGAGGAACTCAGGGCATTGAAATACGGTGCAAAAATACTGCAATGCTGTTGCCCATACTCTTAATATGGCTTTTTGCCACCAAAAAAAAATAAAATCAAGCTGTAATCCTGTGTGCTGTGTCCTCCTCTCACCTGACCCAGGAAGCAGCCAGCCAAGCAGAAAATGCAGTTCTTCCCCAAGGATGAGCACACGGGGTGTCATTCCTTTTTGCATTCTCCTTTCACAAGGTGCATTCCTCCCTTCCTGACCTGCTCCTCACACCCTTCTCCACCTCCTCACCTGGACAAGCAGGTAAACTCACAGGACAGAACATTCTCCGTGCCCTTCTCTGCCACTTCACCTCTGTTTGTTTGTTGTTTGTTTTTTTTCCTTTTTTCCCCCTCCCACCTCCCCTAGAAAAAAGAGCCGGTGGCGCTGGCCAAGAAAACCAACAACACCTACAACATCGTTGGCACCACCTACGCCCTGAACATCTCCAAGGAGCCCGGCCTGCCCACCATCTCCAAGAGTGCTGCTGCCACTGCCACTGCCACCAGCGTGCCCCCCAAGCTGCCCCGCCTGGAGGAGAAGCTCCCCGAGAGCAAGAAGACCTACAACAGCGTCAGCAAGGTAGACAAGATGTCCCGCATCGTCTTCCCAGTGCTCTTTGCCATTTTCAACCTGGTCTACTGGGCCACCTATGTGAACCGGGAGTCAGCTATCAAGGGAATGATCCCCAAACAGTAAAACAGGTCACACAAACCTTCCATCTGTCAGCATCATCCCAGCAGGAATTCTCCAGGGCTTTCTTCTTTTCTTGTTTTGTTGAATTATTATTGTTCATTTGGTATTATGATTATGGTTATTATTATTATTATGTCACTCTTTTATAATGTAAACAAAACTGTGATTTTAATTTAATCCCATATATACTTTGGTTTCGTTTACTTTGATGATGAAAGCTAAAAAAAAAAATAATAAGGGATCATAACAAGTTGTGCCTCTAACATCTTAAGTCTGCTGTCACCCATCTGATCAAGTCCCCCTGTGCTGCCATCTCTCCTCTGCCACCTCCTGTGGTCCCCATGGTCTTCATGCCTCTGCCATTTCATGCTCCTCTTCCTCTGAGATGGGCTGCCCTGGCATGGGGGATGCTCCTGGACACCTGGCTGCAGGCTGTGCCACTCACTCAGCCTGGCTCCTCTTCAGTGCCTGGCACTTCCTGCWGGCTCCTGCACCTGGGCTGTGAGTGCAGGTGAGCTGGTCACCTGGGGGGACAGGGGAGCAGCCTGGCATGGGCCAGCTGGGACAATACTAACACTGCTGTGGTTCCCAGAGCCTTTGGTGGCAGCATCTTGTAGGAACTGCAGGTCTTCTTCCTCTCTGTCTTCACCAAACCCAGCTGGTTTTATCTCTGCAGACCAGAAAGGCCCTGGCTGGCCTCCTGCACTCTTGGGGCAACATGTGTTAGCAGGAAGYGTGGTTCCCACCAGAGAATTCCTTTTTCTCAGTCAGGAAGTCCAGGCAGAAGCTTTACAAAGCCTTGGAGGAGGTGGCAGCTGYGGGGCTGCACGCACCCAGCATCAGGCCTGGCCACCACAGAGCCCCTGCTCAGGGGGACGGTCTGGCCCTTCCTCTTACGGCCCCATCCACTCATCTTTCTCAGCAGATGCTCTGTCCCAGCCCCTCCTTCCAGCCTCCCCTTCCTGTGGCTGCTCAGCAGCCCTCACTGGTGTCTCAGTGCCCACCCCTGGGTGCAGGCAGGGCAGCTCCCTCCCCTCGGGTCTCACGGGGAGGAGCCCAGCCTGGGGCAGCCCAGCTCATGGCAAAGCCCTGCTCCAGTGCAGRGTGCCCCTGCGGGACCTGCCACGGGCATGAGCCAGGGGATGGGTTATCCCCAAGGCTCTCCCTGCCCTGGTGAGCTGGGGCATCCCAGCACCACGGGGAAACAGCRGAAGGGGCTCTTTGGAAGAGCAGGGTGACACTGCTGTCCCGCAGAGCCACCTGGGCCAGGTGCCATCCCACAGAGCAGCTGAGCTAAGGCCCAGGCTTTTTCTCCCTTCCTGACCACCACAGTGCACCCAAACCAGTGTTTGTCCCTTTCCCAGCAGCAGCACTAAGTGGGGACATCCAAGCCATCTGTCCATGGGCACACTGCCCTCCTGCAAGGAGGGACATCCTGTGCCTGATGATTCCTTGGGGTGGCACAGTGCTGCTGCCACAGAGGGGCACACCCCCTCTTCCTTGGGCCTCCCTCTGCCCCCCAGAGCTGTCCCCAGTGTGCTTTGTGCTCCTGCAGCCAAGCCAAGGCCCCAGCACCCCCAGGGTGATGCCTTCAGCATTGCTTTGAGCCCCTGTGCCAGGCTTAGCTTCCCCTGCCCGTGCAGGAGCAGGGCTGAGCACAAGGCACAGRATTTCCCCACCTGGAATATCCATGGGAGCATCAGGATGGAGTGAGGAAGGGCAGGGCACTCTGTCCTGCAGTGGGTGGCACATGTCCTGCCTGTCCCTGACCAACCTCATGGCTCAGCACAGAGCAGCCACTCCCCCTGCCCACAGCTGAGATTTGCAGAGGAGTTTGGAGATGTTTTAGSCCAGTCAAGGGTGTTGAGACCACGAGCTCATCCACGTGGCTGGCAACACTGGGAAGGAGGAACCAGACACCCCCCCCTTCCTCCCCAAACTGCTGCTAAGGAAACCAGCTCTGTCCAAATCCTCTCCCACAGCACCTGCRCCCCAAACCATGTCATTTCTACAGTGCCTTTCATCCCGGGGGCTCCCTGCTGCCTGGGAGGACACAGGAGCTCTCCCACTGTCTGCAGCATCATGGTGGGGGAGCAGAGGGGAGGGTGCAGCATCCCCAGCCCTTCTGCTGGGCAGGGAGGACATCCTGGCTTCTTGGGCACCTGGTTCTGCCTGCTGGGCCTCCTGCTGCTGCTGCAGCCGCCTCACTGTGACACCCCAGCTGCCCCAYCCCTGCCTGGATGTGTCCCCAAGCCCCTCGGCCCCAGGTGTGACCGTGCTCACAGGGGTCCCAGGATGAGGGAAGAGAYGAGGATCTGACTCCATGTTTCAGAAGGCTGATTTATTATTTTATGGTATATATTACATTAAAACTATATTAAGAGAATAGAAGAAAGGATTTCATCAGAAGGCTAGCTAAGAATAGAATAGCAAAGAATGATAACAAAGGTTTGTGGCTCGGGCTCTGTGTCCAAGCCAGCTGACTGTGATTGGCCATTAATTAGAAACAACCAACATGAGCCAATCCCAGATGCACCTGTTGCATTCCACAGCAGCAGATAACCATTGGTTACATTTTGTTCCTGAGGCCTCTCAGCTTCTCAGGAGGAAAAATCCCAAGGAGAGGATTTTTCATCAAAGATGTCTGTGACACCCAGGCACCCCCCACACTCCCAGCAGAGAGTTCCCTTCCTGCCACGCTCCTGCTCCCTGGGCTCTGCACTGGGAAGGGCTGCAGCTGTCTGGTTGGGAAACATTTTCTTATATAAGCCAGATGAAGAGTGTCTCATAAAGCATTCATGTCACTATAACACTCAGGCCTAAGTGAATGGAACAGAAACCCTACAACAAGCAAAGCCAACACAATAAAATGGTCACAAAGAGCATGTTGTGTTTGCTAATGGAGTTACAGCAAGTTTAAATGCTGCATCCAATGACTTAGCTGGCTTAGCTGGCCCTGCTGCAGAGGGGGTTTCCTCTGCTAGCCTGGGAATTCCCCAAAATCCTTTTTCCTCAAGAGCCATGTCACTGTCTGTCAGTGCCTGCTTTGTAGAGCTCTCCATAAATTGTCACAGAATCACAGAATTAGGTTGGAAAAGACCTTTAGGATCATCTAGTCCAACCAATGACCTAACACCTCCTCATCAACTAAACCATGGCACTGAGTGCCAGGTCCAGGCTTTTTTAAATGTCCAGGGATGGTGGCTCCATCACCTCCCTGGGCAGACGATTCCAGCACCAAATCAC
>JACDOX010000078.1:17499-32537 GCA_014549065.1 Cardinalis cardinalis | reverse complement strand
TTTCTTCCTGATATCCAACCTATCCCTTCCCTGACATAGCTGGAGCCTGTGTCCTCTGGTTCTGTCAGAGACCGACCCCACCTGTCTGCAGCCTCCCTTCAGGAAGGTGTRGAGAGCAATAAGGKCACCTCTGAGCCTCCTCTCCTCCAGGCTAAACAGCCCCAGCTCCTTCAAACGTTSCTCACAGGGCTTGTGTTTCCTGCAGGAGTTTTGATTGTGGCTCCCCTGTGGATATTAGATTTACACGTTATATCTGACAGCACATGCCACGTGCCCCAGCCAGTGGGACATGTTCTGTGTGTGGTGTGCTGAAAGAGCAGTTCAGGGTGTGGGGGCTTCATTGGACRCTCCACTGCATCTCTTTGGAGCCATGAGCTGATTTTCCCTACTTTTATGAGTAATGGAATAAAGGATTTTTCTTCCCCGTGTAGAATGATCTGAAATTAAGTCAATCTCTCCAAATGCAAAAGCAGAGGGCAAATCACCTGCAAGAAATGCTGAAGTTCATCCTATTGCATTAAGCTTGGAACTTCCAGTGTTTCCCTGGACCCTCTTCTGCGTTTTGAGTCAAAATGTTGGTGATTTATCCAAATCCAACATATTCAGTGAGGACTTCCCCCTCCCCCAGCWACCACTGGGAAGGAACAGGAGAAGAAAATAACTCCAGTGAGAGCATCAGTTGTTTCCCAGGCCTGGAGAGGGAATGAAACACCCTCCACCTTCCCTGGATTCCCTGAGCACCATCTGTGTGCTGCACCAGGGACTTGCTGGCGGGACAAGATCTCCAAACCTATTGCAACCTTGGATCAAAAAAACAAAAAAGAAAAAAAAGAAAAGTTAGGCATTTGAATTTGCTGCATTCAGCTGAATCCTCCCTCTTCCTCTGAGATTCAGCTGCCAGAGGAGGCTTGGGAGAGCTGGGGCTCACAGCTGCTGTGGCAGATGGAGTGTTATCATGGGGCTGAGCAGCACAGCCTGCATACTTACGGCTTCCTCAGGAAGGAGCAGGGCTTGTGGCCTCAGCAGGAGCAGCCCACCACTGTCTGAAAGCATAAAAACTCCAATCTGAAGTTCTCCTCCCTTTCCCCACCACCCCTCCAGCCCCCCTGCCTGAGTCCTTCCCTAATCAAGACTGCAAAGGGCTGGTCCCAGCCTGAAAAGATCTTCCTGACTCAGAAGACAAAAATAAACAGCGATGTGAAATGCTTCCTTGCATTATCACTTCTCTATTTGAACCTAGAACAAGGACCCTGAAGAGGAACAGAGTGTAATTGCAGTGTCCACAGAAAAGAAATAGTAATGAAAACAGACAGAGCCGGGAGAATTGGCAGAGAAGAGGCAGAGCTGAACAAGTATTTATTACCCCAGCACTTAGTGCTCAGCCTGACAGGTGTCTCAGGAATGCAAGAGCTGGGTTTTATTATTAGGTGCTCCTAGCACAGAAGTGCTCAGGGTGAGGGGAGGGCAGAGCTGCTGACGTGTGCTGCTGGGGTGCCAGGAGCTGGGAGCAGAGAATTCCTCCCCCAGAGAGGCCAGAGGGGATGGCTCAGCCCCACAGCCCCGCATGGAGGAAGGGATCCCCTCTGGGGCACAGTGGTTTCCTTCTGCCTGCAGAAACCTCTTCTGCAAACCAGCTCCTGAGATGGGGCCAGGTGCCCAGAGCCAGCCCTCACACATTCATCATGCCTTAGGATTTTATATTTCCATAATTTGTAACCCTGCAGTTCTTTAGTGTRTAACTCCAAAGCCCACACAGAGTGTGAGCTGCTGCTTCCCTGTTTTGGGCAGACACAACAATTCCTCTCCAGGCCTGGCAAGCAAGGACACCTCAGTGTCACAGACCCCCAGAGATGGAAACAAAAGAGAGTTAGGGGCAGCAAACTGGGGGTAAATTACTTTATTAGCTGAAGCTGGAAGATGAACCCCCAATGTCCAAATAGACCAAACTTATAAATGTGAAAACCTGTGTGTCACTGTCATATTTTCTGAAAAATCCCTTCACCAGGATTTCTTCTCCTGGGAAGCTGAGAAGCCTCAGAGAATTATCTGATTGCTTCTCCTGTGTTTTGCTGCTTTGGAATGTGGTTGGACATTGTTTAKCCAACATGTGAATTGTTTTTACTTAATGACAAATCACAGTCAGCTGTGTTGGGACTCTGAGGAGTCAGCCACGAGTTTTTTAATTAGCATCTGGTTCAGTCTTCTGTAAGGATCCTTTCTCTATTCTTTAGTATAGTTTAGTACAGCATTCTTTAATATAAGTACATAAAATRATAAATTAGCCTTCTGAGAACATTGAGTCAGATTCATCAATTCCTCCTCCATCCTGGGGACCCAGCAAATACCACACCTGTGACCCATCATCAATTCTGGGTGCAGCCTCTGGGGGGCTTTGTCTGMCCAAAATGCACCTGAAGGCCCTTCAATAAACAGAACTGCTCTTTATTCTCCTAATTTAGTCTGGCCTCTGTTTTATGAAGCCCCATAAARGCATCATTTGGGGTGGTGTGATCAAACATGCCAGCACCAAGGCAGGGTTCCTCCTGCAGAAGGAGCTCTCTTCTCTTCCTTCCCCCTCTGAGACAGGTGGGTCCAGCACTGCACAGCTCCCGCCTGCAGGGTTCTTCCCAGAACTATTGATGCTCAACGATTTTTGCCTTTTTTTCTTTTGTATATTCCCTCTATTCTTTGCACATATATTTGTAGCCTGTTATTCGTAGCTAGTTTTCCCTACCTTTATACCACCCTGACAGGCAAAAAGACAAAACACATTCTAAGGCTGCAAAACAGCTCTTCATAAAAATATATTTTATTTTTATAAAGTTTTTTTATTAAAAATATATGTTTRTAAATATTTTTATAAATAAAGTTCAGTTTTCACCTGAGGGGGGAGGATTTAGAGAGGGGGAAATTACCTCACCTCTTAGAGCTCTAATTGGTAATTTCTATCAAATTAACTAATTTGCTAAACTTATAAAACTGGAACTTTTGCTAATTTGCTAAATTTCTAAAACTGTATTCACCAGGTGGGGGGGGGAGCATTTTGTGGATATTTTCCATATCTGCACCTTGAGGCCTCCAATAAAGACCAGCATTTATGTTTATATTTATAATTTTATATTTATATATATTCATATATTTTATATAGTTATATATATATGTGTATATTTATATATTTCTATTTTATAATTTTATATTAAATATTTTTATTTATATTTTTCTAATTTGTAATTTTACATTTTCTATTTWTATATATTATATATTTTATGTTTATATTTTATAATTTTACATTATATATTTATATTTTATAATTAAAATTTTGTATTTATATATATTTATTTATATTACCCCCTAGATTAGTATTATCTCAAAAGCATGTTATTTTATTTCAAGGTTCTTTCAGGCATCACTGTGGCTGTGCTGGCTGCCCTGTAAGCACACACCTCTTTAACTCCACAGTTCCTCCTGACCCAAGGCRTCCATCAGCAGCCTGTCAGCAGGAAAACTTTGTGATCACCCCTGTGCACAGGGCAGGATTGTGTATTCCTGGGATCCATTCCCTCCTAGGCGGCTGCAGAGGCTGCTCCAGCATCCTCACATGGCTGGAGGAGGGAACAGCTCCTGTGGCTTTTCCTGTGTCCCCTTCCCACCCTCGTGGCTTCTCCTGTCCCCACCAYGTCCCCTTCCCACCCTGGGGTGGGTGAGAGGAGAGCAGCAGCCAGAGCTGACCTGTGGGAAATGGATTTTGTAGGAAAATTCTCAGAATTTGACAGAAGGCTCATACAGTGTGCATCTGTATGCAAACCTTGAGATAAGAAATGCTGGCTTAGAAATGCCATGGGACAGGACAGACATTGCTGAGAGAGAAATGGGAATAGAAATAAGTTTCAAAGGATGGCCTTGCAAATAAGACTGGATACTTTGGAGAAGCGGAACTATGGAAGATGCATTGTAGTAGGACCCATGAGGGCTGGTTTTAGATTATTTGCTTTAAGGTATTTGTAGTATGGTGTGGCTAAAGCTGATAGGCCAAGAAACACTTATAGTGCATTGTAATTAGGAAATAGTTGGCTTCTGATTGTGATGGAGAGAATTATAGCACTTGTATTGTCTCACCCGTCACATGAGACTGAAAATAGAGTAAAAGTGTTTAAAACACCTCTCAGTTGCCCCATGTCTGGGCCAGGAARGGGTTTAATCCAACAATCTCCCTCTGTGGAGCCTCTCAGCAGGGAGATGTCCCCTTGTCCCCTCAGGGCACAGCAGGGTGAGCCTGCAGTGCAGAACCAGGGCAGAACCTTCACCCCAGAGGCACTGGCAGTGCCCCCATGGGCAGGAGCTGCCCCAGCCCTGCTCTGACCCCAGGAAAAGGAGTGGAAGTGCCTCAGGTCTCCTCCTTGGGCAGCTCTGCAGCATTTCCAGCACAGCTGCTGTTCACCCTGTGTGCTGCTGGGGGCCCTGCTGCAGGGGAAGGGTCCAGGGGGGCTCAGCCTCCCCTACACCTCACCCCAGTGTCACTGTCACATGTTCTGAAAAATCCCTTCGCCAGGATTTCTTCTCCTGGGAAGCTGAGAAGCCTCAGAGAGAAATGAAAACAATAATTATCTGATTACTTCTCCTGTGCTTGCTGCTTTGGAATGTGCTCTGGACATTGTTTACCAACTGGTGAATGTTTGATTGGTTTCATAGGAATTGTTTGAACTTAATGACCAATCATGGCCAGCTGTGTCAGACTGAACAGAGTCAGGAGTTTTTCATTAGTATCTTGTTAAACCTTCTGTAAGTATCCTCTCTCTATTCTTTAGTACAGTATTCTTTAATATAGTATAATATCATAAAATAATAAATCAGCCTTCTAAGAGCATGGAGTCAGATTCTCAATTACTTCTTTGTCCTGGGGACCCAGCAAATGCCACACCCCAGGGCTACAGAGGGTCCTGCACTGGGGATTTGGCACAGGGACAGGGGACTCAGCCAGCCTGGGGACAGCTGTGCCAACAGGGCTGTGCCACCCCCATCACCAGCACATCTGGCAGCCAGAGAGAAAATCTCTCTGAAAAAACAGCCCCTGGGGGATTTTCTTCTGAAGGGCAGAGGGGCAGGGGCTGGCTGAGCATCAGGTACTTCGTGGAAGCTCTTTGGGATGCCCCATAAAGAGCAGAGGAGGCAGTGGTTTGAGAGAAGCAGGACTGCAGCAGGGATACTCCAAGGACATCAGGGAGGACAGGCTGCTAGGAAAAAGCAGTATTTTGTTTATTACACAGCTAGCACAGCTGGGGAAAAGAAGCCAGGCTTTCTGGTCTATAAACTGAGGCTTTCCAGTCTATAAACTCTCCTTGGGACGTGGTGCTGGAAWCTCCAGGCTCAGGGCTGAGAACAGGTCCAGGGAAAGTCTGTTCAAGAGGCAATCAGAAGGCAAAGCTCCCAGCTCCCAGCAGAATTGTAACTTGCTTGAAAGGAGAAAGGTGCTTCTTGGGATTTTGTGAAGAATGGGAGACAAAATAGTATTGCTGAGCTTATCCAGAAAAAAAAAAAACACCAAACCAAAACCAAAGAACAGGCAGCAATCTGGATTATTAAAAAGATACAGAAATCAGTATAACATAGAAAACTCCTCTGAAGCCAACACACCATTTTCTCAGCATATTCAGGCTGTGCACTTGCCCAAGAAGCCTGGCAGCAGTCAGTCTATGGTGTGACCCCAGCCCAGCCCTACATCAGCCCAGAGCTGTGCTGGCAATGCCCATAACTCACCAGCCCCTCTCCCAGCACCCAARGGAAGCTGTTCAGGCTCCTCTTCTGATTTCTCTTTGCTATAGTGAATTTTTCATATCTATGGCTGCCTGTAATCCCCAGTTTGCCTGTAAAACCAGCCTGTGCCTTCTTAGTGCTTTATTACACCCAGCATAAATCAGGAGGGGTGGTGAGACAGGACTGATAAGGAGGATTTATTATGCTTGAATAACCATCTATAAGCACTCACTGCTGAGGGAGTCCCCCTCCTCCCTCTGGAGAGCAGCTGCTGCCACAGTACAGTCCCTGTCAAGTGTGAGCACTCAATCAGCTGGGGCTGGGGAGCCTCACCCACATCCCCAGGGTGGGGATAGGGTTGGGTTCACCTCCCTGTGGTTATCACTGAATCAAGATCACTTAAGGATCATCTCATTCCAACCCCCACCATGGGCAGGGACACCTTCCACTGGAGCAGGGTGCTCAGAGCTCCATCCAGCCTGGCCCTGGACACTCCCAGGGATGGCAGTGACACAAAGGGAAGCATCTCTAACTTTCTTTCTGCAACCTTCCCTGTCCCAGAGATGTAGAGGTGGATTTATAGGTGAAAAAGCCCTGACGTGGGGGTCTGTCACCACAGGTGTCCCAGGCAAGGAGCAGAGATGTGCAGAGCTCCCTGCTTGCCTAAAGATGCTCCAGGGCACATCGACCTGGCCATGGGGAGCTCAGGGTGGCCAGAAATTGCATTTCGCCCACAGTAGCCACTCCTCTCCCTTTTGGGTGGCCACTTTGTGGAATCCCAGGGCACAGGGAATATTTCTCTGTCTGCTCTGGGGTGCCCTGACCCCCAGGGCAGCACTGACTCTGACCCTCATCCATGGAGAAAGTTTCCCAGACTTCAAGATAGACTGGAACCCACAAAAGTGTGAAATAGATTATAGAGAGCAGTGCAGGTGTATCACTGGGTGAGAAATTGAGGTTTTGGGATTTTTAGTGTGTTGTGGATAGCAGCAAGATGGAGGGCACAGGGTGTCATCCTGGGCTTCTTCTTCATGCTTCTTCTTCCTTCTTCTCAATGGGTTTGGGTGGCATTTTGTAATTGGGCAGAAAAGTCTGCACTGGGGGCTCTTTGAGATCAGTTATCGGGTTAAAAGGAAAATAATCCAGGTGTCAGTTCTTAATTGGATAGGTTAATCTTAAAAGACCTTGGAACAAGAGATTGTTGGCCATTTTGTGCAGGGGGATAGAGATAGTGTACAAAGTAATCTTACCCCTAAGGAGKTGCAGCTGGGCCAATTATCAAAGATTAGGAGCAGGCCTGACTTTACCAGCCCACAGCTGTAAGCAGTGAGAAGAAGATGCCATAAAAGAGTGGGCTGGTGTTGAGAAGGGAACTGAAGCCAGTTGGCTGCTTTGTGAAGAAGAAAGAATCAGTGCTCTGAGGAGTTGCCCACCAGAAACACCAAGGTATGAAACTTCTGTGATAAGGAGACAACAGTATGGCACCCCTGTGATAAGATGACAACARTTTTGTGCCTTCTAATGAAAAGCTGCCAAACTCATGGTGGTCAGACTGTTTTACTGATAAGAAATAATAAACACCTGAGTCCCAGCATGAACTACCATCTCAAGTGCCTTCAATCCAGACCCAGAGAAACCCACAACTGTACCCCCACAGCCRTGTGAGCAGTGTAGTGCAAACCCGGGGGTCAGCATCCCACTCTGAACACCAGGGCCTGTCTGCTGGGCTCAGCTGGGTGGAGAATTCAGGGTGGAAATCGAGTCCAGCTGTCACAGGGCCGCTCCTGCAAGGGACACAGAGAGGAGCTCAACACGTTYGGTGGCCTTTACAGAATTATTGCTGGGCAGTTGGGTGATATTTCCCTTCCCTTGCTCAGTTGAGAGAGTAACTGTTGTGCTGCTTGTTTGGGCTTTTTGCAGCCCTGCTGTCTGGGGACCTCATTTGCGTAATTTTTTCGGGTCCTGGCTAATAATGACATCACGGCAAAGCAATTCATAATGCTGGACTGAGAGTGGGCTTTGTTGTCATGGTAACTTTTGATTTGGAGGCTTGCAGAAAGGAGACAGGTAAGTGCTTGAAATTGCCATATTTCAGCATGGTTTCAAATGCCTTGGACGTCTGAGGCCCATTTTCCATAAATGAAATTTCAAGCCTTGTTGAAGTACTTTGTAAACAAAATTCATTTATTGCCTGAAGAAAATGGAGGGGAATTTAGTTCCAGAAAATACTTTTAGGAAAAAAATTAAGGYTTCATGAAGTACTCTACGAAATAATGGGAGTTCAACAGAAGCAGAAGGTGCTAATGCTGCTTTGTTCCCCAAACCCAGCCTGGAGGGAAGTGATCCTTTCCCTGAGAGGTGACAAAGTCCAGTGGCTCTCAGGGCTGGTCCAGCAAGACAACTTTAATGCTGGGGGAGGTAATGAAGAGGGACAGGAACAGCTCTGATGGCAGCAATTTCTAATTAGTTTCAAACGCATCCCCCACCAGTGTGCTCTGTTCTACCTAGTCTGAATCAATGAGCCTCTCTGTTCCCAAAATTTGGGTCAATGTGTACTATATTAGTCAAAATACTCTGGGAGCTGAGATATTCATTCAGAGCTGGGTATCAACGTGCTTGTTTGGAGCTGTGATTATGAGTGCTTGTGGCTCCTCTGGAAATCAAACAGGAGTGATGATCCCCTCTGGGTACGAGTTAGTCTGAGCTGGGCTGCAGGGGGATATTTCCAGCTAGGAGGCCCTGGGCTTCTGAAGAAAGGTTCCCAGTTTGGAGAGGCTGTGTAAAATCAGCCAAAGCTGTACAGAGCTGATTTCCTCTCATTAAGAGCCTGAATGAGGGATGTGGGACTCCAGGCAGCTCTTCAAAATGCAGTTTATTGTACCCAAGATGTTACAGCAKMCCAGGGTGACAGAGCCCCACCTACAGCTGTCAGCTCCAGCTGCACACAAGCCTGAAGACCTTTAATTTTGGTTACAATGCATTATATACTTTTCTTTGCTGTTCATTTTGATACATAAAAACCAATCAATACTTTGTCTATGACCTACAGCCTATCACAACTACTATCATTACCATATTATGGTCAATACTATCCAATCACATGAGTTAGTATGTTTAAAGTCGTTTTTTCAGCTTTCTTGCAGTGGAAAATTCTGAGACCTTTTTTCTGCTTGCCACATCGACATGTCTTGTTTGCCTGTGGTACCTTTCTGCTTGGTAAAAACACCTTTTTGTCTGTGCATCTTAATACATAACCACCAATCAATGCCTTTACTGTTACCTACAGCCTACCATAGCTACTATCATTACCATATTATGGTCAATACTATCCAATCACATGAGTTCTTGTGTTACAGTTTAAGCTTAAAGTTGTTTTTTCAGTTTTCTTGAAGTGGAAAATTCTTAGATCTTTTTTCTACTTGCCACATCAACATGTCCTGTTTGCCTGTGGTACCTTTCTGCTTGGTAAAAACACCTTTCTATCTGTGCACCTTAATACATAGGAACCAGACAGTACTTTTTCTATTACCTATAGCCTATCACAACTACTGTCATTACCATACTATGGTCAATACTATCCAATCACATGAGTTCTTGTGTTACAGTTTAAGCTTAAAGTTGTTTTTTCAGTTTTCTTGCAGTGGAAAATTCTGAGACCTTTTTTCTACTTGCAACATTGACATGTCTTGTTTGCCTGTCGAGTCTTTCTGCTTGGTAAAAACAYCTTTTTGTTTGTGGCCAGCTTATCCTTTGCTCTAAATCATAAAACCTCTTTGCAACTCAACATAAGCTTTGCTTTCTTAGATGTCCAGCAAGACTGGCTGAGCAATCCTCAATTTACACATCCGTTATTCTTCTATATCAAAACCTGCTTCCATCTCTATTYTGCTCTCAGGTTCTGCATGCAGAGATCTTTCTGCCAAGCACACATAGCTGTGGAACTTTCCTGTCACGCTTTCATCCCTCCCAACACCTCTCCAAGTGAAAGCCAGCCTGGACCCAAAGGCAACGCTCAGCATTTGGCATCTGCATCCRGCCAGGGCTCTGGTGCTGCAGCCTTTGGTTCTGCAGCCCCCTAAATGCTCTCCAAGGGACATCCAGGGTCTGTGAGTGCAGCTCTTTGGCCAACCACGCTGTGAAAGGAGAGCCTGGTGCATTGCTGTTACCAGGATCTGGGTCACAGCCTTTATCCAAACCCTCTTCAGCATAATTTATATATTCCCCTCAAGTGTCTCTTCCTCTCCCTTCCCCTTTCAGTGTCTCCCCTGAAGTGTCCTTCCATAATTTATATATTCCCTTGAAGTGCTCTGTCTCTTCCTTTGCCTGGAACAGGGTGGCCACCTGGAGGAACTTCCSTCCAAAGCTCAAACAATCCCCTGGCACTTAAAACCACTGCACAGAAAATGTCATTTTCCTCAAGGCAGGTGGCAAAAGAAACTGTTTAAGCTCAACTGCAACTGGTGGTTTGGGGATAATGAGAGGAAATTAAGTGTTCAAAGTCAGTTTGGACAGGGCTTGGAGCAACCTGGTGTGGTGGAAGGTGCTCCTGATGGAACTAGATGGACTCTAAGGTGCTCTCCAGCCCAACCCATCCTGTGATTCTGTGATTTTATGAAAGCCAGGTGGGAATGCAGAAATCCCCAGCCCAGGTACAGCTTGTTGTGCCCCACAGCTGCTGTGGGAGGCAGAGGCTCCAGGTGGGGAATGTTTAGGTGGGGAATGCTCAAGCTCAATGATTTGGGGACTGTCCTGGGCTGGGCCAGGACCCTGCTCCAGCCCCAGGGGTGCTCAAAGCCCTTCCTGGGTGAAGGAGAGAGATTCCCCAGCAGGATGGAGYGTGCTGGTGGGGAGATGCTCTGGGGGCTGTGAGCAGCAAACTGGGGCTGGGCTTCCTGGGCTCACCAGGAGCCTGTCCCTGGTGTACAGCAAGGGCCTGAAATAGAAACACTTTGGAAAAAGCAGGAAAGGAGGGGGCTTGAATGGCTCCAACCCTTCTCCATGTGATTTTTCTCAAACCTTCAGAGTTTCTTTTGGTGGCAGGAGCTATTCAGGGAATTTGAACTGAATTTTTGCACCATTTTAGGTGCCTGGAAATTGCATTTGTTTAAAGGAAATAAGTMATTTGCTGAAAACACAGTGTCCTGCTAAGCAAAGGAGAAAAGACAGGTATTCCTGAAATTAACCCAATCCAAGYGTTTGTTGGGGGTTTGAATAGCTCCAACCCTTCTCCATGTGATTTTCTCAAACCTTCAGGGAAGTTGTTGCTTCTTTCAGTGGCAGAAGCTATTCAAGGAATTTTAAATTAATTTTTGCACCACTTTAGGTGCCTAAATATTGCATTTATTGAAAGGAAATAAGTCATTTGCTGAAAACACCCTCCTGTTATGCAAAGGAGAAAAGGCAGGTATTCCTGAAATTAACCCARTGCAAGTGTTTGCTGGGCTCCCAGTCTGCAGGCACTAAACTGGGAGAGCCCAAACCTCATCTAAAGAGTGTCTGATTGCTGGCAGCGCTCCAGCAGCAGATGCTTCCCGTGACCCTGGGCTCTGTGTCACTCTCAGGCACCTCCCAGGTCCTCAGCAGAGCTCTCTCCCAGCCCCCAGGRCTCTGTGCTGCCTGCAGGAGCCCATCCTGGTGTTTAATTTTGCTCCCCTTCTGTTGGGGGCCCTCGCTGCTCCCTGCAGCTCCCTGGGGAGGGGAAGCAGGAGCTGAGCTCCTCTCCCTGGTGCCCAGGGATGGGATGTGGTGGAGGGGCTCAAAGCTGTTCTAGGGGGGTTCAGAGTGGACATGAGGAGGCATTTCTTGCGGAGTGGACATTAGGAAGCCTTTTTTTYTTTCCAGAGRSAGTGGTCAAACACTGGAGCAGCCTTCCTGGAGAGCTGCTGGGTGCTGCCCCAAGCCTGTCAGTGTTTGAGGTGTTTGGACAATGCCCTTAATAATTATTTTCACTTTTGGTCAGCCTTGAAGTGGTTGTGGAGCTGGACTAAAGGATCACTGTTGGTGCCTTTGGACTGGAAATCTCTGATTATATCAACTCCTGATGGGTTGCTCTATGATTAGGTTTTGAACTCATCAATGACCTCAGAAAGGAGTTGTTGCAGACACATTTTATGAAAAATCCTTTTAGCAGGATTTTTTCCTCCTGAGAAGCTGAGAGGCCTCAGGAACAAAATGTAAACAATGGTTATCTGCTGCTGTGGAATGCAACAGGTGCAATTTTGATTGGTCTCATGTGGTTGTTTGTAATTAATGGCCAAYCACAGTCAGCTGGCTCGGACTCTCTGGTCAGTCACAAGATTTTATCATTCCTTTTCTATTCCTTTCAAGCCTTCTGATGAAATCCTTTCTTCTATTCTTTTGGTATAGTTTTAATATATCATTTTAATATAATATATATCATAAAATAATAAACCAGCCCTCTGAAACATGGAGTCAAGATCCTCACCACTTCCCTGGTCCTGGCACCCCTGTGAACACCACCACAAGGAGTTTATTGTTTTAATTATGGTATTAAACCCCCACTTTATTTAGGTTTGGGGGCTCTGGTTTTTCCTTCCATTTGATGTCTSCTTGCATGCTTTCACTAGAAGAGAGATTAAACCCTTGGTCTGTGTCCATCCTGTGCCTGCCTCTCACAAAATCACGCTTGGATTTTATGCACCATTTTAAAGAATCACAGGATGGTTTGGGTTGGAAGGGACCTGGAAGATCATCTAATTTCAATCCCTGTGGGCAGGGACACCTTCCACTAGAGCAGGAGTTATCCCAGAATTAAATATCTCAGTCATGAGGGCTGAGGAGGCCCAGGGCTCTGCACTGAGACATCCCCAGCTGAGTGCGGCCCCAGCCATGGGGAGAGCTCAGCCCTCCCTGCCTCTGACACGCTGCACACTCACAGCCTGAGGCTCTCCAGGGCTCCCTCACTCCTGGAAAGAGCTACAGGAGAGCAGAGCTGGTTTGGGCAGAGCTGGGTTTGGCAGGAGCCTCCTGGGAGGGAATTGCCACAGGCCAGAGTGAGGTGTGTGTGACTGGGGGCAGAGAGAGCTCCATGGGGCAGTGGCAGTGCCTGGAGGTGCTGCCCCTCTGCCCTGACCTGTTGGAATTCAGGACATCCCTCTGGCTGCCCTGGATGGCCCAAACCCCTGCCAGGGGCTCAGAGACCCTGGCACAGAGCCCAAGACCCCTGTGACTTTGATTATCACCCATGGAAAAAAATTACCAATCTTAGATGAGGATCTGCAAGCCACGAAAAGCTAAGTCAAATAATAATTAGTTTGTCACGGGGTGAAAAAATAGATTTTTTGGGGGGGCTTTTTAGAATGGGGGTTCAGGGGGCAAGATGGAGGAATCTGGGCATGTCCAGTCTTTCTTCTTCTTCTTTTTGTTCTTTTCCTTCTCCTTCCTTCTTCTTCTTCTCCTCCATCTTCTGCTGTGATGGTGGCACTTTTGGATTGGGTTTAGGTAGAAGCTCACTGTCTAACATAGGTGATAGGTGTTGGGAAGTTATTGTAAATAATGTACACGTAGTTTTTAGTATAAAAAGATAACATCACCCTGAGGGCATCAGTGTGCCTCTGTCTGACCTGCTGAACAGACCTTGGCTGGACAGGAGAAAGAATTTTATAGATAAGAAACAATRAACAACCTTGAGAACGAGAATGGAAGAGYTCTGACTCTTTCTTTGACTGCCAGGYTGGGAAAAGAGAMTTTCTAACACATCTTGGGCAGACTTTCTAACACACTGTGAGCAGCAGAGATCCTGAGACTGACCCACTCCCCAGCTCTGCTGATGCTGTCACACTCTGCTGAGGCTTTCCCCCCTCTCTTTGCCCTTGCTCTGCTCAGCTGGGGCTCCCCACGCTCAAGCTGAAGCATTTCCATTGTCCTGCTCCTGGCTGCTGCCTGCCAGTCATGCCCAACTCCCGTGCAGGGGGTTCTGAAGATGGAGATAAACATTTCTTGAGAGCAGAGTTCACTTTATTAGTGATCAGCACAGCTTTTCAGGGACAAAACACGGATTTAGAGCTTAATCCCTGGCTCCTGCTGTGCTGCAAGCTCTCTCTAAAACCTTTATGGTCACCAAGGCTATTTTGGAGTTTCAAAGTTAAACAGTCCCTCTCTCCCCTGCATGTGAACACTGGAGGATTAGAGAATCAGAGCCCCAGTTGTGAATATATTCTGGTTCTCAGGTGTCTCCCTGCCTTGAACCTGCTTTTGTGGCATGACTCCAAACCTTCCCAGTTATTTCCTGTGCTCAAGGCTGGAGCTGGTCAGGGAAAATCAAAACAATCASAACCCTCTCGATGCATGAATATGCTGTAAACAAAAGGGACAGTGATTTTTAGCATAAATAAATATTAATTTGGTGGTTTTTTTGGAAGCTTTTCATTTATTTGCCATCTGTGATTCTGCTGATTAAAAAATCATCCCATCATCCCATCCAAGACAGCAAAGGTCTGGCTGGGGCTTGGCTGGCTCACTCTGTGGCACAGAGATCACTCTGGAGGCAGATGAACCCTATGGTTAATTTGTCCCTGACATGCTGAAAATGGYTCATCAAAAGTATCAGAAAAAGAGCTAAAAATTTGCCAGGGAGAATTCAAGCAGCACAGTTAGAGCCCAGTGCAGGGTTCACCTCCCCTTTAGCAGTGGGGGTTCAGACCAGCAAAGCCCTTGCTTGGAATTGCACTTTCCTGGCCTTGCCTGAAGTTCTGGAAATATCCTCCAAACACACTAATTCGATGTTGGAGAGAGAGAGRGGGGGGAGAAAACACAAAAGATGACCAGCAAAGTAAATGTGCAATGAAAGAAAAATCAGTGGACAGACAAAAGGCTTTGCTCTGCCAGCAGTCAAACCATTCAGGCAGCCACAATAGCTGCTCCCTCCTCATCCTGTGCACCCAGCCCTGYGCATTGGTGGTTATTATCTCTCCTGCACCAGACTGGTGTTGACAAACAAAAGGTAGCTTTGATTTTCCATGTGTGAACGGGCAGGGGGAGCTGTCAGCTGCCCCTCGGTGCCTGCTCCTCTCCCTGCCCTTGCYCTGCTTTATTCCCGTGGAACAAAGAGCTGAATGGTGGCAGGAGATAAATTAAGGGTTTGAAAAACTATTAGGATGATTAGGCACTGAGGCACAGAGCTGAGGGGTTGCTCCTTCAAGGGCTCTGGGTTTGGGGGAGCTTTTGGATATTAGGAAGAAAATTTTCACCAAAAGAATAATAAAGTACTGGAATGCTCTTCCCAGGGAGGTGGTGGAATCACCATCTCTGGATGTGTTTAAAAAAAA
>JACDOX010000078.1:0-16309 GCA_014549065.1 Cardinalis cardinalis | reverse complement strand
TGACTGGTCATTGAGTAAAAACAATTCACATGTTGGATAAACAATGTCCAAAACACATTCCAAAGCAGCAAAACACAGGAGAAGCAAATGAGATAATATTGTTTTCCTTTTTCTCTGAGGCTTCTCAGCTTCCCAGGARAAGGATCCTGGGCAAAGAAATTTTTCCAAAAAATATGGCAACAACACCTGACAGCAAAGGCGTTTTTGGCTCCATTTCTCCATCCTGAGCTGCCGTGGGAAGAGAGAAAAACAAGGGAGGGGGGAGAGAGCATGGAAATCAAATAAATGAGAAGACAAGGGTAAATCATGAGAGCTGACTGAAATACAGAGGGTTCTGGAAAGGGAGGAAGTGTCCAGGCACCTTCTCCTTTCCTGAGCATCTCCTCTGGAAGATGGGAAAAGAGGCACAGCAAGAACTTGGCTTCACCTGCYGTGGCCTCTTGTAAAATGTGCTCTTACTGTGCAGACCTCCTGCCTTATTTTCATGGGCAGGAGATTTCTGAGGAGGACAATGGCTGATGAGAGCAGTGCAGAGTTCCTTGGTGCTGAGGGCACATGCTGGAGATGAGGATTATTCCTTCCATTACACGGCTGGGGAGCTGAGCACTGAGAAATCCCCCGCAGGCTCCAATCAAGGCAGTTCAGAGCTGCAAACAGCCCCAGACCAGGATATTCCTCAATGGAAAATGCTCCTTCTCATGATAGGATGAGAGGCTGAAAATCTCTAGGGCACCTGGATGGCAAGAAATAGCAGCRTGGAGAGAGAGAACAGAAAAAACCCACAGAGTCAAGTCACTGTCATTAATTTAATGTTTATTAGATGTGCTGGGAGGCTGAGTGGTCCAGAGGTTTCCCTTCTGTGCTACTGTTCCCAGAGCACTCTGTTTATTCCTTAGGCCAGCTTTGGAGAAAAGCTTTTACCTCCCCAAAACCAGATTTGGTGTCAATGTAAAATGAGATCATTACTTTCTTGCTGGCAGAGTGGTGTGAAACAATGGTGACTCAAAAAACAGTAATCTCTATAAAACCAAGGCCTGCTCTCACTTGGCAGGTGTTATTTATTTTTCCTAGCAGAGGGAACAAGAAATTGTAGCTGGAATCTCCAGTTGGCTTCCCAAGATACTACTGTGACATTTTAATGATCTGATTCCCCTCAAAGGTGGCATTTTCACTTGTTCCCCTGACCTATCACTGTACATTTGTTGTGAAACAAACTGTCTGCTATCAGCCCTGACATCTCAGGCTCAGAGGAAAATAAAATAACTATTTGAGAGTCCAGTGCAGTGCATGGACTATTCCCCCTGCAAATCCTTATGAGGCCATGGGCTCTTTAGGACGTGTCAGTGCCACCACTCACCTTGGCTGTGACTGGGGTGCACCTGTGGGATGCTCCTGGCCCAGGAACACTCTGTTCCACTCATTGACACATGGCTGAAGTTGGTGTTCATGCTGTGAGACCCCTTTCTCCTCTGTCTGCCTTCTCTGGAGGAGTCACAGCAGGCAGGAATGCTCTTTGTGACAGGCATGGCTTGGATGAGGTGACCTGCAGAGGATGTGGCTTCCAGGSTGCCCTGCCCCACAGCCAGGCTCTCTCTGGAGAAAAACTGGTTCATGATGGTGTAAAACGTGTGCAATGAAGAACACAACTACAGCAAAATAGTTTATGTAAAGCACTGATGTGGGAGAAGTTTCATAAGAGGTTTCATACCTCAAAAAGGCCTTTTGTCAAAAATAGAAGCATTTTCTGTAAGGGGGAAAAAAAAAATCAAGTTTCTTGCACAGTCTTCCTGTCGTGCTAGCTGCCATGGAGACCTCCTTTTCTCCCCGAGTGCAAGATGCTGCTCCAGCCCTTTTGTGAGCAGGACAGAGAGCACAGGCAGCCCTGTGGGGAGGGACTGGGCTGGGGACAGCAGCTGCCACCCACTGGGGGCTGAGCTCTTGGCCTGAGATGTCCCAAGGGGGCACAAGCAGAGTGAGTCCTGTCTGGTGGGACACAGCCAGGGATGGGTGAGCTGCCAGTGTCACCTGGGAGGGAGCAGAGAGGAGGAACTGGCTGGGAAATTGTCTGGGCAGACCTCCACTGTCAGAATTCAGGACATCCCTCTGGCTGTCCTGCATGGCCCAAACCCCTGCCAGGGGGCTCAGAGACCCTGGCACAGAGCCCARGACMCCTGTGCCTTTGATTATGACCCAYGGAGCCAATTACCAACCTTAGATGAGGATCTGCAAGCCATGAAAGTCTAAGTAGAATAATAATTAGTTTGTCACGGGGTGAAAAATTGATTTTTTGGGGTTTTTAGAATGTGAAAAATAGATTTTTGGGGGTTTTTAGAATGGGGGTTCAGGAGGCAAGATGGAGGAATCTGGGCATGTCCAGCCTTYCTCCTTCTTCTTCTTGGCCTCCATCTTCTGCTGTGATGGTGGCACTTTTGGAGTGGTTTAAGGTAGAAGCTCACTGTCTAACATAGGTGATAGGYATTGGGAAGTTATGGTAAATAATGTACATGTAGTTTTTAGTATAAAAAGACAACACTGMCCCAAGGCWGTCAGTGTGCCTCTGTCTGACCTGCTGAACAGACCTTGGCAGGCCAGAGAAAGAATTTTATAGATAAGAAACAATGAACAACCTTGAGAAYGAGAAYRGAAGARYYCTGACTCCTTCTTTGACTGCYGGGCTGGGAAAAGAGACTTTCTAACACAYCTGGGGGTCACTGTGAGCAGCAGAGATCCTGAGACTCCACCTGTGCCAGAGGCTGGGACAGGGCAGAGCTCAGAGGGCTCGTGCTGCTTTTCCTGCAGGTGAAGCTGGCACCCAGCACCAAGAGCAGGCTCCCTTCCCCTGGAGCAGAAACAGGGACACAGCAGACCCCAGAGAGGAACAAAGCAGAGCTCCTGCTCCAGAGGGGCAGAGCAGGAATCCAGGCAGGGAAACCAGGCCAGGGGAGTCAATGCAAATGACTCTGATCACGGAGCTCCAAGCCCATTTGCTCTGTAGGAAGCAGGGCTGTCAGCAGGGGTAGGCAGTGACAGGGGTGGGATCTCACAGCTTCTGACATCAAATCAAGAATGTGGCAGATGCCTTTTTTTGATTTTTTTTTTCTCTCCCCTAGCTTCAGAGGGCCCTTAGCATCACTTTAGGGACCCAAAGGGGGCTGATTTCAAGCTCCATGCCCCTGCTTTTCTGTCGAGCTAAGTGGCAGCACTCTGGGTAGTGAGAGGAATAGTGGATTTGTCTTTCCAAAACCAGCACTAGGAGATAAAAGAAACAATGGGAAGGATTCCACTGATAGATGAATGGAAAAGATATTTGCTTTTACAAATAAACTTTAGGTTGTCTGGTAAATGAAATTAGACATTGAAAGATGAAAGAAACAATGGGGAAGAAAAACCCCTAAATTCCATATCAATTAAAAATTAAAAGGGAGGGTTGTACATTAGAGAGAAATCTCTGGTATCAGGTGTTTTGGGAAGTCTGAACCTCTCAAGTACCTCAGAAATGGGGAAAGAGAGAGGGAATTGGGATAAAAAGGGCCAAAACTTTGAGAGRCCCCAGGGGAATGCCCCATRGCCTCTCCCTTTATTGGAATAAAGTCAAAGGACTCCTCTGACTCCTTTTTGGACATAAACCTCTGGTGTTTGTGGGTTCATTTTCCTGACAGTAGTGTTGGTGTTGCTTTCTGCAGGGCGCCAGGATAGACTCCAGATGGGACTGGGGATGGAGCACCTGGTTTGGGGCAGGCTTGGGGCACAGGAAATGCCAAGAATGCCCTCGGAGGTGGCTGGTGCAGCAGCAGAGCCCCTCCAGGAGGCACAGGCAGCAGCATGRGCAGGGAGAGCAGCACCTGCACAGGGCTCTGCGCCCGCCCTGGGGAGCGCTGGGGAGAGGAAAAGCTCCAGTTCTGTCACTCATCATTTCTGGGCATTTTTAAAAAGAAATCCCTCGGGGCAGAGGCTCTGTTTTCATTCAGAGCTGCACAYGATGGGATGTGTGCCTTTGCTCTGGTTTCTGAGTGCCACTGTTGTTGCAGGTTAATTATCATTAGTAATTAATCATCACCACTCACAGAAAGGATTTTCTCTGCAGGTCAGGAGTCACACAGAGCATTAACAGCTTTTTCTTCCCCCTGCAAACACTGCTCCAGCTTGATTCAGGGATTCTTCTGCCCTTGGCAGCTGCCTTGGATCCTCACAGCCCCTTGGAAGGTGGTTGAGAGGAGCCTGGGTTGTTGTCCTGCCTCGTAACTTCTTCTTTTTTAACACAATTTAAATATGAGTAGCTAAATTCTCTCTATGAGAAGTGTTGAACAGACTCTCCTAGACCAAGTCTTGTTGACTTTCTCCTTTTAATAAGTTTCTGATGCAGTGAAACAGCTGAAAAAAAMCCCAAACCCTGATGATGCATCCAGTGGCAACACATCAGTTTTCAAAGGCATCGCTGGAAAAAACCCAAGTAACTGTAGCTACTGCTTTTGCCATAATTGAAAAGTAAAAGCAAGAGAAGGAAGAACATCAGGATGAGTCTGCTAGGGAAGGAGAGACCCCAGGTCAGACCCTCATTGCCACGAGCTGCCTCCCCTGGCACAGGGATGTCAGCAGCGCTGCCACTCCAGCCCCGGCCTCTCCACAGCACTCGGGGCTGGATTTATTCCTTCCCTCACAGATCCAGCCACCAAGATCCTAAAACAGGTCAGGCATATGGGATCATGGCATGAGCAAACTCGGCTGGCTCAAGCCCAAATTTATAAGGAACTCAGTTGCTTTTTCATTTTTTTTTTTTACCCCTTCCCTCTTCCAACTCCAACCAAATCCCAAACATAAATGATGGCAACCAGGCACTCATGGGAACATGGCATGAGCAAACTTGGCTGGCTCGAGCCCAAATTTATAAGGAACTCAGCTGCCTTTTAATATTTTGATTTTTTTGCCCCTCCTCTTCCAGCTCCAAGCAAATCCCAAACAAAAATAATGGCAACCAGGCAGTTATGGGATCATGGCATGAGCAAACTCAGCGGGTTTGAGCTCAAATTTATAAGGAACTCAGTTGCCTTTTAATATTCTGGTTTTTTACCCCCCCTCTTCCAACTCCAACCAAATCCCAAACATAAATGATGGCAACCAGGCTCTTCCTGGTGCCTGCAGCTGCTCAGCAAAATTGCCTTTTCCATCAGTGCTGCTGCTGGGAGCACAAACCTGGCAGCTGAGCACCGGCCCCAGTTGGAGCCCTGCTTCTCCCATTCAACAAAAGTTCAGCCAGCTYGGAGCATTTCAGACTCAGCGAATTATTTTCTGACAAACCCGTGGGTTTATTGGGAAATTTCCGCCCGCCTCTAATTGGGACAGCTGTTAAGGCGGCGGTTTTCACAAGAACTCAGAGTGGCTTTCAGATGAGCACAGCTCCTAAAACGGCTGCTGCTTTGATAGCTGCTCGTTGCCTTTCTTGTCTGATTATTGGGCTTAGTATCTCCCTGCAAGCTTAAAAAAAAAAAAAAATCCACTTTGCCGGTCTCATCTTTCTCTTCTCTTCACCCAATATGATCTCCTGCTCCTCCTCCTACTTCAAGGAGACTCTGTCAGTTTGAATTTGACCCTAAATCTGAGCTTTGCAAAAATTAACGTGTAAGAGCATTTCAGATTAAGATAATTTCTCTCTCTCTCTCTCTTTAGTTTTTAGCCCCCCCAGGSTTCACAAACGCTGTTGAGAAGTCAGAGTAAACATTTGCCTTGTTGCTTTAGCATGGGAGATCCTGCCAAGAAAATTAACAAAGAGAGAAAACTCATCTCCTTCTGATGGGGGCACTGAGAGACTCGCTGGCTTTCGGTAATGACTCTGTTTTTAATTTAATTGSTTTTCTTTCCTAATCCCACATACATTTTTGCCATTTAGCAAGGAAGTTGAATAAAGCATATGAAGGTTCATAAACAGCTAATTCAGTCCCAGAGTCTATGAGCTGGAAATTTTATGTCCTTAGGGAGTCTTGAGGGCTTGAAGAAAGCCCTTGATAAAAGGAGATTGAATCTTGCTCTGATCTGCTGGGAATTCCCACCAATGCCACCTTGCTCCCCACAGGGCAATGGGAAGACCTGGAGCCCCAGAAGCCSCAGGGATGTCCTGCAATGCACATTGCAGGCAGGAAAATTGCTTTRGAGCAAAGAGAGGAATGAATTAAATTTGGTTCATATAGAATCTTTTTTTTTTTTAATATTCCAGTGAAAGAGGAAAAATGAAAAAAATTCATCTTGTCATTTCAGTATGTTGTTCAAACCAAAACAGTGGTTCTTTTTCTATTCTTTTATTTAAAGAAAGTCAGGTTTTAAATGAACAATAGTGTGCTGGAGTGGAAAAACTTGAAACATTTAATTTAGAACATGGATCAATGAAACATTTTGGCATTCTTAAGCAAAAGATTTTATTTCAAAACAGGTAGGAAAAAAGTGCTTTGATTGCAGCTGGTTTTGCTTGGACTGTGGTTTCGTTTGTTTTTCTTCTCATTTAAACTAATTGCCAAATTCTGCCTATATTTGCCAATTAATTTGATGCCCCGGGGCTCTGTTGTGCACCAGATTTGTGGTTCACTTGAAATGAAAAATCTTTGCTCACAAATCATGTGTACACAAGGAGCTAATGAAGGTCCCCTGACTTCTGGCTCCTGATGTGCAAGGGGTTTTTTTGGCTGTGCCTCCTGCCAATCCCCACGGGCAGCTCTGCTGCTGTTCACATCTTGGGTGTGAAAAATGCATGTATTTTATGATTGGCTTTCCGCAAATATTAAAATGAATATTATATGTGATGTGTTAGAAAGTTACACTGTATTAATTCTCTTAAGTAGTGTGTTAAATAGAGTTTTAGGTTATAACAAAATGTTAAAATAGAAATGATGCTACGTAGGATATTTTTTTAAAGAAAGGACTCACACTGAGATAGCAGCCACAGGACACCTGAATCTTTCAGAGAAAGAGAATTTATTGCTCCATTATCAGAAGAAACGAACTTCTTCCTGCCTTGAAGACCCCGTCAGGATTCAGAGGAAGAAGCTGACACTGCCCAGACAGAATCCTGTGTTTGAATGGAATTTATGCATCATGTATGARGTGTATRAATATGCAACAGGCTGTTGCTTTTAAGGGTTAATCCTCTGTTAACGTGGGTCCTTTTTCGGGCTTGTGCTGCCCAGAAAGAGGCACCCGGACCGTCCATAACTCTTTGTTTCTATTGTYTCATATTGTCCTAATTCAATTTGTCCAAATTATTACTCTAATTGTATTACTATTTTTTTAATCGCCATTTTATTACTATTAAACTTTTAAAATTTTAAAAACAAGTGATTGGCATTTTTCACATTGGGGAAGCACACACTGCCAGTGCCATCCCTCTGGTTTTCCTCGCCAGAAAAGGCGCCCGGGACCTCTGGAATTCGCCCTTTCATCTGCCAAGCACAGCCCCACCCCGGGGTGGCAGAGGGAAGGGATTTRAATCAAGAGGAGACAAGTTTCTGTTCAGAGCTGGGGGTTGCTCCTCCATCAGATGATGCCGGGTTTAAGTAGGTCAGGCGGGAGACCCGAGATGTCCGAGTCCCCTTCAAAGGCAGCCGGCCGGCACTTATTATTCCAGGCATCTCCCTTTCACTCTGCCTCCCCTTCACAGCCTTTGTGGCTGCTGCTGGCTCTCCCTGTCCTTCCCAACACTCCTTCCTTTCATTGCCTTCCCCACYCCTCCTCCCTGCTGGCTCTGGGACAGCCCTGGGGACAGCGGTGGCCTCAGCTGTGTCACCGAGCCTGGGGTGCTCGAGGCCGCTGCTCTGGGGTGCCCCAGAGCACCCCATCCTCCCCCAGCTGGGTGTTCAACCTGAGCACACACRGGGTTAGGTAAAAGCCAGCAATGGTAGCAATAAAACCGCCCCAAATGCCAAAGAATTCCTCCAACCTCGCTGTTTATTCTAGGGAAACAATTTCTGCCCTGATGAGCCTGGGAGCACCTGCCTGCTCTGCCCAGCAGCCCTGGCACCCATTCCAGCCAGTCTGCCCTGTAATCAATGCTAAGAATAAAGATTCTGSGCCAAAGAATTCCTCCAACCTCRCTGTTTAACCCTATTCTAGGGAAAATTTCCTAGGGAAATTCCTACAATTTATTCTAGGGAAATTTCCACAGTTCCCTGCCCTGATCAGCCTGGGAGCACCTGCCTGCTCTGCCCAGCAGCCCTGGCACCCAGGCACCCATTGCAGCCAGTTTGCCCTCCAATCAATCCTAAGAATGAAGATGCTGGGCTCATCCAGGGCTCTTCCTGCACATTCCTGGGCTGCCCCACAAACAAATGCACACGAGGAGAGCGTGGGGTGCTGGCCCAGGGCTCTGGGAGGCAGCAGCCTGTCACCTCCATTAGCCACAGAGGCTGAAACCCCCTCCTTCAGCACGGGCAGGTCTGACAGGGCCGAGGAGGGGATGGCAGAGGAGCGGCCCCTGAGGCTGCTCCTCCAGCAAACCCTTCAGAATGCATTAGGTTGTGTTTGCCCAGCTGACTGGGGTTATTTCAGTGCTCACAATTACAGATCTTGCAGGGTGGTGGCACCTGGGAGAAGAGGGGCTTGGCTGATGAYTGTGCCCTGTGTCACCCACGCCAGCCTCCCAGGCTGGGCTGGGGCTRGGGATGGAGCAGACCCTCCTGTGGGCCACCCTAACACATTCTCCAGCCCAAACCACCACCAAGTCATCCCCACTTGCATTTTTTGAGCCATATTCTTTGCTCCCTCCCAGTCTATTACGTTTTTCAACTCTCAGGGGATTTTTTTTTTTTTAAACTCAAGGCCTCCTTCAAGCTGATCACAAGGGAATGCTGAGTGCTTGTTTTTTAATATTCTGACAGGTGCTATTTTGCTATTTGCTTGTGATGATTCAGGACATTTGCATGTCTTTGTCCTTAATTAAAAAGCACTTCACCCTTGCTGCAGGGGCATGGAAGATTTTTTCTTGATCTATTCATTTTGGGGGACTCTTAATCAACATATCCACTCTGTAGATGCGGGTGCCTTTCTGAGAGGGGGGTGAAGCACTGAGGAGAGTTGCGTGGGTGTAATTATGGCTTAGATTTAGATTTTTTTTTTTTTTTGGGAGGTGGAGAGAGAAGGGTGAATTTTACTGCAGTTGAAAGGCATTTTCTAACATCCTCCTGGAAGACAGGAGTCCCCTGTCCACCGAGCACATGGGCAATGACAAAGGCAAAATTTGCTGCAAAGGCTGGAGCTGGCAGAGCTGCCTGGGGAGTCAGAGCAGGCTCTGGCCAGGAGCCTGCAGACAGACAGACCGTCCCCCAGCCTGCAGCACCTCCTTTGGACCCCACCCTGCTTGCACAGACAGGTCTGGCTCAGCTCATCCCCATCCCTGCAGGGCAAACCCCCAGGCTGGGCACGTCCCTCTGCAGTGTGTGGGACAGAGCCCTGTGCGCCCCATTTTCTGCACTGGGGTGCATTTGGAGCATGCCAKGGATGATCCTTGCTCTCCTCCAAACACAAGCATCTTCTGCAAGGGGAAAAGGCAGCACCTTTCACAGCAGGGCCCTTTTAAATGGCAGCACGTGTTGCCTTGGGCTGTCAGGGAGGCTAAAAGTGACTTTGGAGGAGGGGATCCAGCAGCAGCAGCAGCAGCAGCTCAGCCTGCAGTGACGAGCACAGAGTCTGAAAGCAGCTCCCATGTGGGAACCCCCCAGGCCTTAGGGGAGGATATGAGGAGAGGAGAGAGCCCTCCATGGATGTCCCTTGTTTGGATGAGAGGGTGCTGGCCTGGGGCTCAGGGGTGCTGCAGGCACTGGGATGCAGAGGGGGGAGGCAGGAACAAGGAGCTGCTCTGCCCTGGCTCCCTGCCCTGATGGTGGGAGCCTGGCAGAGGCCATCAGCCCCAGGTAACTCCTTTCACCCCCCAGGACAGGCATTTCTCTGCAGGTGCTGCCACGTGACTGGAYGCCCCTTGCAGGTGGGGCGATGGAAAGGAGCTGCAGACCCACCTGGAGCCCCTCCTGTGCTCTGTCTGGCCCTCACCCCCATGGGGAAATGGGAACCAGGCTCTGCCTTGGGGACCTGAGCCTCCCACGGAAGGAGTCAAACCCCGAGGGCTGGGATGCCACAAGTGCTCTCTGATATTCCAGCCTTTGCATTTCRGCCTCCTCCTAGAAAATACCAGACTGAAAAACAACTCCAGCAAGGCTCAGTGTTTATATCTGCTCTGCTTTTCCAGGCTGGGGAGCACAGGCTCGTGGGAACCTTTGAAGATTATTTCTCTTCAGCTTTCTGAAGAGCCTTCAGCCTCCTCTTGAATCTTTTTATTTTGCCTCCTTTCAAGGCATCGGCCCGATTTCTCTGAGACTTAACAGCAATGAACAAGATTAAGATTGGAGCTTAGAGAGCATTAGGAGCCGATCTCTCCTTCCCTGACGTGCTGGCAATTGGCAGATCCTGGTGCCAGCATCCCTCTCCTGGAGAGGCTCTGTGTGCAGGCATTTCTGCTCTGCTGGCTCTGGGAGCTCGGGGGCTGCAGGGCAGCGCACGGTGTCAGCTCCTCTGCTCTTCAGCTGCCAGCAGAGGGGCTGGGATGGAGCTGGGAGCCAGAGGGGAGAGGGAAGGTGGGTGCTGGACTCGGCAGCACTGCCTGCTGGTGGGTGGGGTGTGGGTTTCCATGCTTTTGGTTGGGAAGGAGAATCGTGGGGCAGGTACCTGGTGAGGCTGGCTGTGCCCAGCAGGCACACAGCACAGCCCCGTGCAGCACAGGCCTGATCTGGGTCAGTGTTTCACAGGGGATCCTGGAGCTGAGGAACACAGCAGAGCWGGCACTTCCCCATGAACTCCTGTGAGCATGGGCTGAGGAGCACCAGGGATGCAGTGTGGGGGGAGAGGGTGCAAATGGCAGTGCCAGCAATGCACAGAGAGCAGCTGGATGGGCTCTGGGCTGGGGAGCAGCTCTGCCATGCACACAGGGTGGCAGTGGGACAGCACCCCGATGGCAGCACCATTGGGGGGCTCTCAGGGCTGCTGTGGGTTCAGTTTGTCCCACCTGGGCCAAGAGGGCACAGAAGGAGAGRCAGCCCCATTGATTCCCCCATGTGGGAGTGGATAACAGCAGCACACACACACTCCCCTCTCCCTGCACCAGTGATGCTCTGGGGCAGGGGGCAGAGGATCTGCACAGGATCTGCCAAGGATCTGCCAAGAGGATCTGCTCCCCTCTCCCTGCACGAATGATGCTCTGGGGATCTGCCAAGCTGCTCCAGGGAAGGAGCAGGCACTGCCCCTGCCCTCAGCTGGGTGTGCTGGGAGCCCACCTGCAGGATGGGCAGAGTGCCTCTGGACACTGCCCTCAGCTGTCCCCTCCCTGCTGAGCCCYTGCTGGTGAAGCCCTGTTGGGTGGCACTCAGGGCCACTGTGCCACTGTCCCAAGCACTGCCTCCCTAAAAAACAACAAAAAACAGCCACTCCAAAATGTGTCCGTCAAGTTCTGGCATCTGGGAGAGAAGGGAGTCTCCCTCTTCCGCACAGGAGACACTGGAGCTTCATGCAGGAGAAATCAGAGAGGCCTGGAAGATGTCTAAGGAMTCTGCAGAAGGGGAGAGGCGTGAAGAATGGGCTTGCTGCAGGCACCATCACAGAGCCTCAGAGTCGGTCCCAGCTCAGAACAGCTCCTGGGAGCCCWGATCAGGCAGCACCTGCCGCAGGAGGGGAGGAAAGCTCCTTTCCCTGGTTTCTCTGCTTGTCAGCAGTCCTGCCTTATCCCCAGGCTGACAAAATGTCAAACTGCCAGCAGAGCCGGGCGAGGGGAGCGCGGGATCAGCTGCGGGAGAGGCTGTAATTGAACATCCACACCCGGACACAGCCGAGCAGTTCCCATTATTTACTGGTGTAGGAACATTCCTGAGCCACGGSAGAGAGGAGGCATTGAAACCCCCACGCCCCTGGGCAGAAACGCCTGCAGGTATTACCAGCAGAAGGCAGCCGTGCCTCCCTCTCTCCCTTTGCTAAACCCTTGGGCCAGGGGGGCTGATGTGGCCTCAGCCGTGCCCCCGGGGCTGCAGCAGGGGAAGGGCAGCCAGAGTCGCTGCTGCCCACGGGGTTTTGATGGCCAGCACCACCTTCCACGCGCTGGCTCTGCTCTGAATCCCAGCCTGTCCTCTGGAGAGCCCCAGGTTTTTCCCAGCTGTTGGAATCACTGTGCTAAGAACAGTTTGCATCCCAATGACGGTTTTTGTTGGGTCCATGACTTTCCTGGCTGGTTTTCCCCTTCCCTGAGCCATTGTGGCATGGGGTCACAAGGAGCAGTGGATCTCCATCCACAAGCAGCCACATTTCTACAGTGAAGGGAAGAGCTGTTCCTGTTCCTGCAGCTGCATGCCCCCAAAGTTTGTGTCAGCACTTGCACAGTTTTTAAAATAAGGATGGGAGTTATTCTGGAGTTAAACTACCAGCTCATGGTCCTGTGCTGGACGTATCACATCASATGTACAGATGCAAATTCCACTTGGAAAAGTATTGAAATACCTGGTGCTCAGTTTGGTGAGATTTTTCCCTTTCTTCTGTCAAATGCTGCCAGTTCTCTTCCCCTTCCCAACCCTTCCCATGTACATTTTCTCTTTTTGCATTTCCATCCCTAGGAGAACTGTAACATGTGAAGCCCTGGGATGGGGATGGTTTCAGAAAAGCAGATCTATAAAAGCACAGGAAATGGCACCTTTCCCATCCCCAGGGTGACAGCAAGAGCTCTTCTGACACGCAGGATCAGATCACCTAGCATTTGGTGATCTCTTTCCACTAAAAAACTAATTTCGAAGAGGGACTGCCTGCAATGGAAGGAAAGTAGAGACTGCTTCAGGCCTGACACAGCAGCAGAGGATGGAGGTAAAGTTCTCACTCCCATCCACGCTCTCATCACCCCCGGGACAGCCTGCACCAGCTCCTGCCACGGCCTGGGCTGTCCTCCCACACCCTTCACTCTCCTTGGAAAATATGCACGTCACATTTGTTCAGGCTCCAAACACATTTTTTAAATCTGTCAGCGCTGCAAGCTCACTCCAGCACCTAAAAACCGAGCCGTGCCCTGTCTGCTTCATCTATCACTGCTGTCCATAAAGGTGGGGAGGCAGAGCCCAGCTGAAGCTGTTATTGATGTCATGTGAGCCCAGATACAGCATCTGCTGCTGTGCCTGGCGAGCCTGAAAAAGACAAAACCAGGGTTATGTTGAACAAATGCCCTGGTAGMGTAAACAAATGTTTCTACTGCACAGGACATGCCCCAAGTCAGAGAGCAGGGCCAAGCCTTATGCAAGGTGCTCATCCCCCAGGTTTTGCAGAGGGATCCTCAGCTGTCCTTGCCCAGGCTCACCCAGGTCTGTCAGGGTGCTCATCCCCCAGGTTTTACAGAGCTGTCCTTGCCCAGGCTCACCCAGGTCTATCAGGGTGCTCATCCTCATGGGTGCTGCTGTGAGAGTGACCAGCCCTGGGCCCTGGCCATGGGGAGAGGGCCTGGCCTGGCCCTGAGCTGCCCCCAGGGATGCTCTGGCTCGGGGACAGCTCAAGGACCAGTTCAGTGCCAGGAGGACAGAGGACATCAAGGACAGTGGCTCTGGCTGTGCTCTGTCCTCAGCCAGATGACGTGCAGAGTGAGGGAGGAGGGGAAGGCGAGTTCACCTCCATGCAGCCCTTCAGAGCTCTGCTGCATGGCCCTGGCACTGCTGCCTGCCAGTGCCCTGGCAGCTCCTTGTCCTGGAGTGCCCAGCTCTGCCAGCAGCGCCCTCAGAGCTGRCCTGTCCCTGCAGAGCCCCTGGGATCTGCCTCTGCCTGGGGTGCTCCAGTCCTGCTGCAGGTGCTCCTCCACCCTTGAGAGAGGCAGATCTGTCTGAGGGAGACTGTCTAAGTGCCAAGAGCCTGAGCTTTCTCACAAGTGAGCTCCTGAACGCCTTGGGATCATACTTTTCCCCACTTGTATCAGCTTTCCCTCTGATGTAGCCCAGAAGAAGAGCAGTCTCCTGAGGGAAGCAGTGACCAGCACTCTGCATGGGCAAGAGGTGGCAGAGCTTTGCCTCCTGCCTTCCCCTGCTGCTCCAAACACACCCCCAGTGCAGGGGCAGGCAGCCCACACCCCAAAGGGGGCTCTGAGAGAGCACGGAGGGCTTTGGGAAGGGCTGCAGATGTGCCCATCCCTCCACTGCCATCCTTGCACGGGTTGGGATCCTTGGGCCAGGGCTGGAATTGTCTCCTTGTCTCCCAGAGCTAAATCCTGCAGTGAGGGCTGCACAACCAAACCCTCATTTGCTGTGGCAGCTTGGCCCCCCAGGCTCTGGGCTCATGAGGACTCTGTAAATAATAGGTTTTATTAGTTTGCCAGTTAAACTGAAATACCAGAAGGGATAAAAAACATCTTGAATAAAACATTGCATCTCCTGTTTAAGTTTCGAATCCCATGACAGTAGACCTCAAAACAAATGTCTCTTCAAAGTGGAAAATAGGGCCTGCTCCCTCCCAAAACACAAGAGCAGGACATTTTGTCCTTCCCAGCATTTGGACTGAGGGTGGTTTTCCTGGTCAGAACCAATCATGGTRAATTTGAAATGGATTTCTTCCTAGCCAAGCCTGTGCTGCTGAGAAATAAGGTGTTTGCTGGAAAAGCAATGCCCTTGCTCTCCAACACCATCAACAGGCTTCATTCTTGTCCTTGGTTCCAGGGAAAGGCTCAGCACCAGTTACAAAAGGAAACCCCTGRAAATGAAGAAGACCAGAGAGGAGAATGGCTTGGAAGCTCCTGGTGCACAAAAATTGCYTGGAAGGTGTCCCCAAAGCAGCACCATGAGGGGATGCTGTGACTGCCTGGCATTTCCCAGCCCATCTCCRCTGCTCTGAGCACAGCCCTCCCCAGATCACTCAGTTCTCAGGCAGCAGAACGGGGCAGTCAAAAGAAATGAGTCCTGTGAATTCCCCACACACCACTTCACATCCTGCGTCTTGAGGGGGAGCTGAGAGCACATATATGAACCCCTGGATTTTCTGTGCTCTGCTCAGGGCCAGAATCCTTGACAGCTACATCTTCCCTGCAGCTATTCTTGCACCTTTCCCAACTTCAGCTTCATCTGGTTCCCTGAAGAACTTCTGGAACAATCCAGTGGCTTGCTTTGAAGCTTAAAGAGCTCTTTCCACCTTCGCTGCTGCTTTGATATTCATTATTTACTCTTTTGACATGTGCTTCCTGTAAACTCTGCCATCCAGAGCTGGCTTCTTTGCATGAAGCACAGGCAACATCATCTGTAGCTGCTTCATTCCAGGGCAATGCCATCTCGGAGCCCTGATCCCTGCAGCTGCCTCTTGTGGCTTTGGGGCCGCTCAGATCTCAGCTCGCAGGCTTAAGGTGATCATTACAGCGATCAGCAAGGGAGAGAGCCTGGAAAAGCCACCCAGGTGTGCTGCTGTTACTGCTGCTTGTGCTCCTGTGGTGTCCCCATCACCACCCAGCCTGGTCCTGGGTGCGCCTGGGAATGGGCAAACCAGGCAGCAGCACCAGAGCGCTGCAGATGGAGAGCAGAGCAGGGATTCGCCCCTGCTGATGTGCCAGGCCCAGGAGTGAGAGGAGGCAGCTCTCAGTAAAAGGRATGGTCCTGCTCTGGTCCAGAGGAGCTGGATTTGCCATCAGAATTACCAGAGCTCCAGGAGAGGCAGGGCCAGCTCTGCGGACCAGCTCCTGCACCTCTGCCGGCAACCAAACACTAAGGGACAACTCTTGGTACCTCGTGTAGGTCTGACAAACTTTGTTCTGAGCAACTCTCACCCACAGCTCCCCAGGAAGGCACCTGCTCCTCCTGTTTGCCACCCGGATGAGAGCAAAGAAATGTCCCAGTGCATCTCGGCATGCCCTGAAGGCAAAGAGCGGCCGGCTGGGAGCCCAGGGCCCATCCGCGATCCCCAKCTGCCGCACAGCTCCTCCCCACACGCCCTCCCGGCTGGTTTTGCCGGGCAGCCGCCCCAACAGGTGGGAAAGGACCCTCTCCGGCTGCACCTCGGCCCAGCGGGGCCTGCCGCCTTGCGTAATTGAGCAATAATTACCCACTCTTTCTTTTTTTAGACAAACACCCTAACTGTTGTACATGGAAAAGGGAAAAAAAAAAAAAAAGGGCGAGTATTAAGAGAAATCAAACGCCTCGCTGCGCAGAGGGGGAGCGGGCGCTGCTCGCAGCAGCTGACGATGCTCGCTCCGCGGCAGATGCGCCTCTCGGTGCTGCTCAGCCCCCCCGGCGGCGGCGCTCAGCCCCGGGGCTGCGGGGGAGGCCGGCCCCGTTGCGGGGAGGCAGGA
>JACDOX010000770.1:44883-75479 GCA_014549065.1 Cardinalis cardinalis | reverse complement strand
GATGGTGTTATGGTGATTCTTTTAGTAAAAGCTGGGTTGCCTTTTTTTGCCCTTTTGCTTCTTACCTTCTCTTTTTTAGGCCACCTGGCTGCTTGGTCTTTCCACGTGGTATCCTTCCACGTGACAATGCACATTTGGTCGTCCCAGTCTAGAACCTTCCTTCGTGGCAGCTCAAAGTTGATCTTGGTCACCTTACACTTCACAAGGTGCCTTCTGAAGGTGGCTGGGACATCTGCTTTCAAGATCACTGTGATGCTCTTGGCACAGCCAGGATGGAGGTGTCCCACCTAGGGAGAATCAGGGAGAGAGCCAAGACCAAATTGGAAGCACTGCCAAGGGCAGGGCTGACAGCAAAAGGGACTGATATGGTGAACAGCTGTGCCAGGAATCTGCACCTCAGAGTGGATTTATGTGAAGTTTGACAGACAAAAGGATGAACAAAAGGTGCCACCTCCCAAAATATGAAGCCTTTGCTGCAAGGCTGGCAGCCTTGGCTCAGCCAAGCCAGGGACTGCATCTCCTCCATGGCACTGGAATGGGCAATCAGTGGCGTGTGAGGGCTCCCTGCCTGCTCCCAGGCACACCAGGGCAGGGCTTGAGCAACGGGGAAAGGCAGAGCAGTCCGTGCTCACCTTGGGGAAGAACTGGAATGGGGCGTCTGCCTCCCACTCAAAGCGCATGACCTGCGTCAGGGTGTGGTTGGTGACGCTGAAGGTCCTGCGGCAGCGCTTCCCGACAGGACAGTGCCCAAACTCGATGTGGTTCACTCTGACAGCTGTAAAGGAGGAGAGCAAGGGATCTCAGCATGCAGGGAGCTCCACCTGCCCCCCTTAGGTGCACAGACACCTGCACGCTCAATGCTTCCTTGCTCCAAGTCTTTTTCCCTCTGGAGGTAGTTCCTCAGGCAGTTCCCCATCCCATCACTTTCAGGGAAACATCCTGACACATCCCTAAGCCAGTGACATGGAGCACAGCACACACTGCTCTGCATGCATGGCTGCCATGCCCACAGGCCACCAAGTCCCGTGGGTGACAGCCCAGGCCTGGCTAGAGGGAGGACACACGTGATCAGACATTKTCCTCTTCCTTGCTCCACCTTGGCAGCCTCTCCTCTCTTACCATCAATGATGTCTTTCCTCAGACTGCTCTTAGCATTCCTCTCCTGGGTGTCTTCCTTCAATCCATCGAGGGTGAATTCATCCTTGTGGCCTTCACCCACCAGCTCAATTAGGGTCATACAGATGTCGTCCACTAACAGATCAATCTTCCCTTCCAGACGTTGAGCCAGGGTGGGTTTGAAAATGACGTTAAACTGTGCCGACTGCCCATGGCGCAGAAGGAAGAAAGGCTGCTTTGGGGGCTTGGTCTCTGCACAGCAATGGAAATCAGAGTTAAGTGATACAGCTGTACAGAGGAARTATTTCCATAGGATAAATGAGGAATAACAGGTTGAAACCAGCTGCCTTCTAAGCACAAGTTCTACCCCCAGTGGTTCCAGACCCTCCTGCTACGTTCACAAGCCTGCCACCTCCAGACACGGCACCACTTAAGCAGCTTAACCTCAGGTTGATGCCCAACCCTCATTCCATCTGCTTCCAGCCAGCTCCAGCCGTATGCAAAGCTCAACCAAAGAGTGCTTTTGGCTTCTGCTGGCTGTCCGTGTGCTCAGGGGCTGTGTCCGTTCAGGCTGGTACCTTTCCACATGCAGYRGATACCTCCGAGGGTCCACTGAGGTAGTGACAGTCCCCCACAACTCAACCCACCATGTCTAGAAGAAGAGAACAACCTCCTACAACTTGCTAGGAGGAGAGCCCTCAAAATGTCCCCAAGAAGAGCCTGGGGGACRGAGAGCCCAAAGAATGAAACTGTGCCTAACATCTGGCTGCTGCTCAGAGAAGCCAAGAGCAGGGCTCTTCTTCATGGTGAATGAATTTACCGTTTCTGACGGCGTCCCCTTCCGCACTTCCAGTGTGGGATGTCTTGAATGTGGCGGCCCTGCCTTTCAACAAGAACACTCCGTGCTGATCCTCCAGGCGTAACATAAACTGAGAAAAGGGAAGCCAGAGCACAGTGATGCTGGTGTGAGTACAGAATGGCACAGAGACTGACACCACAGTGCTGCTGGTCCCGCGTGGGAGCCCAGCACCTCTCCCACTACAAACAGCACTTAGCACAAAAGTGAAGTCAAAGCAGCTGAGAAAAAAGGGCGTTCAGAGGCATCTGGATAGAACCCACACAGAACCAAACAGGACAGAAAGTAAGGGGCAGAATGTAATTAAACCACAACTAAGTTTCCTTCAAATGTAGTAAACTAGGATCAAATACAATCTAATGGACCTGGGAAACCACACATGTCCACGAGAACAAAAGGTGACCTGAGAGAGGGGGGAAAATACTCCCCCACCTTTCTTGTGTTCAACTTAAAGAAAAAAGACTGGATGGAAAATTTTCAAGAACTCTCTTTTTGGAGAACAGATGTCAGTCACTTGCTTCAAAGGAATTTCTGACACCTCTTCCCAGGTCTGCCATGTTTTTTGGGACCCTTCCCCTGTGCCACGAGCACTTGTTCCCAAACCTTCCTTGAGCAGGTCCTCCTCACCTTGACAGGTTTGGTGCCATTGTTCCGGAGGACCAGGGGGAGCGTCTCTGAGTCCTCCAGCTGGAGCCTCTTGAAGCGCAGCACGGCCGTTCCCCTCTTGCTGCGAGCGCTGGGGCGCACGACTGCCACCGGCAGCTCCTGCCCCTTCCCACTGACGATGAAGGTCAGGATTTGGGGTTTAATTTCCACAGAGCTGCGGGAGAGGCGCAGAAACAATTTCAGCTGGCACTAAGCCATTTCTCACTGGGCAAGTGAAGCACCGAGGGCCACCCACAGTGTTTTCCCTGCCTGGTGCTCCTGGTGCTGGTGGGGGGCTCCCACAGCACAGCCCCCCACCAGCCTCTTCCCAATCCACTCAGGGCCATTCACTAGAGGAATCTGCTCCAAAGAGCCAGAGCCTTCCACAATAACAGTTCAACATAATTTCACTTAATTGAATCATGCAGTACAGCAGGTAAATAAGGAGGCACCAGATGAGATATGGCAAATCCCCTGGCTGGAGTGAGATGAGACTTAAGCAACAAGCAAAAGCACAGCACAAAAGCAGTACAAAAGCAACAAGGCAAAAATAAATCATCGTCACCATCAGCAAAGATCGTTTCCAAGAACAGTAGAAAAGCAATTCCTTRTTAGCAATTAGGCTTGTCTTGTTCCAATTCTGCTACTAAAGGGTTGAGGAAGGGCAGGTCAAAGCTCCAGTTCACAGGTCCCAGGGCAGAGGAACTGGGTTCCTCTTTCCTACCAGCTCCAATCACTCACATAAAAAAGCTTAATGAATGCCAGTGAGTCACAGAGGATCACTTAATTTTACAGAAACAAAGAGGAAAATGTGACTGCTGACTTGCTGGCACAGAAACTGCTTCATCTAAACCTTTGTCCATGGAAATGCGCAGGCCAGCTGCAGCACATCTCAGTAACTTCCAACCGGCTCCCTAGTATTTCCTTATCTTGATAGTTCTTCGTACAGAATAAACTATCAGCCTCATTTTTCTGCTCTCAGAGTTACTCCCAGATCATCTCATGCCAGGTACTCTGCCTAAGGCTACTGAAAGCATTAGAGCTAACAAGAGGCCTGTTCCTTCCCAGTGGAGAGGCAGCTGTCAGTGAGGCCTCCCCCAATATTTCACAGGGTCAGTTACCCTTTTGGGATGACAAGGGAAGCCATGAAGGTGCAGTCGTAGCTCTGCTTGTCTGGCGGGGTGAAGGTCACCGTAGCAACGGCACAGGATGAGCCACGAATGGACATCTTGACAGGATCCAGATTGAAAATGTTGTTGATAGGGATTTGTTCCTTGGGGGAACCCAGAGAGCAGTGTTAGGAGAAAACACCTTTCAACATAGCAGAGTTTTAGTCATAAATGCATTACTGAGAACAGCCCCAGACATTGTGTCTTCCTTCCTGCTTCCCTGGGCAGGCTCCCTCCCTCCCTCCCTCCCTCCCTCCCTCCCAGGGAATGCTGACCTTGTGCTAAAGCATTGTGTGTTTTGAGTGCTGGCAGCTGCCCCAGCCTATATGGGAGACCCTGCAAACAACCTAGAACTGGCCTTCACAGAGAAGGAAAAGCCAGGGAGCCTGAGGAAATGCTCTGCTTTGAGCCCTGGCATGTCAGTTCATAACAACCCCTCCCTGCTTGTGCTTCCAGGAGAGGTTCAGAAGGATTCACTTCTCCCACTGAAGACCCAGAGGCGAGAGCCAGAGCTTGCCCGAGACATGCAGAATTCCACACAACTGTTCCCTGGCTYTGCTGCTCTCCCCTGCAGTTTGACCTGCACTGAGCTAGAGTAGTCTGGGCCACAGGAAGCAATGCATCTGGAGAACAAAAGGGGCTCTCACCCAGTCCTTAGAGGGCAACCACCACCTTGGCCTCCAGTTCTTACCTGTCCAGGCAGGATGGAGAGGACGACGTCACATGGCAGACGGCCTGCATTGTAAATTCTGAAATGAGCTTCAGCCTCTTGCCCAACMAGAACCTTGTTGAAAATGAATCTGTTCTCATCTCTGACAAACAGGCCCATGCCTTCCGACGAATGCAGCTTGTAGTCAAGGTCGGCGCTGYTGCAGATTGGGTACTCCCTGAAGATTGATGCGACATCCTCAACAAGTGCTGTGGACAGACCAGAGGGATGAGCACGGAGAAGCCTCCCTGATGAATTTGTCTAGACCCTGCTGGCCTGTCAGAAGCCTTGAAAAGCCCTTTCTGCCCGGGTGGTTGCTAAACCCAGCCTTGGGTGGGGGAGCTGGCTGTGAGGATGGAGCTCAGTCAACCTCAGTCTTAGAGAGCATTGCTTTCCTTTTATCCTTCCATGCATCCCTCTCAGCCTGGGAGGGATGAGTCCACTGGTGGACTTGAAGAGGGCTGGGACCTCTGAGGATTTTAAGGTGGGACACCAGGGCTAGCATGTCTCTCTATCCAAGCAGCAAGCTGAGGTGCTGATCAGCAGCAGRTGTGACCAAGGGCACTGTGGGCAGTGTGTACCTGGGAGGCAGGACTCGGCAATCAGCGTCAAGGGAATGCCGAGGGGATTGTCCTTGGGGTCTCTGCCCATGATGTCAATGTAGAGCTGCTCCTCACACGTCCCCTCCTGCCCTGCGACGCACTCCACTTTGATCACCTGCAGGCCACACGGACGGATGGAGCCGCAGCAGGGGGACACCGTGAACACACCAAGATTGAGGTCACTCTGCAGAAGAAGTTCCAGAGGAGGCTGATGGCTAATGGCTGTGCCTTGAGCACCCCAGCAAAGAGTACATTCTGCCGGGGCCTCCAGCTGGGCCCAAGCACCCAGTCCCAGGGCAGGGAAGGATGACTCCATGGCCCAAAGGCAGCCACAGGCTGAGAGCTACAAACCAAGAGGAGCTGCAAGCCTGTCCCAAGTGGCAGAGAGAAAGGAGTTTGAATCTAAAGGATGAAGGCGGTAGCTCTGATCCTTCAACCTCCAGAGGTAACACCAGAGAGCAGAAATAGCTCTGAGAAATGACAGGAGAGAGGTAGGGAACTGGGAAGAAGAAAAAGTAATGTCTGAGCTCTGTGGACTGGGAGTTCAGTGGGGGATGGTTTTGCTTCTGAGGTGTTCACAGACCTATACTGGCTAGCAGCTGCCAAACACAGGACCTTCTCCCCTCTGTTGACCCCACAACTCCAGGTCAGAGCCAGGCTAAAGGAGTGTCCGTGGGACTGAGCAGATACTGGTCTTGCAGACCACGTCCCACCCTGTGGCGATGAGCCCCAGCCTCGGCACAGCAGCATCTTCTCACATCCCCTGCAGCAGCACTGCTGGGCAGCAGGAGTCACCCACCTGTGTTGAGGAGCTTGATTTGCTTTCTGTCGAGTGCTTTGTAGCTGATGGAGCAGATTCGCCTTGCTTTGAACTGAGAGGAGAAAGCAGAGGTATCTGTCATACTGAGCTCCTCTGCCTTCCTCACAGAGGAAAGCCTTCCTGCTCCTGATGGCTCGCAGAGAGCAGCCAGCAGCTCCCATTGCTGGACAGAGCAGCTCTATCACCAGCTTTGTACTACGCATGGGGATACTGAGGTGTTTTTTTGCTCCCTCTCCCCAGGCCAGGGATGCAAATGGATGATAGCCCAGGGTCTCCTGGYTGCCTGCCACATACCAGCCATGGGGTGCTGTCTCCTCAGACAGGAAGGGTGCTGCAGGGCTTCTCATACCTTTTGCTTTCCAATGCAGATGCAAGCTCGGGTGCTTGGCGGATTTGGAATTTGAAGTTGAGCGTGCCTTTGTTCTCCAGCAGGACAGTCTGGGTCTTCTTGGTGCCCTTGACCATGGCTCCAAAGTTGATGGGTGAGGCAGGCTCAATGCTGTACTTGCTGTACTCTGCTTCAGCCGACACCCTCACTGGGATGTTGGCAACAGCCGGGCGTCCTCGACCTGGGCTGGCATCTGCCACCTGTGTCCGCAGGAAGGGGTGGTAAACAATAAAGAGGCCAGCCAGATTCTCAGCTCCACTTAGGAAGCCTCGCAAATGGTGTTGAAAGACTTTGTTTGTGTATGTAGGAGAAACGATTCTCCAGTTAAAGCCCTCCTTCCATTAGACATCTTTCTTGTTTACACTCCCAAAACACCGTGTGGTAACGCAGCCTGGCCCAGGCAGCTCACCTGGCAGTACAGGATGGGTCTGTTCTTGAGGACCATTTCACTTGTGGGGTGGAAGAGCATCTCAACATTCTCACCAGGCTGGGAGGCAATCAGCATGCCCGATTGAGGCTCAACAGTGAAGTGGGATGCCAAGTCTTGCATCTCGGGACCTGCACCCTTCAGCGTGAAACTGGGGAGAAAGGGAAGGAATGGAGATCTCTGCAGTAAAAAGTACAGATGTCACCAGCACAGCCAGGACTTTGCATAGGACCAGAAAAAAAAGGGAGAGTCCAGCTCTGCTCAGGGAATCCTGGATCTTGACAGAGAGTGCAGAAAATCACAAGATTACTGCAAGAAACCTTGAGACTGAAATTTTTCATTCACTCCTTTACAGACTCTCAGAAAGAGAAAGGAGGTGACCACCAAAAAAAGACAGTGAATCTCAGCATTTCAGTGGCTGAAATTTCTGGGGCTCTCCTTTGGGCTCCAGCTGAGCTGTGAAGAACTGCTAGTTTTTGGCTGAATTCTCTGGTAAAATAATTGAGATTAGAGAGTCCAGGTTTTGTACTTACCATGAGGTAGCCAGCATGGAAACAGGTTCTAGCCATTTTCAGAGGGAGAATGAAGGCCTGGGAAGTGCTCACTACCAGGCAGCTGGACTCACCTGTACTCAATGTTGTATATCCCTTTGTTCTGTAGACTCAGGACTTTCTTCACATTATCCAGGACATTAATGGTTCCAAATTCCAAGCTTCCATCTGGACCTGCAGAAAACCCACAGAGTAAGGTCAAACATGGTATTTGTGAGCTGCTGCAGAATACAMCAAGTCACAAGCAACATGGAGGTCTCGGCACAAAACCCTTTTCAGCAAGATCCCATTCTTGAAAGTGTTTTCCAGCTACTTGTCTGCCCTTTCTCTTCTTACTCAAAATATCTGCAGGCTTAGGAGCTAAAGAGCTTGCCTTCCATTTCCTGGCTCCCAAGCACAAATCCAATTACTTTATGTGCTGTGCTCAGCCTGTGGGCGTTGCCAACTGCCTGTTCAGGTCACTGTTGTTTCAAAGCCCCCAAATCCAATCTGCACATGAAACTGCACGCTTCAAAGTTCAGAGGGGAGAGACCTAAGGATGTCAGAGCCCTGACAATGCTTTATTCCATGCAGCTTGCAGAGTATGTGCTTTACATATCCATGCCTGCCTTGTGTGCTGTCCCATCCCATCCCCTCAAGTGCTTTGGTTGCCCACCTCCCAAGGTAATGCAGTGCACCTGAACTGCTTTGTTTGGGAGGCATCCACTGACCTTCCGGCATGTCAATGCTCAGAGAAACATCATAGACCTCTGCAGAGATTTCGATGCTTTCAGCCTGAACATTCCCCAGGATGTTTTCTGTATCTGAAACCTGAGGCAGCAAGAAACAAACAGTGTTCAGATTATTCTTTTGGTAGACAGCCTGAAAGTCCTCGTCTCTGCTGGCTGCTTCCCCTATGGCCTCCCTGGTTTCACAAGTGTTGGTGGACTCCCAAGCTTTGCTAACCTGTTCCTCTCATGGGCTGCCCCAGTGGGATTCTGCTGCAGTAAAAAACCCTATCAGCCCAACTCTGCACTCCTACAGCAGAGAATGCTGCTGCTAAAGCATCCTTGAGAGGCACAGGGGTGTAAGAACAACCACAAGAAATGTCAAGTGTTTCAGAGCACGTGGCATTGACAACCCTCTCCAATCACCTAGCAYCCTGTCTGAAATGCAGCCCCTAAACAGAGGGAAGGGGAACAAAATCCCAGGGGGAGAGTTTGTTGCACTGTGCAAGAGCTTCAGACAAAGTCCAGGAGGAACGTAGAGATCACGCTGCAGTCCGTACCACCGAACAACCACCTTCAACCATTCACAGGGACAAGGTGGTTGTGGTACAGGCTCAGGATGCAGTGTCTGCTTATCTCGGGGGATGTGGATGCACTGCACGTTTTGGCAAATGCTGTGTAGAGGCAGAAGTTGGGGTCACAGCACCCTTGTCTCTCTCAGGTGCAGCTCTTCCTGACTCTGTCCCTAGGAGCACATGGCTGCTCACTGTGCCCTGCTCTGCCAGGCAGGGCACAGTCCCTCTCACCTCTAGTTGGAGGATCTTCTCAATGCTGCCAATGTGCTCAGCCTTGAAATGCAGTGTCACTTCAAACTCTGAGCGGGGATCAAGGATGCCATTATCTTGTGACAAGGAGAAGGCCTCAACAAAGTCATCCAGCCCACTGAGCTGCCAGGCCATGGGCAGTAGGGTGTTGTTTTTCAGGACCAAGGTCTTGCTATCAGTCCTGCAAAGACAGGAAGGCACTTGGCATCAGCTGCWGGGTGGTCACACCAGCCTCGCCACTGAATGCAACTTGGAGCAGCTCCATCCATGCCCCACAAACCAGAGTCAAACGTTTTCTCTTGGAGTGCTTGTGGGATGACTGACCTGTGCAGAAGCAGCTTGTCAAAAGACAGCTGCAGGGGGCTGACCTCCAGCTTCATATCCACCCCATGGCAGCACAGGCTGAAGACCACTGGGTCCGGGTTCTTCCCAATGCTGCAGATGAGTTTGTCTTCCAGGAAGCCAGGGGAAGTGGGGTATGCCCAAATGGTCAGCTCCTGGACACGGCCCCACAGAAGAAATCAAAAGAGCTCTGTGTGGGAGCAGGAGGAGCAGCCCCCGGGCACTTCTGTCGTGCCTGCTCTACCTGCCCTTCTCCTACCTTCCTCTCCTTTGGTTTCAGGGTCATGCGGCGAGGGTGCAAAAGGAATGTCTCTGCTTCCCCAGCATTCTCAAAGGAGAACTGGATCTCTACATCCGTGGGGGAGTTGTTGAGGATGGTTAGATTCTCCGAGTTGCTGGGGCAGTTCTGGGCCTTGTACCTGTCCACAAAAGGGGAAAAGGCTGCAGAGGAGACTGTTGCCTTTGCCATATACCAAGGAGAGCACTGTGTGCACCTGAGGAAGCAGTGCTGGAAGACCCTGCTCTAACAAACAAGTGAGGGAAATGGATCCCAATCAGAGGCATGGCAAGATCCTTGCCGTACTTTGATGCCTAACCCCTGGACTTGGTGCCTCCACCCCAGAAGCCTGATGATGCTCAGGCCCCTTTGAGAGTTTTCAATACAACATAAATTCAAGGGTGCCTAGAAAAATAACAGTACACCAGGCACATGGGTTCTCTCCCCTTCTTTCTTGAGGTGCCTTCCCTGCAGGGTATAAAGAAAGGCTTTTGGAAAAAGAGTTTAGCTAATCTCTTCCATAAAAGTCATGAAAGCACTTTGGATTTCATGGGTTAGCTCAAAGTCTGAGAAAGAAATATAAATCATCAATTCCCAAGAGGAATGCACAGAGATAACAAATGACACTTCTCTTGGGTGTGGAAATGACTTTGGAGTGAAAGGGTTAAAGAAGCAAACAGAAATCCCAAACCATCCATCAACCTGGCTAAAGATCGTCTGTTTTTTTAAACTATTTTAATTTCATTTCCTTGGGTTGTCAAAATAGACCTAACCCTCCAGAGTTCCTATGGAGACAAGAACTTAAATGCTATTCAAAAAACTAGTGACAGTAAAAGTAGAAATACACAATAGCTTCAATGACCATGTGTTTAGGCAGATTTTATCCAGCAGTGAGCATGCAATGTCATTACAGGAAAATGTAATTCCTGCTGTACATTCCCCCCAACACCCATTTTCTTGTTATAATTACAGATGAATTAAAGTTTTACAAAACCATCTATAGAATAATTGCTTGATCAGGCTGCCTGCAGAGCTCAAAGCACTTCAAAAACCACCATAAAGTTCATTTCCTAAGGGGTGAAGCTGAGATGGGGGGCGGGGCAGAAGTTGCTGTTCAACACCTTTGGACTGGCGGCAGCACGCGGCTCTGGCCACCAAGGCGGCCACCAAGGCACCCAGTGGGTAGGCAGAGCAGCTCCTCCAAGGCTCATTTGCCTCTCATCTGCTCAAGTTCACACATCTGTGGTCCTTCAAACCCATGTGTCTTCAAACCCACGTGTCTTTGGTCCTTCAAACCCAGGACTCTGCTGGGGACTGCCCTGGATTGTGCCACCAGGACAGCATGTCTCTCCAAGCACGTCCAGAAAAGTACAAGGCCCAGCAGGGAGCACATACCACTCTCTTGATTTCCCACACAGCAGCGGTCCAAAGTGGAATTGCTTTGTGCTCTCAACATATTCCTTGAAGATGATTTCATCCTCCTCCATGGTCTCCCTCCAGTGTGGAAACACTACCCTGGGCAGACAAAGTGGGGAAGGAGGAGCTATGAGATGCTCCAAGTAGGAAATGTCATCAGAAAGCCATAATCTTTCCTGGTGGCTGAGGTACCATCTGCCTTCCCAGCTCCCAGCACAGGAAGAGGTGCTGGGCAACCTCAGCAGCACGATCTGCCCAGCCCTGGCTGTGGGTTCAGGGGCAGCTGTGGTGTGGGAGGCTGCCAGGGCCCAGCCTTACCGTGGGTTCTGGCTGATGCTGGGGTACAGGCCGGTGACACTGCAGGGCAGCTCGTACTGGCGCTTTGACAGCATGATCTCAAACCTCAGTGTCTGCTCAAACTTCCCTGGCTTTTTGGCGAAGAAGTGGACCTTCAGTTCCACCAGACCATTGGCAGGCACTTTCCACCGGTACCGTTTCAGCCTGGCAAATGAAGAGGAGGCTTCAGACATTGCTGAGGAGCAAATGAAGCAAGGAGGGTGCACTGGCCATCCCATGGAGGCACTGACACGGGGTCGCTGTGGAGCTGGGGACAATGCACTTTGTTTGGCAAGAGGACCAAGAAGCAGAGGCATCACTTCCTCCTTTGTGGCTCACCTGAGGAATGCTGTAGGGGTTGAGGCTCTTTCCAGCACTTTCCAAGTACTTTTGGATCCTGTTGCAGAGGAATCCCGGGGACTTTCTGTTCTCTGTGTGGAGATCTGGTTCTCCTTTGCAGACCTGACTCTGCTGACCACTTTACCCGTCTTTGGCCTCTCAGCAGAACTGCCCTTCACATCTGGGGCCTTAGCCTAAGGGGAGAGAGAAAAGGGAGGGAGAGGTGAGCCCTGAGACATCCCCGTCCTGGAAAGCAAAATGGGGGTTTGTTCACCGACGGAAGAGACACTAAATACATAAGTCCACCTGCCCATGGGCTTGGTTTTCCTTATTGGTGCTTGTTTTGCCTAGGATGCTCCTTCTTATTCAAGACCCTCCCCTCAAAGGAAGTTGATGGTTTTAAGTTATTTTTTAACTTCTTGTCTTACAGAACCGCTCTGTTTCCAGCAGAGTCCCATCCCTGACAGAAAGGAGACCTGCAGACATGGGGCCCCCCATCACATCTTCACTACCTCTCCACAATGATCCCTTTCCATCCAGCCTGTCCCCCATGCCCCCATCCGGCCTGGTCCCTGCCCTGGCACCTTCAGTGCCAGCACCACTGGAGCACCCACCAGATCCTCTTCCATAGCAGCACCTTCTGGTGCCACAATGGTGAAGGGCTCCACACGCTCTGCAGAGCCCAACCTCACCTCTGGGTACTCGACTGTGGAGAGCGCAGCAGCAGGGGAAAGGGGAGGGCTGTCGGGATGCAGTCCCAGATGTTTCAGCAGCTAAACAGAAGAGAAAATCCTGTTGGTACTTCTGTCACCTTCATCCTCACAACTCCTTCTTTAAAGGCACTGAGCTTTTGGCAATGGGGTTTTTGACTTCTAGGAAGTACAAGTGCTTTGCTATGCCCAGCGGGGTAAGCAGGCTCCAGATCAGATGCAAGATGCAAGCTGGACCGGGAGAGAAGCCTCTCCCAAGAGACTCAGCTGAAGAAAACAATGACCGTGAGCTGCCCTGTCCTGGGACCGTTTATAATGATTTCCGGGCTGGGAGACTCTGAACAGGTGGGATACTTGTACACARAGCACTCCCACTTCCTGCCCATCTGAGGGATGCTGATAACCTCCCCATTCACACAGATGCTACAGAGTCATTGTGGAACATCTGCAGGGGTCTGGACAAGGCTCTGTGCCATTTCCATCTGGGGGGGACGCAATGCTCCAGGGCCCACAACCACAGCAAGCTCAAGATCTGAGCCTTGCAGGGTTTCACCTGGTCTTCCGTTGGCAGCTTCCTATTCCTCAGGATCTCCCCAATCATGGCCTTTGGATGTGTGACCTGGATGTCCAAGCACGGCACCCCGACACGCTTGTCTCTGACTGCCCCTTCTGCAACTTTGCTTTGTGTCCTCAGCTGAGATGACTGAAGACTCCTTTGGCCTTCATGTTTTGGTTTAGGCTTCTTCTTCATCTTCTCCTGAGGCTTACTGGTCTTCCAGCCTCTGTTTCCAGCTGCAGGCTGGGACCTGTTTCCCTTTTGGATCACAGGAAACTGCATGGTACCCTGAACCCTGTCCCAGTAGGAGAAGACCTCTGCAATGTCCGGCTGTGATGACTCATAGATCTTAAACCTCAGGATCAAGGTCTCAGCTGGGTCCTCCAGGACTTTGGTTTCCCCCTTCCCAGAGGCTTTGGTTCCCCTCTTCTGTGGGGCTTCAATTTCCTTCTCTGGTTTTGCAGGCTGCTTCTCCAAGGAGACACCCTTCTTTTCCTTCTTCTGCTTCTCTTCCTCCTTCTGCCTCTCTTCTTCCTCTAAGGCTTTTGCCTCCTCCTCAAGCTTTTGAGCCGGCTGCTTCAGCTCCCTTCAGCAAACAAAATAGAAAACATGGCTGAGAGTCACCACCAGAAACTTGGGCTCACCAGTCCTGGCTGGCCCTGAACTTCATTCCTTGATCCTGAGGCCATGGCAGAATTCATTTCTGTGGATTCTCCTCAACCCACAGAGGTTGGGAACATCCCAAGTGAGGGCATTGGTGGAAGGGGACCTCCAGGACCAGCCAAACCTGAACCTTGCCATCGTAAGGCCTCAACTGTACAACCCCCCTCTGAAGGCACAGCCAGACCCCTCCAGCCCACTGCCAAAGGCTGATCCACCAGCTCTCTGTGCTGATGCCTGAAAATGCTTTTTTGTCTCTTGACTTCCCAGTTTAAAGCAGAGCACAGATTGCTGACATCTGCTCATCTCTCCTACAATTCTCACTCAGCTCATTCAGCCCCCTTCTCTGTGGGCACAGCCTGCTCCTTAATGAGAACAATCCTATCAGTCAGRAAGCAAAGGCTGCAGGAACTCCTTTCCTGCAAGACAGGCTCTTGTCAGCCAGATTTCCTGCTGGAACCCAGCTGTGACCAAGCAAACTATCTGACCAAGTGCTATCTGCCATGGAAACTATTTGAAGCAGCCTCATCTGTCTCCCCCCTGTGAAATCAACTTCAGCCTGGGCTGAAAGGAGTCCTGAGCTTGCTTTAAGCAGCCTCCACTCCCAGCTCCACACTTTTCCTGTGTGTCCTGAGCTGGGCTGCCTTGCTGGAGCTGAGCTTCTCCTGGGCTTGCCTCCTGCTGCAGCTGCAGGGCAGCCTAAAGGACATGAGCTTTTGTGGCTGCTGTCCCGTCATAAGGAGAACCCTGGCAGATCAGCAKTGCAAGGACTTCATCTATGGCAGGAGCAGGAGCCAAAGCAAGGGTTTATCTGTGCCCCACACCTGCCCACACCACAATCCCACTGTTTTGGTGAAGAATGGGAGATGATGAAGAAGGTGCAAATCAACATTGTGGACTTGAAGAGACTTCTGCAGGCAGTGCCAAGGCAAGGCCAGAGCCCAGCTCCCTGCAGGCAGCATCTAAGCCAGGAGGGCTCACCACTCAAATAGAGAAGAAGATGTTGTGTCTCAACAGAAGAAGGTCCTTCCTCTCTTGGCAGCCAGGGAGCTCASAGTGGCCATCCCTGTGCTGCTTCTGGCCTTTGCTGTCAAATACTTCTGAGCTCAAAGTCTGTGGAGCAGGGAAACCCTCCAGGGACAAAACCTTGAGCAGTAACCCATGGAAGGCTTACTCACCCCTCCGTCTGTGTACTCTTCCTTTCCTGTAATATTTTATCCACTTCTGCTTTCTTYTCCTCAGGGAGGGCATCATACTCATCCTCATCCATTTGCAAGATGTGTTCTATGTTCCTCTGAAGAGCTTTTTCCTGCTGCAGTTCTTCAGCACAAACCAGAGGAGAAACCATGAGTGACTGCAAGCAGAGCTGGGTGCTCTGGGTCAGCTGCAAGGATTCACAGCTTTTCCCCACCCAGCCTATCATCCCAGGAGATATTGGGGAGCTCATATCCCTGCTCCAAAATTCAGACAATCCCCCAAACTATGGCCAAGCAGAGAATTCCTGGGCTTTGCCTGGCTTAAGTGCACCAAGGCTGAGGACAGTCGTTTGTCACTGAGCTACAGCAGCTGGCTCTTGTGCCCAAGATTTCATGTTAGAGATTAAATCTAACATCTCTAACATCTGAGGTCTTTAAACCTCAGACCTCTTGCAACTCTGAGATGAGTGCTAGTTACACTGAGGCAGAAGGTAAAAAGATTAATGAAAACATTTCTTACAAGCTCTGCTGCAAACCTAGATACACAGAGATAAGGTTGAGGGCTTGAGATAAAGTTGAGACAGAAGATATGAGAGAAGATGTCTTACCTTCCTTCTCTCTTTCAGCTTCCTTCCTCTTTCTTTCAGCTTTGTCCATGGCTTTCCAAGAAGCATAATCCTGATGCAGGTTCACCACATAGATATGATGACAGTTCTTGACAGCTTTGAGTACACAGAGTAGAGAAGATTCCAGGCTGCTTGTAAAGAGGCTCTCCAAGCCATCAAAGATCACTCCCTTGGAGCAGTCTTTCTGCTGCAAATAAAGGGAAGAGTAAGTCAGCCATTGCATGCAGGGGGCTCRCAGCTGGACAGTAATCCCAGATGTCCCAGGGCACCAGCTATCCTTGCTCCAAGTGCAGTAGCTAAGAGCAGCTTGGATCTGTCCTTAGGCTCTGCCAACTAAGGGCAGCTGCAGCTTCCCCSAGGGTTCCCTGCACACAGTCCAGGATCCTCCAGCAGAATGTACAGACSTCCTCCTCCTCTCTGAGCYGTACCTCAGTGCCTGTCTCTGCAGAGCAGGAATGCCTCCTTGTCCCCCACCCCACACACCTKCAGCCTCTCACTGAGGATGTCCACCAGCAGCTCCTCGGGCAGCACGCAGCTCAGGCAGTTCAGCTCTTCCCCATGACTGCTGATGATGTTCAGCTGCTGGGGYGCAGGAGCAGTGGAAACTGTGAACTGCAATGGGAACCATTGTAAGGAACAGAAACCAACGGTGGAAAGCCCTGAACAACTCCCACTGCTGGGCTTGGAGCTGGGGTTCCTCACTAGTGGAGACTAGAAGAGACTAGCAGTGCAGGCTGGGGGCTCCAGGGGATGGTCCTGGAGGGCCCATCCCTTGGCCAGCAGAGACCTGAGCTTGCAAGCCCCAGTGCAGCCTCCCAGYACTTTGCTCACTGCCTGCTGCCACGCTAGCCAGAACTGCAGTTTGCCAGCAAACCACTGAGAGCCAGTGGAGCTGTCTGCCAGAGCACATTCCCCGCCCAAGTCATGGCACATGAACCCACAGAGCCTCCACTGTAAGCAGCACCTGCCCATCTCAAAGACAATGCAAAGGTCCCAGGCATCAACCAGGGCAGATCATGTTTACCTTAGTGCCCTTTATGTTGGGTTTGTAGGCTGGCTCCTTCTTTTGTGCTGGAGGGGTCTTGTCTTTGACATTCTTGTCGATTTTTTCCCCAGAGGCTCGTTTATTCTTGCTCTGAGACTTTTTATCTGTACAGGGGACAGATGGTTCAGGGGGGCTTTGTAAAGCAAGCAGGCACCTTTCACTGCAATGGGCACAACCTTGGGCCCTGGAAGGAACATGGCACTTGTTCCCCAGTCTGCTGGGCACTGGCAGCACTGTTTCCCATAAGCAGCTCCTTCCCTGCTTCTCTTACCAGCATGGTAAAGCACACCATCCCACACTTGATTTTAAAGCCAGCACTATGTCCCTCCTAACAACTTTGCATGCAGGTGATGCTGCTCGCACAGCAGTTCCCCTGCAGATCAAGCCAGAGATTTGTCCTCCAGGAGCATTGTTTCCATACACTGCACCCATCCTGCACTCTCATGTGGAGACCTGCAGCCCTGCCACACTTGCATCACCCATCTGCACTGAAGCTAAATTCTCCTTGTGGGAAAAGCGCAGCTGGGACCCAGACTCTTCTTCCTTCCACCAGCTCCCAACCCAGCCAGGTTCAAAACTGAACAATGCAAAACTTCCCCCTGCACTGAGCCAGGTCTGGCCTCACCCTGCAGAGCTCAGGTACCAATTGCCCAGGAAGTTTCATAAATGTCTCCAGTCTCCCATGGAGAACAGCCCAACGAGCTGTGTAACCTGACAGTGGCCATAGGTAACTCTCTGGAGAAAAGAGCTCATCTGGAGCATGTCTCTCATTGGAAATTCCTCTGGGAGGCTGACTTTCCCTTCCTTTTGTTTGCGAGGTTACACTCACAGTCCTCTTGTGCTTAATGAGCCACTTCAGAAGGTTTTTTCCTTGTTCAGGTGGGCAGGAGTTCTGCCTGCTGCCCATGAGGAACAAACTCAATTCAGCTTTGAGGAAATATTAAATATTTGGGAAAGAGACAGGCGTGCTTCAACACCCCTAGAAAAACAAACATGTTCCAAGAATAGCAGAAAAGGAGGCTATAAAAGAAGCCCTGACTGAGCCCTTAAAATCGATTTTTTTTTAAACAAGCCAGAGCCGCACTTGAGCCATGTTCCCTAAGAGACACAAGGACTGAAAAACTGCTGCTCTGAATAAGCAGAAGTGGACAGTCGTGGTGGGTTTCTCAAGCACTAGCTCTCGCACTTTTCCTTACCAGCATCATCTTTGTGTTTACCTTTTTGCTCCATGGCAGCCTTGGTGCAGAGCTCCCGGGCACGGAGCCCCGCCGGGCTCCCGTCCTTGGCCATGGCCTCTTTCACCACGGTGTCAATGGACACGTAAGCAGCGTCGTAATACTGACACAGGCCTACTGCTATCTCTGTCTTTCCTGAGAGAGAGAGGAGGACTGCTTGGTGACACTGGCACAGGAGGCATTGCAGGGACAGGCCCTGGAAAAATCTCCAAGATGATTTAAAGGTTAAAAGGACAGTGGGAAAGCAAGTGTCCCTCCAGGGGAAGCCATGAGGGAGGCAGCTGCAGCGTGGATACAARCTCTGAATTTTAGAGCCAAGAGCATCATCTCCACCTCCCGTTCAGCTGAGGACTTTGCCTTAAGCACCATGGCCCACCAGGATGTGTTCCTCCTGCCTRTCCCTCTCCCCRCAGCCCTGGGCTGCAGCTCACGTACCTGCCTGGGGTGGCCCATGGACGATGACAACAATCCCTCGGTACTGCTGCGCTTCGCGCCTCCCTGAGGACGGGGCAATGCCTGGGTGGTGCAGGACAGCCCGAGAGACAGGATTCCCAGTCGCTTTCACCATGGACTCAGGACTGAATGAGACAGTCCTGTGATGTGCTGCAGTGCAAAACCAGGGGGAAAGGTCAGCCTCCTGCCTACCTTTGATCCTCACCATCCTCCCCATCCCCTCAGATCCCAGGAAAGGAGACTTGGTGAAAGCAAGATGAGATTGTTCTTTTGTTGTTAGGAGGGTGCAAATATAAAACAGCCAGTGATATTAGACCTGGTCCTACTGGCTGAGGAACTCTTCCAATCCTAGTCTTTGTGGCTGAGGAACACAAGGAAACATCCTGATTATTTCCCCAGTCTACGGTAGGCAGATAGGAGCTTGCTTTGGCTACACTCAGGGTTGGWAGAGGATGCCACAGCCCTTCAGCCAAGAGTTCCTCCACCAAGCTGGGGAACAGGCAGCTGCTAAAAGCATGGGCTTTCCCTGGAGAGCAAGGTGACAGAGAGTTCAGGGTGTATGGGCTGGACTCCCTGCTGTGACCACAGTCCAAACAGACACTGGCAAACCCTCACTGTTTTTCTGACCTGCTGCTGCCTTGCCCATGGCCTTGAGCTCTGCCTTCAGCCTCTTCTGTGCTTCATGGTCCTCAGAGCTCACTGCCATCCGCAGGATCTGTGCATGTAGGGAAGAGAAACCATATGCAAGATTCCTTTTCTTGCCTTTCATCACACAGACTCAACAAACCCATTTTCTGTCTCCTCCCTTCCTCCCAACAACACAAACTATTTAGTTTAGGTCCTCCCACAGCATGTCAGCAGAGCTGGCTTTGCCCTGGGGATTGCCTCCATCTCCCTGGCACAAGCCTGGGAATGCTGGAGTGCTGTGAAGCTTGGGCAGCATGTACATGGACCTGCCTTCTCACCTTCTCCTTCTCAAGGTACTGCTCATCAAAATCCAGGGCGTAAAACTCAATGGGGAAGTTGCATGGGTTCTTCACCACCACCGTGGCTTCCACCCCATCGCTGTCCACCAGCATCCATCCCATCTCTAGTGCTGGGGGGCTGAACTCCAACCGTGGCTCCAGACCTTGTCCTGAGAGGTGCAGCTTTAAGTGATTGCTGCTCCCAAAAATGTTAAGCTCCAGCTCATTATCGTAAGATCTCTGTAAAGAGAAAAGTGCAGGAAACTCATCCATGAAGTCTCAGGTGACAGGACCCCAAATACAATGCTTGCCCCAAGGTTGGGGTGTTATCAGTCTCTCCCAGGTAAATGGAAGCCAGATATTTACTTATGCTTGGGACTAGAGCATCTGTAGTAGTCTGGCTCTGAGTAACTGGGATGAATGCTGGTGTGCACTGTAACTGGGTATTTGGTATCAGATGGATGTACAATGGACTGTCAGACATTTTCACCTAGTCATGCAGGAGCGCAGTGCTTATGGGAAGGGCCCTCAGGGTTACAGTGTCCAGACACAGTCCTGGCACTGCTGCATCAGGCAAACATCAGCTCCAGGAGAGGCAAATGAAATAAGGGTCATCTTCTCTGCTTAGTGTCTGGCTCTGGTCCAAGCCAGACACAAGATGGTTACATTTCTTGAGCAATTCAAAGATCCCTGGGACTGTGTGTGGGCACAGAAGCCCTTGTGTCCAAGCTGGTACACACTGCCAGTTTCCAAGACCCAACGGCCACAGGCAAACGACTTTTGGGAATGCTCCATCCTTTAAAAGCTGACTCCCCAGCTGCATGGGAATGTGCAGGCAGGCCAGAGCCCCAGGGACTGCTGGCAGCACCCCACTACAGGTGACTGTCCTGCCATGCCCAGGAAGCTGTGTGGTGGCTGTTTGGTCTGTCAGTTCTGCAGCAGGATGAGCCATTCCAGGATTATCCTCTGCGAGTGTGCAGCTGCTCTGCACCAAGTGTCACAGCTGCAAATACAGCCAGGCAAGGGGGAGGCTGAGGGGAGTTGAGCACATCCCCCCTATGTGCCAAGAGGCAGCCTCAGAGCCCTGGTGCTCTCTGTGCAAGCTCCCTGTGGGCATTTCAATGCACATCTCACGGGAGAGCTCTCTGGGGTGAACTAAGCCACGCTGAGTACGGGGCTTGCAGAAAGCTGTGAAGGCAGAGCTCCTACCACACTCTCTGCACCAGGCCCTCATTTCCAGATAGCCCTGACAGGCCTCCTGGGCTGACACCCGCCAATCTCACCTCCTCCTTGGGTGTAAATTTGATTTGCAGATTCTGGCACCTTCCTGCACCAAGGGTTCCTCTGGAGGGCTTCACTTCAAAGGGACAGGGCTCATCCTCCAGCGCCTGCTGCTTCTGATGTACGGCTGGTGTCATGTATTTGCACTGATTGTTCTGGGCACAGAAACCAATTGTGTGAGGTCTCCTCATGCTCTGAGACACTGACACGGTGCTGAGAGCACCCAGAGCCAAAGCAAGTGTGGGCCCTATAGCCTACAGCAGGAGGGAAAACCTGTAGACAGGGCAGACAGATAGGGAACTACTGTCCTCAGAGGAGGAATGGGTGAAGATGGCAGAAAAGCAAAGCATCTACTAATGGAACAGGTCCAGGCAAACCAGCCTTGATCTAGACCCTCAGAAGCTTCCTCAAACATGCTGTAGACCCAAGAGCTCAGGCAGCCACAGGAGCAGAAAGGGCAAGAATCTCAAAAAAAACCCAGCCAAGAAGTTCCGTGTTCAATGTTGCCTGTGCTTTACCTTCTGAACACGCTTGACGGACCATCTGCAGGGTACTCGGAACCAGTTGTAGAGATGAACTGTCTCAACCTTGCACTGCCCAATGACGACAGCAGAGTAGTTCAGAGTGTTCTTGGAAAGTTCGATTGACAGCTCAGACACAGTGGCACGAAGACGGATGTTATATGTGGGGCCTTTTGTCACCTGGAGAAGGACAGAGAATTCAGTGGAGGGTGCAGGTGWCATCTGCTGCTGTGCCCAGCCTGCTGCCTGCCCCRAGAGCTGTGGTACCTCTATGGGCAGCACCACATCCACGTCACCCCGTGGCCGCCGGGCACTTTCAAAGCGCACGTCAAATGTCTTGATGTAGCTGTGGGGCAGGACCTCCACCTGGTCCAGGTCCACGGTGAAACCTTGAAGAGATGAACACAAAGCAGCTGAGATACACCAGAAATACAAAATGTGTCATAAGCACATTAAGGCCTTATAGGTGTCCTGGCTGAGAGGTCTGGCAAAAGCCCCACGCCGTGCTGTGACCTGGACAAAAACTTAAAAGTGCAACTGAACACCCTTCAGACACAGTGAGCCACTGTGTGADGGAAGGGCAGCCTTGCCTCAAGGCCTCTTTTGGAAACCTCTTTTGATCCCCCACAGGATCTCACAGGCTGCTTCCTCAATAAAGGCTGAATACAAGTGCTGTGACAGTGTGAACTTCAAACAAAGCACTTCAAAAACACAGCAGACCCCACTGGCTGGCAAAGTAAGCCCACAGAGTGCCCAAAGAAACTTGATGCCCATGGGAGCCAAGGGTGGAAGACACTGAGAGGTGACCAGGGTGATGAGCCCATCTGGCTTCTACACAGGAGCACTAAGGCAGTCACAGGCAGGCCAGGTCCCTGGGCATGGCTGGCCAGGGCAGTTCTGCCTCTAAAGCTCCAAGCAGGGGCACTGAAAAGAAAAAGCTCAGAAACCTCCCCAAGTTCAATGGCTTAAGCTAATCTGTCTGAGACACCTCCTTCAAGGCCACAGGGAGTGTCTCCAGCACTGCTTACCTGTGTCCTCCAGGGCAGATACATTGACCTGGAAGGACACTGGGATCGGCCCGTGGTTGGTGATCTCCAGAGTGCTCCTCTCAGTGAAACCCTTACGGACAGTGCCCATGTCCAGGACATACTCGGGCAGCTCAACTCTGCAAGGAAGATAAAGGACAGTCCTTACACCACAGCCTGGCTACACATCCAAGTGGATGGAGGATACAAATACAGTGGCTATTTCTTTATTCACTGCTGTAAAAACTCAGCTCAAGCCCATGAAACCCATGGCCTGACCACCTGGCAATGACTTTGGGAAGTCAGGAGGAGTACAGGTCCTAGGTTTGATCAGCTACTAATGGTACCTGAAAATAAAATTAGTTTAAAATGGACACTGGCCACAGCTTGTCTGCCATGAAAAGCCAGTCTAGGTGAGTCCACCGGGCCTCCACTGCTCTCAGTGGAACGGCCTAGCCTGGTGTACAGCCTGAGCCTGAAATTGCTTTGGGGTCTAGGAGTAAGGTTTGCCTGCACAGGAAATCTTCATTGCTCTGCAATCAGATCACATGAGCTGCTCTGCAGAGCATCTTCCTGAATTGAAGCCTCCTGTGCTTGTGCTGCATCATGATGGTGCAAAGGGATGGACCAAGTTACCTAGATAAGCCCTGCCACCCCACCAGGATTCAAGCCATCTGATTTTGGGTTTTAAAGGGTTTGCTGGCACGTGCAGCTCCCTTTTCCTTTTGTTTAGTGTGCTCTGTTAGTTGGAAGCCAGACTTCAGCTGGGAGTTGTCTCTTTCAGAGCCGGGCAGCAGGGACAGAATCTGTGCTGTCTGGAAGAGCTTGAAGGTCTGCACTGGGTCCCCCAGCTCTAGGGACAGAACCCCACACCTGTGGGGAGCTGAGCAGGCCAAAGCTCAGCATGGTGCTGGGGAAGGGAGGACACTCCACTGCTCACATGCAGCGTGTCACAGCCACCAGGAGCAGACCCCTTCTGGAGTCCAGGCTGTTCCCAGCTCTGCAGACACAGGGAGCTCTCAGGAGAAGGGGACATGGCTGGGTGTTCCCCATGGGGCAGCTGGAGATGGGGATGGGAGTCCCTACTCACTTGACAAGGCTCTGGCACAGCTCCTTGTCAGGGAAGCTGCTCTTCGGGGGATGGGACGTGAGCTTTTCCTGCAGCTCCAGAGCAGCCTTCTCTATCAGCATCCTCAGCGTGTTTATCTGCAGCTGAGTGTTTGACTGAAGAAAGGGAAGACAGGGGCTGGTTAGCAAAGGTCCTTCCCAAGGTTTACACCTGACAAAGGATTCCACCCCACTCTTGTTGGGAGGGAGTGTGGGGTCCTCCTGTCTGGCTGCTCAGTGCCTGTGACACCTCCTGCTCTCTYAGCCAGGACCTCATCTCCAGGGAAGTAACTCCAGCATCTTCGCCTGCCCAGACACTGTTAGCAAAGCTGATCTGGCCAGGCAGACAGACAAGCCAGGAACCTTCCAGAGCTCCAGATACTTGCCTGCCCCCAGCCTGTACCAAGGCAGCTTGGACAGAAGCTGTCTTCAAAGGGGGACCAAGCTGGTGGCTATTGGAGATGAGCACTGCCAGCACAGCCCCAGGGCACAATCAGGCAGTTGCTGTTAAGGTCTGTAAATCTGGCAGGGCTGGGGCTGGGACCAACAAACTCCCCAGCAATGACCTGCATCTCCTTCAAAGCACCATCAACTCCATCCCTGGAGCATGGCCTTCAGGATCTCTCCCTGGGGTAGCCAGGAAGCTGGTGCAGCCCCAGAAGAGACCATGACCAGCGTGGCAGCCCTAGGGGCAATGCTGAGGTGACACATGGCTGTCAGTGGGCAGGGAGGTCCCAGGTGCCACCAGGGCAGCAGGGAGCTGCTGTGAGCTGCGAGGGGCTCAGGTGACATGGAAAGGGTGGCATGTGCCAAACGGGGCTGCAGGTCCGTTCTTACTACAGTGCCGGAGTCAAGCACGCTGGGCTGCAGGTCCTGAGACTTCAAGGTCTCAGTCTTCAGGCTCTGAGTCTTCTTCCAAACAGCTGATTTATTCCTCTGACTGTATTGTTGCTGGGGTTTTACGAGCTGTGTCAGAGGCTTCTCATGTGTTTCACTACCTGAAGGAAAAAAACATCCACAAAGAGATGTGTGAGCAAAGTGCCAGTCCCATTGAAGCTGGGAAGTCCCTACCTCCCAACACTGGTTTCTTCCAGAAAGAAATCCCTCAAGCAATCTATGGAAAGTGGATGCTGCTGCTCCTCTCTGAACTCTCATGTTCGCTCCCACCCATCTCCCTCCCCACAGAGGAGCATCTCATGCCCTGCAATGTCACACAAATCCAACCCTGCTAGAAGCCCTGCCAGCCTCTCTTACAGCTTTCCCAAGCCTTTCACTCTAGCCATCATCCTTCAGGACCCTGCCAGATGAGCCGGCAGACTCTGCAGGTTGGTTCCTGGGACAAAGCTCACGTGGGATCCTCTGCTCAAGACTCAGGAAGCAACCAGGAGGCTTGACTTGCTCTAGGAGTCCTGCAAGCCTCCAGGCTTGGTTGGCATGAGCTGCCCTATGGGCCTATGTTAGGGAACAAAGGCAGAGGGGCCCTTCCTGGGGGCAGACAGGCAGTGCCCACCTTTGATGTTCCAGGGCAGGTTCAAAGTGATCATGGGACAGGACGCTTCTCCTTTCAGGTAGATATTTTCTGGTTCCAGGTCACCCACTTTAAGCTGATAAGTTCTGCTGAAGGCTCCTGGTAATCCAGGCATGTAAGAGAATTCCAGCACTTGCTTCTCACCAGGTGCAAGGGAGCCCTGCATGGACAGGAGAAGAGGGAGGGAATGCATCAGAGTGTTTGACAGGGGATGGCTCAGGGGACAGACAGGCTGAGGAGACAGTTCTCATCTAGAAGAAACCATCAGACTATACCACCTTAGTGATATATATATTACAGTATTGGCTTTCACAACTATTAGAGTAAATACAATGTGTTTTATAATGCTGACTTTTGTAAAAGAAGTTTTGCTAAAGTTTAGAGTTCTTTTAATGTGAATGTTGTGTTGTGATACCAATGTTGGTGAAGAGTTGTTGTAGTATTAACACTTAACCAATGAAGGAATGGAAACCTGTTGAACGTGTCAAAAAGTAACAAATGACCAGGACTAGGACAACTGCACATGCTCCAAAAAGGTGAGACGGAGGAGGAACTATGTTAAAATATTTCGATATGTATAAGCATTTGTAGATATGGATTGGGCCGATGCAATACCCAGGGTATATCAGGGCTGTTGCTGTGTTGACTGGTCTGTGCCTCTGGCTAAGCACCCAAGCCAAACACCCAGCACTGTTACTTCTGCTTTGTTGACTTTGTCCCCTGTTGTCTCTTATTAAATTTTCTTTAAATTTTAACTGAGGAGTGGCCTTCATTTTTCATACCTTCTACCTTCCTTGTGCCCAAAGAGTCGAGCCTCTGACCCCGGGGTGCTGTGTATCCTCCCCAGGGCTCATAAGGCTGCAGCCCCAGCACAGCCCAACATGAGCACAGCCCAACGTGAGCACAGCTCTGCTGCTGATGGGGTTTGCCCTCTCCCAGCAAGAGCCCGCCTCATCAAAAAAAGTCTCTTCTGCTGCCACTGTGGAAGTCCTGCACTAAGCAGGGCCAGCAGCTCCTCTCTTCCCTTGCAGGAGACGGGCATGAAGAAATGGAAAGCCAATTGGCTTCCTCTTCCCACTGCAAGGAGGGACAAAGGCAGGAGTGCTGCTTTGGCTCAAAGACATCCAGGCAGGACTGAGAAGCTTGGACAGTGGTGGGATGCTGCTAATTTTTCTTCAGCTCTTCCAGCACTGCTGCTCCCTGGCCCCCTCACTGCCCCACAAAGCCACTGCACAGCGACAAGGCTGGAGGAGGCAGGGAGCAGCAAGCCTATGTAAGGGATAAGTGATCACACAGGCTGGGTAAGGTGACCCTCAGAAACGCTCCAGTGCCAGCACAGCCTGAGATCTCAGCCGTCGGGGTCCCCAGAGTGACTGTGAGTAACCAATTAAATTTTAAGTTATGCCACAACATAAGTTATAAATCCACTTTCTGATATGGGGTGAAAAATTACTATAGAGGCTGTAGACATGCTGGGAGCCTTAACACATCCCACGTGTAAAGGAGATCGCTAGGAGGAAATGCAGTCAAGCTCGGTGTCTGGGGTCTGCAAGAGGTCTCCCCCGTGGAGCCAGGCAGACCCCAAAGCCCGGGAAAATTTTGCCCGTCTGACCAACAGTCTTCCTAAAAGGGCTGAGTTATGGGAGGAATCTTAGCATATACAAGCAGTTAACACTGCCAGTTTTTCCCTGCCATATTTGTTTTGTTGGGCTGGGAGCACCTGGAGGGTCCGGCTCCCTGCAGAGCCACTTCTTCCCTGTCTACGCTGCTGTCGCCGCTTCCCCGCTCGCCACGGCAACGCAGTGATCCGCTGCTTCCCTGAGGGAGCAGCCGCCGTGCCCCGACCGTGACAAACCACGGCTGCTGAGCCCGGCCCGGCCGCAGCCCGCGGGACAGCCGGCCCAGCTGCCGGCCGATGGAGCCCGGCCCCGCTGCCGGCCGATGGAGCCCGGCCCGCCGCGGCGGGCACGCACGCTGGGGCGGCTAGCAGCACTTGCTCCATCTGCTGAGCAGGACCCGACACAGCGCATCAGGGCTCTAGCGGTAACGCTCTGTCCCAGTCCTCTATTGCTCCCTCCGTTTCTCATTTTCTCTCTCACTCTCTTTTCTGTCCCCTTCTGGTAGGGACCACATCCTTTCTTTACCAATAAACAGTTTTCAGATATAAGGCTGCGTTTGTGCCTTATTTTCATCTGAGAAATCTATCAAAAAGAATTCTCCTCTGCTCCCCTTACAGCAGGACAGACAGTGACCCACACACTTGTGCCTCCCGCCTGTGTCTGCCTTGTGACAGCAGAGCCACTCACCAGCCAAGGCCATTGGGAAGTCTATCAGGAGAGCACTTGTTCAACCTTCTCTGTCCCCAGCAAGAATTGCTCACAGCCCTGTCTCTCTCATGGCCGAGTCTGGGGTTTTCCCCTCTGACTTTCCCCTCCCCTCCCCTCCCCTCCCAGCTTTTTTCCCTTTAACACTCCCCTGGGCCACCTGACACAGGGCTGGGGTCAGTCACTTGTGCTACTTACAGTGGTGGGGTCGACCAGAAACACACCAGGCAGATGCTGGTCGGCAGGGCTAGGGTTTAGCACCCAGCTGAATTCAATCTTGCCAGTGTTCTCCAGGGTGACCTTGCTGTGATGAATTTCATTAAACATCTGCAGAGAAGGCACAAGAGAGGGAAGTTACAGAGCCAGGCCTGCTGCTGGGAATCTCCTTCCTCTCTCCTGGGCTTGAAAGCAGACACATCATGGGAGCAGGGAGGAGATAGAGGCACTTGGGAACCTGGGGAACCCCCAGGCACAGGGCACCTGCACAGCACCAGGGAGCTCTGGCAGCACACAGAGCTGTGAAACAACCATGTGAGGGCCAGCAATAAATGAACCAGGGCACACAGGCCCTCTGCATTCCAAGGGGTCACCAACAGCTAGGAGAAACAGAGACAGCACTGAGGCATTCCAGGAGAAAAGGCACCTGCATGCAAGCATTGGCAAGCAACACAGATGCAACAAGGGAGTCACCCAGGGCAACACAGACAGGGCCAGCAGCTGSAAATATCTGTGGGCTTTCAACTGAAAAAGAGTGAAGTGGGGATTATTCTGGGACAGTCTCTCCAACTATAGTGACTGGAAGCCCAACTGCTTCCCCTGATTATTGTGTGGATTAAGCAAGAGCTTTAGACAAGAGCATCTCCTTGGAGGTCAGGCTGTAGGCGTGGATCAGCAGAGGGACACGCCCCCCAGAGCATCCCCACTGGGACCCTGCCTGCCCCCAGAGGCAGTGTTCTGTACCCTGAAAAAGAGGCATACCCAGCATTGTGGAGAGGGTTGGAGATGGCCATTTTAAAGCACCTTGGATGCCAGATGTGTCCCTCAAAGGTTGGACTTCCAAGCCCCAGAGCCAACAAAGGGGCTGGGAAGGGGAGGGAGCCCTGGAGCGAGGTGGGCAGGAACCCAGCAAGGCAAGGAGCTGTGCCAGGGATGTGTGTGGTACCTGAGAGCCACAGTTGGTCTCCCGGGGGCTCACGGAGTAGCTGATGCACGAGGCCTCCCCCGTCAGCACCACCTCGTAGGTGGGGCCTCCCTCCACGCGGCACAGCGCCGTGACATTGGAGATGGTGTTGAAATGGCTACAGAAGGTGAAGGAGACCTGCTGGCTCTCTCCTGGCTGCAGCACACCTGACAGTGGCAGGATACTGAAAACCTGGAGGACAGGAGAGATTGAGGTGTTGAGCATGGAAATGGATGCAGAAGAGCATCTTGGAGCAAAGTGCAGCTGTAGCCAGAGTGGCCTATTCTCCAAACACTGCCAGAATCAGCCTCACCTCATCCTGCATCCATGGCTCTGACCAGTGCAGGGACCACGGGGAAAATCTTCTCCCATACTCACGGATCAATGCATTAATTAATACACTACATTAAAGCAAATGTCTCCTGGCAGTAGAAATTCTCTCTGATGCACAACTTGCCTTTAAAAAGCCTTTCTTACTGCTTTTCTAAAATGGTAGACACTCAGAGTGAGAGCTCCTGGAGCTCAGGGAGCTCAGAGGAGAACTCGAGCCCAGCTCATCTGACTCCTGAGGCCTTTCCCCTTTCTCTCTGATATATATGGTGCTTTCTCAAGGTGCTACAGCAAAAGCTCCTGCAAAAATTTCCTATGAGATGAGGTCCAGGGGGAGCAATGCCCTCCATAGGCACTGCACAGTGTCCTTGGGCAGCCCTACAAGGTGTCCTGCACGGCCTCTCCAACAAGCAGCTGCTCCAGCAGCACTGTGTGATGGGCCTGCAGGGATGGGAGGCCCCTCTGTAGCCAATGCTGAGGGCCCCCAGTGGCACTGGCAGCTCCAGCCCTGCTTGCCACACTGACAATGGGCAAGTGAGACACATTCTCTCTTACCTCCTCCGCTTCCAGGGGAGTGTGCAGTACATTCTTGGGGGACGTGGTTCCCACCAACCCTAGTGGGATGTAATACCTTCCACGAGTTTCTGGTGGCACCTGAAAAACAAGCCATTTTCTATGCTGGGAGGAAGAGACAGCCACTTTGCAAAGTCTCCCTTTGTCAGACAGCTCCAGGGCCAGCAGYGCAATAGCAGCTCTGGGTGAAAGCAGAGCCCTGCAAACAGGGAGTCTGGCTGGGCTGGGAAGAGGCTCCATGGAGATCAGGACTCATCCCAGCTGGCTCTGGGAAGCAAGCTGGAGGTCTTATCTTCATGCTGTAGATAAAAGCCTCATCTTACATTGGGAAGGAAACAAGGCAAAAAATCCCACACTCAACACAGGTCTGTAGGATCTGAGTCAGCTTCTCCATGGAAAACTCTCCTATTTCTCCCTCCCACACACCCCATGTCCAGCCACTGGCCCCGCTGCCCAGGCCACTGTCAGGGCACAGCACAGCAGGGCAGCAAAAAGAGAGGTCAGCAGCACGAGCATGACTTGGTGACAGGCTGGGGAGGCAGCACAAGCACTACGTGTACAGGAAAATCTACCTCTGCTCCTGAAGACTGGGCAAGATCCTGCGACTCTTTCAGGGCTGTGACCGGCTCCTCCACATTTCTAATCTTGAGGCGTCTCCTTTGAGATGCTGAAGATTGCAAACTGGTTCTCTTCTCCTTTGGTGGTTGGGGTTTGAATTTAGGTGTGTTAAGCTCATATCTGCAATATAACATAACTATGAACAGAGACCTGCAGTGGGAGGGAGGGACACCTGCACGAGCAGCTCCTGGCCAGGATGCAGCCCCTGGGTGGTGCTGGCACGTTGAACTGAGCAATGGTTGGATCCAGCCCTTCCCAATGCAGGCTSGAGCAGGTCTGTTCTAAAGGAAGCCAAGGGATGACACTGAGGTGCTGCAGCAGCTGCAACTGCTTGCATTGAGCMACTACAGAGGACAGGCATTCACACCTTGTGGGGATGCCAAAAGCACAGTGGGAGAGGAAAAGACAGAGAAGGTAAGCAAAAAAGTGAGATCTGAGGCACCAAGGGGCAGAGCCAGCCACTGGTGAGCCAGCACAGCCCCCACCCCAGTTCCCAACACCAGAAACKGCAGCTGTACCAGGTATTTATCAGSAATGTTTCCCTGACACTGGTAGGGGGTTGGTTGACATTTTCCAACCCTCCCAGGTGACTCAGGTCACATTCCCCACTTTTAATTGAAGCAGGTGCTCAGGGTAACTCTGCTTGTGTTTCTAATGCCATGTCAGGGACACAGTTGAGCTGTGCCTGCCTGTCACCCTGCTGAGCTGCACGTGCTCCCCACAGTCAAACACCACCYGGATGCTCCATTCCCAGACAGGCATTCAGGGCCTGTAATGAGCTGCTCCCCAAAGAATAACTGTCTTCAGCTTTGTAGCTTGTTATCTAAGGCTGGGTTTCATTTCTGGCTGTCTCATCATAACCCCAAGAGGTCCCTAATCATCTATTCCACTGTCTTTAGTTTTAGTGAATGGTTTGAGGCCCAGGACCATGGTGCCCAGACAACGACATCTTTCACTCTGAAGTAGAAACTTTCTGGGAGGCAGGGATAGGAGATGATGTGATGGACAAGTCCTGCTGTCAAGCAATTCAGAACCCATAAGGGACATGTTGCAGTGAGGAGAAGTCAAAATGAATAACAAGTGTCACAAAAAAAAGGGAGTGAAGACTCCAAGGTGTCCACTGAAAGCCGACCCCTGGG